>JADLZN010011562.1:0-24823 GCA_018155175.1 Sinocyclocheilus anophthalmus
TGAGGCTTTTTTAAAGATAATTATTTGGTGTATTTGGTGTAACATAATTTGTTGACATGCTTTGATGTTCAAAAAAACACATTATTTTTCCAAATACTGTACATTATTGTAGGTCCTCTATGCTCCACCTCTCTCAAACGCTTTGTTTTCTACAAAGTCCCTCCTTCCAACAAGCGGAGTCTGCTCTGATTGGTCAGCTGACCTAGTGCATTGTGATTGGCTGAACACCGAAAGCACTCGTCGGAAATGTAACGCCCCCTTACCATAATCACAGCTTCAGCTTTCAAAATAAATATCAAGACAGAGCCCGAAAGGGGAACAAAGTCACGTGACAGACACGGTGATGAAACTGGTATGTGTTTGCAGTACACAAGCAACTGTTAAGACAGCTGACTCCACTGTAATGTGTCTCTCTCTCTCTCTCTCTCTTCTCTCTTCTCTCTTCTCTCTCTCTCTCTCTCTCTCTCTTTCTCACACACACACCCACACACACACATCACACATGCGCAAAACTCCACCTTTTGAAACAGTCCCCCAATAGCAAATACTTGACCTAATACAAAACAGTAGCGGATTCAGAGCGCCAGATTGTATAAGAAGTCAAATTACATCCTCTCCTCGGTTTCCCGAAACGCGTCCATACATGCATTGCTTGGTTTCTGTTGTACGTAATTCGTACGATTCCTAATTGCATCTACTTCCGAAGGCCAAATAAAGTGCGTTTGCTTTCGCCTAGAAACAAACAGCATCTCCCTGACATGCTGCTTCAACACCAACTACGGTTACTGAAACCACGCCTTCTTTCTTTGTGCACATTTGGGCGCATTATGCTAAAATTTCCACATAGTTACGTAGATATGTGGGAGCGTGTTAGAACGACTTTTAGGGGTGCGTGGCAGGTCTTAACTTTTTGATAAGAAATCCTTCTTTGGTTTTGAGAACTTAGTCCTTTGGCAACTTTCAGGATCTTATTCTGCAACAATCAGCTGGGAACACTCCAAAGAGAAAGCAAAAACTTTGAACTCGCATCATATGACCCCTTATATTCTAAAACTTATTCGAAAAATCCAGGATGTTTAAAGGTTTCTTCATGACATTATGCCACTAAAGACTGTTGTTCTGAATGCCTAAAGGTTATTTCCACACAAACTAATAATTTGCTCAAATAAAAGTGGCACATGCACTTTTGTTTGTGCAGTGTAACAGTGGCCGGCACCAATCATGGCATTATTTCTCTAGTGATGGATGATGGAACACACCCAACCCTCCAGACATAATGATTGTGTGGTTTGACAAAACGCTGAGATTTACTACAATCCAATGGAGACATTAGATGTCCATTAACGGCAGGAGACACCTCATAACTGAACCTGCATTATGCAGTTTATATCTTGAGATTTGTGGTGATCATTTATTTATTTTTTTGCTTTAAAAGAAATGGTAATAAATTAAAATGGACACAAAAAATACATACACAAATAAAATACAATACAATGAAATAAAATAATACATTTAACTAAATAAAATGAAATTGCGTCTGATAACACTTTCCCCCTGAAATGTGTCTTTTTATTGTATTTAGTTTGTTTTTCAGTCAGTTATACCTATTATGGAAACAAAGTAGCATCTGAAACGAAAGGAATCCGGTTGATCCCGTGTCTAAGTCTCCTTGGTTACGATGCTGCCACAGCCTTAGGGACCGAAGCCCGGTGATCTCGCGTCTGATTGGCTCATTCCCCTCGTAAGCATTTTATCAGAAAAATATTCCATACCTTTTCATACCAAAACATACACCAGCCACCAAAACAAAGACTAATTTCCAGAAACAGCATTCACCGCTTTTTCTGTTAAACCACATTTGCCAGCTCACAATCAAACACACATATCAGCTTAACACAGCAATTTTGCAATGTGTGCTCATTCAGAAAGCACTGGCAAACATATTTTTTTGGTCAACGAATGTCAGCATGGTTATTGCCAACAATGCCGTTTGCTAGAAAAATTTAGGCTAAAAAAATGAACATGAAGGTATATTTTAATGAATGAACCAAATTAGTATTTCAAACCACCCTGACACTTTCAGTCAAACATACAGATAAAAACATTTCAAGCCCAAAACTTTTCAAAAACGCGAAGGAAAAGCTTTTCTGTTTTTTGGTACATTGTTGTTGTGTAAACATACCCTTAAACTTCATTCTTGGAATTTGATTTGAAACATGTATTATGTTGCCTAACTTTATTTCCTAATAAAGTTCCCAGCCAAATAGCAAATAGCTCTTTTATTTACCCACCAAAACCAATTTTTACTTGCATTCTGTTCTTGGCGTGTTAATTTTGGACCCTGTGTGTATGATATTAATATTCCATAATAAGACCACATCTAATTCCTTCAGCATATCTATATACATATAACTGCATATAAATCTCAGCCACTCCAAAGTTGGGAATTACAGGAAGCAGTAGTTAGAGGAATGGATGTCACGGCTCCTCGATAAGGCTGCTAGTTTGAATAGCGCAAATGGGATTTAGTGCATACTCTATATTCAGCATTTATCTCATTGGATTGTCCCTGCTTCAGTGGCCTGCTGTTCACACTATTAGGAATTAGTGTGGAACCCCACAACTGGACTTATCTGACGTCCTCACAGAACCCACAGCTAGATGCATCAGTTCTGGGATTTATCCTCTTTCGTTTTTTTTTCCACTTTCTCTTTCTTCACTATCCCTGCCCTGCTTTCTCTTTCCGTCTCCCTATTTAGGCCTCTTTCTCTCTCTCTCTCTTTTCCCTCCCAGTGTTAATCCATGACCACAGTGCAGTCGAGGCCCAATCCTTTATGTCATGTTGAGTCTCATTGTGAGGTTCTTACCGGGACTCCGCAACTTTTAATAACAGTGGCTTAATAACTCCCGCAGATTGCTTTGGTTAGTGCTGCAGTTTCTACAGAACCCCATTTAATCTCAGCTCTGCTATTTTTCCCCCATATTTTTCATGTTCTTTCTCTCTGTTGCACGCACACAGAGGCATCATGCCCATTCAGACGGAGGGTCCACAGATTTTTGAGCCAAATGGATTTTGAATGCACTTCCGAAAATAAATTATTTGTATTTTTGAAAACAAAATTGCATGTGGGAAATCACACATTCACGTGTCTGCATTTGGTCAGTCCAATCAAGTTGATTGTTAAAGCAGGATTTTTTAAACATTTTGATGCCACAGACCCCAAAACACAATGAATGTCAGAACTGCTACTGGTACACCCTCAAAAAATAAAAAATAACCCCCTGTTTACAGTCCTAATTTATTTCTCTCTTATCGAATTGTCTGTTAAAAAACAACTTTATTAGTTCTGACAGGTGGTTTTATCATGACACCATGTGTTTTCATAATGTCACAGAGTTGGCACGTAATGAGACAGCCTCATCACAAGGATCTGAAGTCTTCTAGAAGATAATTTCACAAATGCTATAAAGCACACCTCATATAAATTAACTTACTGTCTCTCATTTTATTTAGACTGATATTCTAGCGCACATCACTGACACTCAGGATGCACACAAAGGAAATTGTCTTGTAGACCAACTGTGATAAGGGACAACAGCTCGGTGGAAGTGTGTCTGTATCAAGCTAAGGCTTCAGGAGTGTTGTATGCTTATCAGCTATCCAGTTGTCAGGTTTCAGTTAGACTGTAGTGTAGTGTTTAGTTATTAATGCCGAACAGACTTTACCTACTGAAAAGACCAATGTAGCAATTCACCAGCATACGGTATGTTGAGATGTTGTTTCTAAACAGACTGACTAACCAGCAAAACATCTTTGATCAACCAGCTTCACCAACTAGTTTTACTAGTAGGCCTACCATACATTTTCTTGTTTAATTTGAAAATATTTATAAAACTGGAAAGATAAATATGTATTATAAATATGTAGATACTCACCAGCCACTTTATTAGGTGCACCTGTTCAACTGCTTGTTAATGCAAAAATCTAATCAGCCAATCACCTGGAAGCGAAGTTCTAACCAAGCATAAGAATGGGGAAGAAAAGTGATGTAAGTGTCTTTGAATGTGGTATGGCTGTTGATGCCAGACGTACTGGTCTGAGTATTTCAGAAACTGTTGATCTACTGGGATTTTCATGCACGACCATCTCTAGGATTTATAGAAAATGGTCCAAAAAAGAGGAACTATCCAGTAAATGGCAATTATGTGGGCAAAAATGCTTTGTTGAAGCCAGAGGTCAGAGGAGAATGGCCATACTGGTTAGAGCTGATAGAAAGGCAACATGAACTCAAATAACCACTCGTTACAACCAAAGTATGCAGAATAGCATCTCTGAACGCACAACACGTCGAACCCTAAAGCAGATGGGCTACAGCAGCAGAAGAAACCGGGTGCCACACCTGTCCAGCTCAAGAACAAAACTGAGCTACAAATTTTCACATATAGAAGATTGAACAGGTTGTGCTTGGTCCTGACAAATTCTCAAATTTTTTTTTTTTTCTTCTTCTGTTACCATTTGGATGGTAAGGGGCGTATTTGGCATAAACACTAAAAGCTGGGTCCCATTCCATCCCTGTTAATGGTTCAACCGGTGTGGTGTGTATGGGTGTGGGGGACATTCTTGCCACTTTGGGCCCTAGTAGCAACTGACCCTTGCCGGTATGTTTGATTGACAGGCAATTTGGACCAATTCATAAACAAGAATCTGCCATAATTGTCCGATAAAACAAACCCATACAGGAATACATTTTTTTTTTTATGTCCCTGGGGAACTGTGGACTTTGAAAAGTTGTGTACAGACGCCTTTTCCCACAGTGAAACAAGATCCTCTGATGTTCATTCACTGTTATTTGTTCTATATTAACCTAGAAGAGGAATAGATGATTGGTTCATGTGGCCGCTTGAAACGAGGTGGCTACAGTAATCTTTTCCACGACACGTTAAGTGTGTATTTGTTATTGATTTGAAAAAAACCATAAAAAATTTGGATGCTGAGACTTTGTTTCATACCAAAAGTAACCTGCTCTGTGTTTTCTGTCGGCGTGTTGTCAGTGTCCTCTTTATTCTGCAATGTATCAACCTGAATATATTAGGTTACACCAATGAAAGTAATTTTCAGAGAAAGAGCAGGTAAAGACAGATCCATATGGAAACAATTGGAGAGTTTCATTTTTGTAGTGCATTCTAAATATGCTGTTGTTCCATCTCTCTGTTTACCATAAGGTCACAAAACTTTTGTGAGAGGTTTGTTCATTTATGAACGTTGGCAGTCTATTGCATTGATTCCCAACCAGGTCTACATGTGCATGTAGGAAGCTTTCCGTCCGGTGCTGTCATTTCATCTTTGCCCCAGAGCAGCGTGAGGACGGAAGGAGAAAAGTTTCATATGTAAGCCATAATTCTGTCAGAAGTGTTTTGGCTTTTCGTGCGTGAGCAGTTGTACTTTTTCCCTGTCTCTTTGGCCTACTTAGATGCGGTGTAAGTAGCACAGTGCTCTCTCTGCCGCTCTCAGTAGAGCAGGGTTGAATAATTGACTGAGTGCGGGCTGGTTGGTAAAATCCTTGTGGACATCTTGCCTGTCTGCTCTTTGTAATGACACTCATTATTCCCGCTCTCAGGGATTGGCCACGCCACGATGTGAGAGAGGGGAGAGAAAGAGAGGAAATAAAAACACAGAGACTATCTGCTCAGACTCTCCACCAGAAGTCTCAGTTCATGACATGTCTCCTATGCAGGGACTCAAGATCGGACTTGTTTGACAAAGATCCCTATTATAGTCAGCTATATCAGGTTGTGTGTGTTTGTGTGTGTTTGTGTGGGTGTGTGTGAGAGAGAGAGTGCAAGATAGAGTGAGAGTAGTGTGGGTGACAGTAAGCCTCACACGGGCTGCAGACTTTCTGCAGGATTTCAGGAAAGAGCGAATACAGAAAGCAGAGACACAGACACAGTGAATGTAGACCAGTAGCAATGAATGAGGATTTTCAATCCTGGCAATCATGTTGATTTATTATTATTATTTCTTTATTCTAAATGACTTTAAATTAGACAAACACCGTAAACAGCTAGATTTTGGTCCCTAGATATGGCTCAGGTGTTGGGTTTTCCCCTCTTAAGTCTTAGAAAAAATGATGAACCTTTCCTCATCAATCTGAGAAGTTTTGAAGTGCCATCCATGTCAGCATGATAATTTGTTGCATTAATACTGGTCAGAATTCAAAAGTTGATTGTCCTTTCTGTTACATACAGTTTTAATAATATACTGTATATAGAAATAAAAACAAGTATTTTTGTATCTTTCTAGAGAGTTTAAATAGTTCACTGGTGCCTTACCCTTTATATTGATTATTTATCCCTAATTATTTATCTTATTATTATATAAGCATATTTTTTTCTGTAGAAGTGCGTGAAAGAAAATTATTAAATAAATTTGTTTTTAAAAGTACTATTCCATTGCATTTATATTAATATACAATTTAAAAAGGTGTTTTTCTTTAGTTGATACATTTTACCTGTAATAAAAAATGTTAAGTTTGAAATAAAAGAATAATACAAGTTACATTTTAAAATTGTGTTATTGTTAATTTTATAATTGGTTATTTGTTATAACACACTAATAATATTATTTATAATAATATATTATTAACTATTTAATTAGTAAAGTAATAATAGTTAATTTATATTATTATTGGACAACGTATGCTGAAAATGCTTTTTCATCTATTTATTGTTGTTTTGAAAAATATACAAATACATTTAATTTATTTTACTCAAGTTTTTATGTTTAACATTTAAAAATGATTAGAAATAAAGACAACTCCGTACAAACAAACTATTTTCCAGATAATATTTTAATACTTTTATTTTGGCTTTTAAGGGTAATGCTTAGCATCACATTTTTTAAAAAGCCTCTGACTTGTGATCATACTGATAAACATAAAAGAAAAAATGACTTTGGACATGGTTTAAACACCACGAGAGCCACTGCAACATTAATCTACATTTTACCAATGTAATTCCCACGCTGCACCTTTTCCTCTCACTCTTCCCTCGTTCATTTGTTTGTGTAGCTGAATAGCATAACAATTGCGTTTGCAGAAAATCAGAACCCTGCCCTAGTTTACTGATGAGTTGATCATCATACACAGACATATATGCTCAGAGAGAGAGAGACCCGCTTCCTTTGAAGAAGATTTACTTCCCTAAGAAGCAGAGCAGATTGGAAACGTTGCAGTTAAGAGTCTGTGAGCCGACACGACAGACTGTGTCTCCGTGTCATTGTTCTAAAGAACGGCTAAAGTCAGTCTCAGTGCAGAGACGGCAGTCGGGGCTCAGAGGGAAAAGACACAGATTTATGTGCGATACACGCACTTCTTCCTGTGTCCGTGTTTTATGGATCCTCACACACTTGTTCCCAGCATCCCGGGTTCAGCATTCTGCATGTGTATCTGTCTCAGTGTCTGTTTGAACATTTCCGTGAAGGCAGCTCATAGAATTCAAGTCAAATCTATTCAAACTCAAGAGGCACGTAAAGGTCAACCTATCAAGCAGAGCAATTTTGAGACAGAGCAAAGAATTGAAAGAAACCGAAGGAGGGAGAGATGAAAGCTAATGGGACATAAAAGTCTCTCCTGTGGTTTCAAGGCTCTGTTCTTTCTGTGTTTGTAATTCCTTTGTGAATTGGCAGGTTTTGGAGAAGTTTGTTGTTTGTTGAGAATAGTTGTGACAGGAAAAAAAAGCGTGTGGTATTAAAATTGTGTGATCATTCACTCACCCTCAACTCGTGTTAAACATGTATGACTTTCCTTCTTTTGTAGGACATAAAAGAAGATATATTGAAAGTCAGTGAGATCAAAACAACATTGGACCCCACTGACTTTCATTGTATGGACAAAAACGCACTGAGACATTTTTTTTCCTGCTCATATTTCATGAATGTCACCAAATGCATTAATATTTTCTGAGCTGAGACTCAGAAAATATTTTGTTTTAATTGGGTATAATTAATATCAGGTGTGATATGTATATGCGGTTATTTGCAGGTATAAAATGCACAACAACAGTTCATGATCATCATATTATCATGGTTACATAAAAGTATAAAGCAACTCACCAAATCATGTTATTTTAATATTAAATATCACAACAGGTTTTTTTTTATTTATCTGTAATTCTGTTTTATCATATATCCTGTATGGTTAATAATAAATTAGTTAATTATATTTGTAATATATGGAATTGTACACACACATACAGTATATATTTTGAAAATATTTACATGTATATATTTATTACTTTTTAGTATAATATAAATTAGATTTAATAACACTATACACACATATTATGTACAAAAACCTTTTTAATTGTGGATGTGATAAATCGCGATTACTCGTTTTGACACACTTTATATATAGATAAAATAGATAGATTAGATTATATCTAATATATATATATAATCTATCTATATATTAAATGTCACGATTCACCGAGGAGCACGGGAATGAGGACGAGGGAACAGGAGTAAGGAAATTTCCCTAAAGACTTTTAATATCAAGCGGGGTTGAACCTTATCCCCACCTCCCCGGAACACCACATCCAACAGGAGGGGGAGCGATTACCCGTCCTGGGTGCCATGGGGGATCAGGCAGCTCTGGGGCCCATGTCCGGAGCAGACAGTCCAGGAGGCCAGTGGAGTACAACAGTCCAGGAGGTCCATGTGCAAAGACCAGCCTCCGACGGCCACGGCCCCCAGCCCCCCGCCTGAACAGCCCTACTACCCCCCCCCCCCAACCAAAAAAAAACTTGGAGAGATTTGTCAGGCCCTCTTTGCTCTGGGGCTGGAGCCGACACTGGAGCGAGCTCAACATTAAAAAAAAACATGCACGACAAAACACCAATTAAATCCCCTGCGGCTCGTGACGACCATTAATGGACTAAACACGAACGATCGTTTGTGCGAGACAACCAACAGTAATTATATCCATATTTTACCTCGATACACACTATGTCAACTGCTTTGGGCGCATGCCACGTCATCTGTCTGTGCGTGAGTTGTGTGTACGCGCTCTGGCGTAGTTTAAGCAAGTGCCGGAAGTGATCTCTCGCACGTATATGTCACTTATTGTTTACACAGTGCACAGTCATTGGTGGCTAATCAAAATGGTACTTACTTGCCCTTATCCGGATTGTTCAAACCGACTTAAAACTAAAGATTACGTTCTCTCGCGCGAACTCTTTCGGTAGTGGTGACTTTCCACGTATTCCCAACTTTTGAGCCTGCTCGCCTGAAGTTATGGTCGATTTCTTTTCGGCTGGATATCAACACACCCATTACGTAAACTACGCCAGAGCGCGTACAAACCTCACGCACCGGATGCCGTGCACGCACACAAAGACAGCTGGACATAGTGGTGAATTAGAGGTAAAATATGATATAAATACTGCTTTTCGTTTTTTTTTCTCCGCCAACCGTCGTTTCGTGTCCCTATGACAATCAGTTGTCATCACTAGCCGCAGTGTTTAATTTGGTTTTGTTTGTGCATGTTTTTTTTTACTCTCATATATTTTGTTACCATTGCCATGCATTATATGACTGACAGACTGCAACGGTTTGAGTTAAATCTTCGTTTGTGTTCTACTGAAGGAACAAATTCACCTACATCTTGGATGCCCCGGGGTAAGCAGATAACAGCAAATTTTGCATTTTTGAGTGAACGATCCCTTTAACATCACAAACCATTACATTTTAAATATATAAACATCATTTCATTGCAAATATATTTCACAATATTTCTAATTATGTTTGATCAAACAAACTTGCCTTGGGACAAAAACATCAAAAGCATTTAAAAATATAATTCCATTAGGTTGTTTAAAAATTAAAATTGTCCAAATTGTACCCTAGACCAATATTAAACGTACTCGAAAGATGACAAAAAATGACGGAGCCATCACTACAGGAAACATCATCCCGATTCGTTGTGCTTCTGGTGTGTTGCAGCGTAACAGGGGAAATACTTCAGACTTTGAAATTAGGTCAGTCTCTCTGCCTCTGTATTTTTCTTTCTATTTCTGCTTGTATCCACGTGATGTCATTCTCTTTCTTTTGTTTCCATGTGTACATGTACCTCCACACCTCGCACACAGCTGAAAGTGGGGCAGTTGGTTAAGGTAGCCGTGGGGAAAGGGGGGAGCGTCTGGTCGGACACGCGGCGGATGCTAAATCCAGACTCTCATTACACTGACTGTATGTCAGAGATGAATTAGAGGCAGGTCAAAGCAACCCCCACTATTAATCATTATATATTGATCATCAGACCAGGTGTGTGAGAGAGAGGGTGAAGGGACCCCTGTAGCTATTAGGAGGACGAGATACTCACAGGTACAGGCTCTTGAGGGGACGGACATTAAATCAGCATCTTTCCCGAGCTGTTCGGTGTCTTTCTCTCACTCCGTCTCCTACGCGTGCATTAATATTCTGCACAGAGCGATGGTTACTGTATTTACATATTTGTAACGACTCTCGCCGGCCCAGTAATTAATGGTGCCCGCTGATGCGCGGCGGAATCTGAGGGCATGTTTCCTCTGCGTTGCCATGGCTACCCACTCCAGCTGTAACACCACGGAGACTGGAGACATGGGTGTTAACTGCTTCCTCGAGGGTCAGGACTTCATCACTCTGTCATAGTCACGCTGGAATAAAGGGATATTTCCATCCATTCATTCATCCATCAGTACCTCCATCCATCTCTGTAGACACGTCCTAAAACTCTTGTGTCTCAATGTAACCACTGGGACTTCTCCGTCTTTTAACCCTCTGCAGGTACCCACTACATTGGACAGACAGTTAAAAGCCATCTTAACCATTCAAGGTGTGATGTTTAATCCAAAGCACCATAACTTTTGATTTGTTCTAAATGACTTGTTTGCACAAATTTGGCTGACAAAAGCGGAGAAACAAATATCTTACATCTCGAATATTGACTTATTTGATATTTTTATTGTATTACAATAGAATAGGAATACTTTTGAGAGATTTATATTACAATTTTTTTTTTAACAAAATTTTTTTTTAAGTGTCAAAGGTATATGTGTGCATTTAAGATATTATTGAAATGTGGTTAACGCAATTATTTTTTACCTTCACATTCACTAAATTTAATTAGTTTATTCTGCTTTCTAAAATCAAGACATTAATTGCTATTAATTTATATTTCTTATTTTTTCTCAAAATTTGTTCTTTTTTGTATTTTAAAATAAAAACAATTAAGAATGTACAATACATTGTCAGCTTAATTAAAGTACATATTTTCCGGGAAAGAAAAAAAGAGAAATAATTTTAAACAATTTGTTTTTAGTAATAAAAAGGCAAGGTAAAAAGCAGAATCTTTAATTTTGAAAACATGATTTGATTTAGATGTCTTAATAATAATATTACATATTTTCCTCACACGTTATAAATGGATTTTTAATGCATACAAATACACAGCTGCTTTTATTATCCCCTCACAAGGGGATCATCATATTTATGGGTCCTTAGCATCAAAAACCTTTTATCTAAGGGCCACTTTTATTCGTTCAAATATTACTGTATTTATTGCAGTTAATATTCCATAATAAAAAACCTTATTTTATAACTGCATGCCATTGTAAATTTTAGTTTCTTATAATGTAATTTAGCACATTTTCATTTAGCTCACGGTGGTTTTAAGATATTTATAAAATGTATTATGACATTTAAATGGTTTTTACATTATATTTTAATTATTTATATTAATGATACAGCTTTTACATAATTTACATAAATTAAATTATATTTGCATACTTGTAATACCTATTGTACATTTATGTAACTGACATGCATTCAGGGTTACTTAAGTGAAGAAAAAAAAAGATTCGTAAAGGTTTTAAAGCTTGATGAAGCAGAGTTTCGAAAAAAATTCAGGTTTTAGATTAAATCTTTAATCCACATAATAGAATCCATGTAGGAACATAAAAAGACATTTGATACAGTGGCAAAAGTAAAACCTAAGGAATACTGATCCCAGACAAAAGAGGGGACAGGTGTAAAAGTGAAGGATAGAGATAAGAATATTGATCAGTAGCATTACTTTGAACTTTAGACAGGACAGAAGTGTGAAAGTGAATGAAACATGAATAGAGCTGTTTGCATTGATGTCAATGAAATTACACCATGTATGAGTTATTTCAGGCTTTTAGGAGTCTCTCCTTTCAAAATTAACATGACATGATCTTAGAGAATGTTTCATAAAAGTTTTGAGGTCTTTCATGGTGCTTTTACATCTTGGTGCCTGACAAACCCTGTCCACACTCTGTTTTAAATGGAGGCCAGGCTATTCCTCACCTTCTGTGTTTCACAAAAGTAAATAAAGACTTTTGTGGCTATCCCTTAAGAAACAACATATTTATGGTATAATGGAAAAGAGAATATTAGTGAAGCCTGGAGTATTGGGTAGTGGGTTTTGGTCTCTGGGTAGATTGTTATCAGATTGATAATACTGGGTTTGTCATATTTGCCATGTCTTGGTGCTTCTCACACTGGACTACAGCACTGAAGGGCCAGGAGCCGTAAAGTTATAATTAAACTGCCCTGAGGCTCTGTTCTTTAACACATCTTGTGCAGTGTTATGAACAAAAGCAATGACTGCAGTGTCCCTGCACCAGCCCAAAACAACTCTTACCTTCATACCTGTCTGTCTTTTTTAATTTATTTTTTACTGTTTTCTTTACAATAAAATAAAAATTTGCCATGGGTTATAAACATTAGTCTTCAAAGCTGTAAAAACGTGTATAAAAAATGTTTTGGGATCTTCTGGCATGAAAAATAAAAGGCTTTACTTGTAGTAAATCAAGAAGATTTTGGGCTTTCTTATTCCTTGTACTATTTAATTAGGACTCACTGGTGTCCAATCCTTACCCTGATACTCTCTGAAGAAGAATTAACTGCAGAAATGCATCAGTGAGAACATGAAATAACATACTCTAATAAATTACGATCTCTCCCCGAGTTGAAAATATTACCGAGTGCATTTGCCACACAATCTACTGTAGGCTACATAGTATTAATTCATGTATGCACTATATTCCTATTGCTACTTATTTCTACAAAATCGTTACGGTTTCATGAAAACATTTTCAATTTGTTTAGTAAAAGGTATCGTTAGCTTAGCATTAAAAGTTAGATGTACACATAACATAACGCATATTTCTTCTGATCAAAACTCAATGAAAAAAAAAACAGCACAGCAAGTATACTTTATAGTACTTTTTTTTGATCATATAAGGCAGAACTTCATTTGTATTTCATTATATCATAGATAATTCGAACATAGAGCGGGATTCCCGCAAAGCCTGGCCCACATTTTAGCAATAACCCCTAATGAAACACCACCTTAGCATGCCTAATCAATGTCTTCAAATCATTTAAAAAATCAAAGGTAGGTGGTTGATTTAGGTTGGAGCAACAGCAGCGCATTGGCCACCTCCAGGGCCAAATTTTGAGGCACCCTGATATATTGGCTTCATGGTTGAACTATCTACATTTCTGGCTCTTTCCTTCTGGGGCAACGGGAGACAGATATCCACATATGGACCCTGACCACAAAACCATCATAAGTAACACGGATTTTTGTAGCTATAGCCAAAAATACATTGTATGTGTCCAAATTATCGATTTTTCTTTTATGCCAAAATCATTAGGATATTAGGCAACATATGTAATTTTCACTGCTTAAGGGCTCATATTCAGGATAAAAGAGACAAAGGCGTAGTTTGATGACGCAGTGACTGAGTGAGGAATCATTAGTTGTGGTCTTCATCCCCACAGCCGAAGCAATCCGATGTGACTCGGGCAGAAATCATGTTCATGGTTGAGCTAATGATTTATTAACGTAGTAAAATGAAGCAGGGTGAGGCTGAAAGCCAACGAAACGAGGCCGCTGAACGAGCGGACACCCCTTTTTAAAATAGCCAATGGCGTTCGTTTATATCACAGCTTGGGGCTAGAGCCGTTCAGAGCCGTTGAACTCCGCAAAGCCGCATTTGACAGGGTATGCCAACCACAATCTGGCAAAACATTTTTAAAATTGCCCCTACATGAAGAAGAGCAATACACGGCATTAATAAAATGAAACAGTGCGCTTATTTTTATTTTGAATGGCGAAGACGTTGCTCCCCAAGACCGTCACAGGTTTTCATTTTGAAGTATTAGCAAAACAACAAAGCTGATGCTTTTCATGGAACTTACGTAATTACCCATTATACTTTGTGATATAGCCTGGTTCGTTGGTCCGTTTGATTGGATTGCTTTCTCACTACAACCAAACCGCTCCAGTGTTCGTTTTCAATCGAGCCGAGACCACATCGTTCAGGCGATCTCGGACCGATTGTTTTGGCACGGATCCGAGCGCGATTGCCGTGTTCACATATGCCCAATCGAACCGAGCTAAGGGGGGAAACGCACCAGGTTCCGAAACAACGAGCCAGGTGTGAACGCACCCTTAGTATATTAAAACTTAATTTTTTGATTAGTAATGTGCATTGCTAAGGACTTCATTTGGACATCTTTAAAGGTGATTTTCTCAATGTTTAGATTTTTTTTTTGCACCCTCAGGTTCCAGATTTTCAGATAGTTGTATCTCAGCCAAATATGGTCCTATCCTAACAAACCATACATCAACTGAAAGCTTATTTATTCATCTTTCAGATGTTGTATAAATCTCAATTTCGAAAAATTGACCCTTGTGACTGGAGGTTTGTGGCCCAGGCCAGGGTCTCTTATGTAATTTATCGTTCTTCTTCGTTAGTCATAACTGCTCAAAAGCGCCCCCTGGTGGTGAATGTGAATGAAACACAATGTATAGGCTTGATTAAACAGGAATGTGCTTCTCGTTTTGATTTAGTGTGTAGGCTATATACTACTAACACTGGAATATCTTGTTGATAAAACAACGATCAAACCTAAATGTTTCTAATGACAGTTTGTTAACAATATAGTTTAAACAGTTGCTTTTGACATCACTAAATTTAAATGAATGTAAACAAACAAACAGGCCCAATGGGTATCATGTGCGCCAAAAAAAAAAAGTTCCCATGTTTGCTATTTTGAATTAAGATGTTGAAAATGATATGGAGAATGCCTTAACAATCATTTTTAAGTGTATTTGATTAAATATGCACCAAAAAATGAGAAACTCAGTGTTTTCAAATGGTGTTTCAACTGTAGGCTGCTTGATATTAATTTAGTTTAAGGATAAGTAGTACATTTCAAAACAACTTCGGGGGAATTTCAGAATTTGAGAAACCAGTCAGCAAATAAATTCTCTTCTGTGCTTATTCACTGTCAAAACCATATTACTGCCCCCGTTCAAGCCCACCCTGCTGAAGAAAAAAAATGTAATGGTTAGAATGGGAATTGTATTGGTTTTATTGAAAACTGTAATGGTCCCCGAGGGTCTACAGGTAATTTGTTGCCTTTTATTGGTGGCTTGATGAAACTGCTATCCTAATGGAATATGTCCCAAAACAAACTAAAGGAAACCATTTTTTAATGGGTATAATGGTTAATAGTTGATGGTTTGTAATGTTTGTAAACTATTAGGATTTCTGTGATGGTTTCTATTGTTTTTTTTTAATAGAAGGGCAAAAGCATCTGAAAACAGCAATGAGCACTCATAGATATATACTTTTCATCAGAGAGGCATATGCTTAAATCTGTCATTTAATTTGCTAAATTCTCCTAATAGAATATAGACAAGCGTAGTGGACTAGTGTAATCCTGTTGAACGTATCTGACGTTGTCTTTGGTAGCTTGTGTGTGTTTGGAGGGGCTTATAGGAGTACGCCGTTGCAAAGCTCATCGATATCTGGCTCCCAGCCATAAAACAGCAGAGTAAAGTGCATCTCAACTCTCTCTTACTCTCTTCTTCTCTTTGTTTTCCATGCCCTCAACTGCTCTTTTCTGAAAGAGAGAGGCATAGATGGGAATATGAAGTAGCCTTGCTCAGTGATATAGTTGCATCAGTGATTTTGTACTAATATGAGTGGAGTGGAGCAACAGCAGTTTTCCCTTCATAATCGATTCCACCTGAGCTCCATTCAAGGTTTTTCAATGCTGGTCTGTCATATACTTTGCTTAAACTTACATTTTATGATTTAAAATGTATGTCCAGTGACTAGTCAGCTGTATTTTAATGTTATTCACTTTGGTATGTTTTTTATTTAAAAATCACATATTTACTTTAAGTTATGCACATAAATGTATATGGACTCCTAATAGTTTTTAAATTAATTCATTAATTATTATTTTTGTGTGTGAATAGGTATTGTTTTTGGTGGTGCTTTGTATTTCAGGTAGTGTTAGCATGCATCTTTCAAGACTGAGATTCTTGAGAGCATTTGCCAACAGCTCTTAAAAATGTTTATTATTTTAGAGATGTTATTTTAGCATCTAAATCAGAGTTTTGCTTGCTGTAAGATTGTTCATGAGAGAACTTAACAGAGAACTGCTCAGGTCCCCAGGCTACATTTTTCCTCATCTGAGCAAACACTTGATTTTAGGTTTTGAGTACATTAGATTTGACTATAAATCCTGACATTTATTATATTTTCATTAGATTAAGAAATGCCTAAGAGCTGCAATGTTCTCTGGATATGATGAGGTATCGCTGTTATTATAGAGAAAACAACCTTAGGGCTCAAGAATTTTTTTTTTTCTGATTGCTTGATAACATTTTCTCTAACCCCAAGAAAACCTTCTTTAAAAGAATAAATAAATTAACACTATATTTACGTTTATATATTTACAATTCTATTTTCATTTAAAGGAGAGTTCATCCAAAAGGAAAATTTTTGTCATCATTTAACACCATCATGTTGTTCCAAACTGTATGCGTTTTTCTTTCTTCTGTTCAACAGAAAAAGGATATTTTGAAGAATGTTGGTAACAAATAGATGTTAGCAGATTACAGATCCATAGTATTTTTTTTTTTACATACTATGTAAGACATTGTTTCCATCACTTTTTTGGGTAACGCAACAATTACCTTATGTTGTGTTCAGCAGCAGAAAGAAGCTCAAAAGACTTGAGGTGAATAAATGAAGACAGAATTTTCATTTTTGTGTGAACTGTCCTTTAATAATCTAAATATAAAAGTTAATCCAAATTTAAGTTAATTAATATAATACATTTAAATACACTGACTCACCCTCAGATTCCAGATATTCAAATAGTTGTATCTCAGCCAAATATTGTCCTAATCCTAACAAACCATCATCAACGTAAAGCTTATTTATTAATTTAATAATGATGTCTAGCATTTAAAATTGTACACTTATGACTTTTTTTGTGGTCCAGGGTCACATATATAATCATAGCAAAAACTTTTTAAGATTGCAATAAATTCATAAAAACTGATGGCACTGCCACTGGGGGATCTGTTTCGGATTGGTCTTTGACACGAAGTTTGATTGTTTAGTAGCACATTTGAGTATACAGTATCTTAAGAAACAGATGAAAGAAAAAAACTGGTGAGGCGCGTGTCTGATTGGTGGTTCATCCAGATCTTCAGTGCCGCTCTCGTGCACGGCTGCAGTGTTAGTGTTTGTGTCTGAAATGGTTTTCTTGCATTGTGGTCATTCATGGGTCTCATGTGAGATTTGCAACCCTTTGCGTGTGTGTGTGTGTGTGTGTGTGTGTAAACCCGTGTGAAATGTGTGTTTGTTGTTAAACACATGAATGTGGGTTTGCGTGTGTCTTGTTGCTTTAATTGAATCTGGCCCTTGGGAAGCAGGCTGTCTCAGCTGTGAGGTTGTGATCTCATCTCACTGTGTGACTGGGTGAGTACGCTGGCAGTCACTCACAGTCAAGTCAATATCACAGATAAATATTGCAAAGGCCTGTTCTCCAGGCTCTATGAATAATGAATGCAGCCATTTTGGCTCTAAACTTGCCTGTTGTCTCGCCAGGCGTGCGTGAGCACATCTCTGTGTTTCCACCCGTCTTCTCTCGGCTCCCTCCTGCTCTCTCTCTCTCTCCAGTACACTCGATAAACTTCTCATTATAAACGACCCTGTTGGAGAGGGTAATCAGAAAGATTCATAACGCTTCTGTGAGTGTGTGTGTTTTGTGTGATTTATTGCTCGATCACAGCAGAAAGTGACCTGAGATGGGTTCAGGAGTGTGGATCCTCTGCAGGGCTACAGACAAGACGTGCAAGTAATCAAAATCTCTTCTGTTTTAGTATATTATGGTTCCAAACAGCATATGTGCTTGATGCACATCCGTCTACAAGATGAAGGGCAGCAGGTATATAAAGTTTTCACATTTGAGATTGTTCTTGTTCCACACTGGACTTGTTTCATTTTTCACACTGTTCATAGTTTACTAGTTTTAATCATGGTTTCAAGGCTTCACTGCACACTTGAGAGAGTTAATTCTCTCATTTGCGCACTGTATTTATGATAAATAACATGTGTCGGTCGAGCAAGACACACACACACACCACACACACACACACACAGAAACACACACACACACACACACACACGACACGACACACACACACACACACACACACACCACAAACACAAACAAAGATAAGTCATTTGTGCGCAACTTTTAAATTTTTATTTTCTTATAGAAAATTAAATGTGTTAAAGTTTGTGTGGCTTTAGCAAGGATATTTAATGTATACTGAAATAAAAATCTCTTTCTTTTAAAGAGGTTTTTAACAGTTGTATGTAAACCTTTCAAAACAGACCTGTATACAATGCCATCAGCCTGTGTAATTTCATTTTGTAATAATCATATTTAATGGATGAATTTTAGGTGAAGAACTTCAATACCCATGAATTCTAAAGAGAAAAATCATCCAAAAATGAGAGAATTTATGTAATAAAATCTCTCTACACTCTTAAGCATCTTAAATATGATTTCCCCCCCATACATTACAATGCAATGCATTTATGTTTAACGAATAACTATGCTATTTTGGGGTTGGTAAGATTTAAGATTTAAATGTAAAAAAGGAGTCTCATACGAAAAACTACAGTAAAACAGTAATATTGTGCACGTTTATGCAATTTGCTGTTTCTATTTGATATTTTTAAAATGTAATTTATTCCTGTGAATGAAAGCTGAATTTTCAGCATCATTACTCCTGTCTCAATTTAATGCATCCTTGTGGAATTCACGTATTGTTTTCATAAAAAAAAAGTACTGCCAAACTTTTGAACAGTAGTGAAAATTGTTTTACATGCCCCGAGAACACATTGATATGCAAATTAGATGCAGTGTATAGATACATTGTATTTAATGGGAAAACCAGTTTATGAAATTTTTACACACATATTGCATAAAGCAAAATGGTATATCCGAGCATTCTGTTTAGAATCTTATCATGACATAGTTGATCATCGGTTTATGACAAATTTTGGTATGAAAAAAAAAAACCTACACAGGTATTGATTTAAAAAAAAATACAAATCCATGTTTTTGCCTATCCATGTCATGTATCTTATTTATTTGTAAATTGAGTTCCTGGGTCCTGTACAGAGATATAGCATAACCTATTAATAAAATATAATTTTTGCAAAACTGTTTATTTTTCAATTTTTTTGCTTATGCTCATAAACCAGGGGGGCCCAACCCTGCTCCTGGCGATCGACTTTCCTGCAAAGTTTAGCTCCAAAGCTAATCAAAGACCACCTGCCTTTAATTTTTAAGTGACCGGAGACCCTAATTAGTTGCTTCATGGTTTTTGATTAGGGTTACTGACTGCATGACATTCGATCGCCATGACAGTGGGCACCCCGCGCTAAACTATGTAACGAACATGAAAAAAACACACTTTCCAAATAGAATAAAATAAAAATAAAAGAGAAAAATGAACATTTATTTGTCCCGGAGGATATTGCACCATCCATTTTTCATGTTTACATAATGGAATTTAGTTATTCCTTCATAAAGACGTTTGACTTCCTGATTTTCAGTTTTTTTTTAAATTGCAGTACACAGGTCCTCGAGGGAAAACCTACAGTTACGTTTCTTGCACTGTACACAAGTGTGTGAAGTGAAGTGCTTTTGCCAAGTATTTTGACCCATACTGCATTTGTGCTCATGCATTTGCCCATCCAGTGTGGCACCACACACACACACACACACACACCATCACACACCCACACAACACACAGCAGGCCCGGGAGCAGTTGGGGGTTCCGTGCCTTGCTCAAGGGCACCTCAGTTGTATTATTGAAGGTGGAAGAGAGCGCTGTTCAGGTCACTCCACCCACCTACAATCCCTGACAGACCTGAGACTCAAACCTGCAACCTTCTGGTTACAAGTCAGACTCACTAACCATTAGGCCACAACTGCCTGTGGCCTAATGCTGCCATTAGGGTTGCAAAGGGGCGAAACTTTTAATTCCCATGGAAGGTTTGCAGCCTTGAACATTCCTGGAATTTTGCAACCCTAGTTGCTATGGCCTGCTCCTTGCATCTTCTAAATGCAATAGCCAAATGTAATAAAGTAGTACACATCAGAATCAATATAACATACTTCAAAAATCTCAGCATCTTTCACATGTAAGACTTAAAGGGGTCCTATTATGCTCTTTTACAAAGTCTTGATTTTGTTTTGGGCGTGTACTAGAACAGGCTCTCATACTAGATTGTTCGAAAAACACATTAATTTTCACATATTTTACATTATTACAACGCCTCTCTCCACAGTCTGGCATGAACGGCTCGAGTAGTTCCTGTATCCAATGAAGGCCCGCCTTCTGAAATACAAAACGTGCTGTGATTGGTTAGCTGGACCAGTGTGTGTTGTGATTGGCAGCACTCGGCGCCTGGTTGGGAAATGTCCCGCCCCTTACCATAGCCGCATGCGAGCTTCAGTGTAAATATTGCGTCAATATCAAATAAATTTGAGCGTGATTTAAACCCGGATGATTGTAACCACTCTAAGTTTGTCTGCCTTGGGAAAGCTAGCGTGGCACCGACATAGTGATAACACTCGCTGCCTTCTCTAGTGCAGCTCAACCAGTCATCTTTCCATTCGTCAATATTTGTGATATCATAAATCCCGGAAAATATGTGTTGTAGTTCAAACGAGTCGTTCGTTGTAGTTTGTGAAAAGTGATTTCTGTTAAATAAAATATCTTTTTTTGAAGTGGACTTTGAGCTTTGTAATTTGTAGATCTTTTTTATGTTCAAACAGCAACAGCAAATTACAGACTAACTAAAGTTGAAAAAGTGAAAAAGCATAATAGGGCCCTTTTAAATCCTGTGGAAAATAACAGCATCCAGAGTATCCACAGCATGCTGTCATATTTGCCAACCCCATTATCATTTCTAAAGGTTACAACAGCCCCTTTCAGAATGTTTTTTTTTGTTTATTTACTGCTGATGAAAAACGTTATGCCACCTGTTGTCGATTAGCGTTCGGAGAGATTGTTTCACGCTCTCTCTCTGAAATGCAGAGGCATCGGTCGTAACAGCATCATCAGTCTTTCCTAATGAGTTAATTTTTTTCCAGGATGAGCAAACACTTTCTGATCTGAGTGATGACTATATGAAATCCTTTCAAACTGTATTTGATAAACATTTAATTTAATTCATTTCTGTGCTTGTGTGCCGCTTGATTCGTGCTCAGAAATGATTCTCATGACAAGCTATTAAGACATCACAATAGACCGGGGAGAGTTGGGCTCTCTTGCGCTGTGGTTGTTGCTGAGGTACTGTTGTTGTGGCAACCGCCTCTCTGTGCCCTTGTACGGAGGATAACTCTGGCCTAGCGGGGCAGGGTTAGTGTGCTTTGATTGACAGTGTGCTGCTAGAACTGTGCTGTGCGTGGGTTAGAAATAAGCCGCCCCACTGGGTGGCTTAAAGGGTCTTGCATGGGCTACAGAGCACAAACTGGCTTTACTTTGCCTACTTTAAGAATATACATACTTATTGGTTGCAGAAAAATAAAGTCCAAGTTAAACGTTTAGACCAAGATACAAATAGAGCAAATCCTCTGCTCTGAGTCAGTGTGTGGGAGTCCATCCATTTCATATTTCTACCGTTTTGTTGGCTTCCATCAGTAAGTGTGCTTTAATGATTGCCTATACTCAGGTTTGGAACATCCTCTTTCCTCCCATTAACATCGCATTCATTTCTGCTGGAGCATGAAATCAAGGTTATTGTAATTTTGCTCGAATTTGCAATTTATGCAAAAGGAACAGGATTGACATTATATAAACACCATTTTCGCAAAGTGCAACTCCCATCAAAACATTAGGTCTGGTGTGGCTATCATGCGGTGCGTTGATGAGAACTTCCCTGTGCAAATGCTTCAGCCCACAGTAAGGGAGCTGGTTCAGAGTTGGGCGTTGAGGGTTACTTGTTTGTTCACATCTGTCTGTGTGATTGAAGTAAGCTTAATGCATCCCTGCAAAACACATGCAACCAAGGGCAAACATTTTCCCAGGGGAAAGGGATTAGGTTCGCCCTCACTGACATATGTGTAACAACTAGCAATTCTGTCCATCGCCCACTCACCATTGCAAAGGGTGTAATTGTGGAACTGACGTATAATTAGGGGGCCTGTCTGTGAAGTAAGACCACATGAAATTAATTGAGTGTCAGGATGTTTTTGGATCAAATTCAGCCCAGTGGAACTGCTATGACAACAGTGTGGGATGTGTGTGTGTGTGGGCCTGGTTGAAGGCAGGGAGGGGTTAGTGTGAGCCCCTATGAGATCGTTTGGGAAATGCTACTCTAGAAAAAGGAAATTTTGTGGTTTGGGTTTAATGTGGGATTATGTTAGTCACTAATATGCTAAGACCTCATGCAGCGTTCAAAACTTTGCAGAAAGGGTGTTTCAAACGACATAACATCTCCACATGCATTTTCTACACATATTCTTCCAATCAACTCCACAAGGTCCATCCCAAGATGCTTTTAAACAGAATCGGAGGAGTTACCGTGTATTATTATCAATTTTTTCCTCAGAAATAAATAAATAATTTTCATATTTTCATGTTGTTATTTGTGCATGTATACAGTATGTAAGTGTCTAACATTCATTTATCATTTTGAATTTAGCTTTACCATTCCTGTGACATTTTCACAACTGAACTACAGTTCCATTTGATCTTCCGGGCAAAAAGAGAATTAAGCCTATTAATATAATGATTTTTTTTTTGTAGCGGTTAATTTGTCCCAAACCACCATTAATTCAAAATTTTAAAGTTGCAAAAAGTAGTGTAACTTTTAATTAATGATGTCAAACATCAAAGTGTTTAGCTTGTAAGTGAAATTTCTTGAACTGTGATCATTTGAAATCCTCCACAAAAAGCAAATGTGAATAGCTCCATTTCATTCAAAGTAATTTTATTTAATTTCTTGTAAATCTGCATAGTTCTGGCTTGGTAATTTGTCTATATCTCTCAGTCTCAATCAATTAAAAATGTCTCAGTGTTGTTTGTCCAAGCAATGAAAGTACAGTTGTCTTTATGCCTCAACATTCTTCAAAATATCTTATTCTATGTTCAACAGAAGAAAGAAAGTCACAGGTTTGGGATGACATGAGGGTGTGTAAATGATGATAGAGATTTTTTAACTATATTGTAATGAAACTATATAATGAAATTATATAAATAGTAAAATAAAGTAAAATAAAACAAATACAGAACTTTTACATATATCAAAGTAAGTTAATGTTTGTCAGCTCTAAAAAGAACAACCCAGGCTTATTGGAAAAACCTTTCTGAAAATGCTGCTTCTTGTACCTCTCGTGACACTTTCAAAGTGTGCAGTGGCGTAGCGAGCCAGCCCCGGGCCCATATGCAAACAAATTGTACGGGCCCCCCCAAACGTTATGGGCTCCAACTCTGTTAACTTAACTTAGGCCCTATTGTTGATTTTTCTGAAGTAAATAACGTTACGTGAATCGTGGCTATTCACAAGCTGTTTTATTTACGGTATAGGTTAATGCTTGGAAATTATGTTTAAAGTCTCAATAATCTCAGCTTTGTGCTTTGTTACTACAAAGTCTCAGCCTTCTGTCAATTTTATGATAAAATACAAACAATAAACATCTTTTTATGCTCTTTAATTTGTAGTGAGATAATTAGCTTCAGTTCTAGCTGCATATGAATCAATGATATCTTCCTCTTTAATATTTTGCAGCATGAAAGAACATGAATTATTGAATCATGTTGCAAAAAAAATCAGCTAACTATTTAATACGCAACCAATGTCTCAGAGTTTTTAAAAAAAAATTAAAACGAATGAAGGATTCCACGACTTTAAAAAAAAGTTGTTTTTGGTAGGATGGCTAGGTGGAATTTTCCACATTAATTGACGCAATCTAACATGATTCTTAAAATATTATTAAGTTAATCTTATTTATTTAGTTATTTTTCAACGTGGAACAAAAATGCTGCCGTATAGGCTACTGAATCAAACACAATTTTGGCAGAGCGACCCAAAAAAACAAACAAATAAATAAATAAAAATCTTACAAAAAAAGTAAAAAATAGTGAGGGGATATTTGAATTATTTGTTAATAAACTTTTTTTTCTGAGTCAATGTTGCAAAAATGAATTTTAAGAACCTGACTCGCCATCTCCTCATTGGACGAGCCTTTAGAGAGTAATGCATCTTTACAGATTACATAATGAAATAGTTTTAAATTTTTGATTTGAATTATTTTGTTTTAAAATAGTAATTTAAAGCATTCAATAGATATATTTATCATGTCGGTGAAGAGCTCCTGCTCAAGACCAAGACGACAGAAAGCACATCCTGTTTGTTTTT
>JADLZN010011563.1:0-29298 GCA_018155175.1 Sinocyclocheilus anophthalmus
ACTTCAAAGAATACTAAGGTGCAGGAAAAAAAAATGGCACTACCATTGTACATGTCCAAAAACATGACATTGTGAATGTCCAATAATAATATTACCATGGTGAATATGGTACTACCTCTAAAAAACTCTAACTATGTCTAAAAACATGGTTAAAACATAATACAAGTCCAAATACATGGGAATAGCAAGCTACATGTCCAATAACATGGAATTTAGAATGCTGTATGTCCAAAAACATGGAACTTATATGCTACATGTCAAAAAATGGAACTAACATGTTACACAGCATTACCGAATGACAACAAACATAACCTGCACATTAAACAGTGCAAACATCCATAACACAAACCTCTACCATTACTTTGTAAATAAGTTTAACCACTGATATAACAGATGGGAGAAGATTAAAGGAAAATCCGGTGGCTCTTGGGGCTTTTTGCTGGCATAGTTTCCCTTCTTTGAGGGCAGAGTCACTTCAAATTAATAAGTTGTTCTGACTGATCACTCGTATCCTATGATGAAACATTTCTATCCTAATGAAAGTGCCCCTTGTGAAAAAAGTGACCTTGTATATGAATGGCCTGCATCTTGCTAGTTGTACTTAGCTAATCACAAAAAAAAACTGCTACTTTAAGATGAATAAAAGGTCACTTAAGTGTACATGATTTAAATTAAGTATACTTTTAAAATGTGCACGTTGCAATGATGTCAAATTAAAAGTTTGTGTAATTGCACATATATTTTAATACATGACATATTTGTCAGTACATTCTGAACTTTAACCTTATTTAAAAGGCAATGGGATTGTGAAATTACATATAAAGATGAATTTAAGTGCTACTTAAATGGATCAATGTGTTAGACATTGCCAGTGTTGGGGGTAACGCATTACAAATAACACAAGTTACGTAATCAAGTTACTTTTTTCCAAATAGTAAAGTAATGCATTACTTTTTAAATTTACAATACAATATCTGAGTTACTCCTCTACTATAAGTACTTATATATTTCCTTTATTCACAAATGACACTTCATCCTGCTCCCATAAGAATTCGGGAGTAGAGAGTAGAGGGCACTTCCGTACAGCCTGAGGCTTATTAATTAACACTTTTGGGTCGTGAAAGGGCCTTTACAGCTTTGTTATTTTTTTTTTTTTTTCAAAAACAAATTAGACCCAGCCCAGGAGACAAAAAATAATGCAAAAGTAACAAAATGCATTACTTTCCATAGTAACGCAATTTTTTATGGAGTAACACAATACTGCAGTCCACCTCAATCATCAAAACCATCCCGGGCAGAGTTCCAGAGACTTGTAGAATCAATGGGCACATGGTGACCCAAGAACTCAATTGGCAAGACATTTTATTTTCCTTTAATTTATCATCCGTCTGTATGTCAGTAGAATGTTATGGGTTGCTAAAAACATGAAGGTATAGAACAAAAATGAGGTCATAAATATTTTGTCTTGTACTAAAGCTTTTCTGCAGTGTAGATGGATGTTTTAATCCAAGTGGTTGGCAAACAGAACCAAGCCAGTATGGCCTGAGCCAAGATCCTGCTAAACACATCGCAAAATGAGCTGAAGACTGCTTTGAGATCTGTTCTCATCTACAGAAGTGTTTTTCCCTGTGTGATGCTGACGGCACGGAGAGTTCGCTGTCAGCAGCACCACTGATGGACACAGATGAAAGGGTCACGGTGGGAATGTGGTTTGATCCACATCCATAAACACTCCTCACACCATCCTCCACGAAGCAGCCTTAACGACTGCTTTTGTCTCAGACAGCCATGATTTTAACCAAATATAATAGAGAAAGCATTACAGCATCTCAATGGAAATGCACAGAGAAGCAACAGATTCAGGAATTTAGTTTGACAGACACGTAGCAACAGGGAGGGTCTAATTGGTTGGCCGCTTTCATGTAACCCTGACGTATCTGTTGGTAGATAGTGAGAACCCTCTGAATAGAAGATAACACATGTCTCTCTGTTTTGTGTGTGTGTGTGTGTGCGTAGTGCCACGCGTGGAGATCTGAGCGACGAGTCCACGGCTGAAAGCGAAAAAAAGCAAGGTGAAAGAGAACAAGACACTCCAAAAAACGGAGAGCAAAAGCAATCCGCAACAATCCTGGCAGGAGCACTGCATGGTTATTATAGAATTTTTTAAGCCCCTTATTTTGAACTGTGCATGAAGACTATGAAGCTGATATAGAGTTATGATCTATATATATATATATATATATACTATATAGTATATATATATATATATATAGATATATATATATATCTAGAATAGAAGATAGAATTAACTCTAAGAATTCTCTGAGGCGATCTATATAGAGAACACACAAAAAAAGTAATTTTGGAAAGAGTTGGTAACAAACATTTTTGTTATCTTTGACTAATTGTATTGACATTAAAAAAACACTGAGGCATTTTATATACATATTTTGTGTATGTTCTATAACAAGAAAAAAGTCAGGCAGGTTTGCGAACATCATGCAGCGTAAATGATACATAGATTTTCATTTTGGGTGGGTGAATTATCCATTTAAGACTGTTTATTTTCTACCAAAGGCAAAAAATGAAGCAAATATCCATATTTTCCAGAAGAAAAATCCATGATGTATATTTTATAAGAATAAAGGGGCTTCTGCGACCTTCATATGTAACTCGTAAGCGTGATTAAGTTTCGCGCGTTAAACTTGACATGCATATATGCATTGTAAGTGCAATACTTGTAACATGTTGATTTTGACCCCTTTTACATTTCCAGTGTTACCGTACGTATTTAAGGCTGTCTAGAGTCTATCAGTGTTATTTCAGTTCACATGCGTTATATTATATATATAGATTATATATAATCATATAATATATTACTCTTTTGAATTGGAATCCAGAGTCCGCATTGCATTACATCACATAAGATCAAAGAATGTGTATGCACTGTATTGAGCTCTATATGAGATAATGCAATACTAAAAGAACCTCTCTTTACAAGCTCTTTCAGAGACAGTATCTGAGTGGGGATTATGTATGTATACCATTATGTACTCTATAGCACATTCTTCCTGACCTTGAGAAAAGAGATGATCTGAAACAATCCCTAAATACACACATCGCGTTATAGAGCTGTCTCATTATATCTGTATCATACACACTCAATGACTCAGAAACATTGATTAAGCATCCATATTGAAGGTCAGCGGCTATGTACCAGTTATTAATGCAATAATGAGTTTGTGCTATTGAAATAACCCAACAAATATACAGGGCATTCTTCTGTGGCTTTTCTTTAAAAGACTATTCCAAAAATAGTTCAAATAGCATACTGATAATGAATGTCAAGGACTTTGGCTTAAGCTTCATCCAGACAAAAGCTAATGCAGGAGAAAGAGTCATTCATAATGACCGTCCGCTAATGCAGGACTGTCACTCAGCAAGCATTTCCATTAAACACAGCATCTCGCACTCACTCAGTCTGCCTATAACAGCCCTTCAGCAGTTTCATCTGAGCCTAATCTGAGATTCCAATGTTTTCATAATCAAATAAAGGGGTGAGACAGATGGGACATTTTCTGACACGCTAATGATGCTCTAAATGCTATTTTGATTTCACAATAACAGCCGCATTAAACTAGCGTGTTTTACTGGATTAAGAATTCGTAGTACACTGTAAAAAGGATTTCAGTCTTTCTACTTACATTAATTCAAGGTTGTTTCTTTGTAATTATTTGTGATATTTACTAGCAATTTCGGAGTGAAAATTGTAAATCCTACACTGAAAAAAAAAGCGTTGTAGAAACAATTTTAACTCAGAAATGGCTAGTAAGTTCATAATTAATTGCAAAGAAATAGCAAGTAACACGTTAAATGAAATTTAAAATTTTTAAAGTAGAAAGACAATTTTTGTATTTTTGTAAAATGTACTCCATTAGTCTTCATAAATTCTTCAAAAAATCGTGTACACCAATTTTTAAGTGCAACCAACAAAGAAAGAAGTGCTCAACCCAAGGCCAGTGTGTGGACTTAGAAAAAAAAAAAAGTGGAAACATTTTCATACCTGTTCATCAAATTTGATGGGAACATCTGCCAGGCTGCTGCTGTCTGCTAACAGACTGAGGTCGAGCTCACGGGTCCTACAGATAAAAAGCAAGATAATCAAGGTGTAGAAAAGACGTTGAAAAAAAAAAAAAATAAAAAAAATATTACATATTGATTCCTGGGAATCAAAGAGAAAAAATACAGCAACTACAGCAAGCTTCTGTGAAATGAGACAGTCTTGGTCAATCCAACTACTGTCCCGTCATTGAAATGAGTGCTGCTGTACACTGCCGTTCTTTATTGTTCCTGTACCATAATTGCAGACGGAACCCTGGTTGTAACGGGGCTGATGAACGTGTCGGAATCATATTCAAGCTTCTTGTAAGAAGACAGGGAATGGTGCATAAGACCGTCCCGGTAAAACAGTGGCAACCATAATATGGCGGGCAGACAAATATCCTACGCTAGCGTTGGTCGACAATAGGCAGACAGAGTCACAGGGTCAAGGCTAAAGGGAGAAGTCCAGGAAAACAGGCGAAGATCAAAACCGAAGGAGACAGACAAGGCAAGGCAAAACTAAGCTAAGGCTAAGGCTAAGATCGAAAACCGAAGGAGACAGACAAGGCAAGGCAAAACGTGCGACAGGCAAGGCTAAAGATCGAAACCGAAGAAACGGACAGGCAAGGCAAAACTATGCTACGCTAAGGCTAAGGCTAGTGCTGGGAAAAACGACCTAGGGCTCTGTAGAGTTGCTATCGCTAGGGGAGTGATAAATGCTGAAACAATTCTCGGCAGAGGGAAGGGATAAGAGTGTGTGTTATATAGTGAGGGAGTGATATGAAATAGCTGGGTGCAATCAGTGTAAACAGCTGTGTTGCAATCCGTGCTGAGTGCAATCAGTAAAATGCATGATGGGATATGTAGTCCGGAGAGATGTGCAACAGTGTGTAGTGCGAGAGTCAATGAAATTGGAAGTTCATGGACCGGATTCGTGACAGAGCCCCTCCCCCCCAAGGAGCGGCTTCCATACTTCTCACAAACCCTTTTGATTCCGGAGGGGGGGGGGGCGGTGGAGTGGAGCGACGGTGAGTGATGGGAGGGCCACTGCAGTGGAGAGACCGTGCAGCTGAGGCAGACCGGTAGCAGAGAGCCCGGCGGAGCCGCATCACACAGGTGGAGCTGAAGACCTCCCACAGCCGAACAGATGGACGAGATCCCCCCTGTGCGGAGCAGAAGACCCCACGGCGGAACAGAAAACGCCCAGAGGCCAGACAGTATAACCACAACCGTCGGACAAGACCACCACACAGATCAGAGGCCCCACCATAACCAGACAGTAGCCGCACCACGGCAAGCAGATGCCCACCAGAACCAGACAGTGACCCCAGGGCGGAGCAGAGGACCAACGGCCACATATACCACCCTGTTGGAAGCAGAGGACCACTCACGCAGGCCGACGGCCCGAATATTCCCCCCGGCGGAGCAGAAGAACCACCGGAGCCAGAAGTTAGAACCACCATGGTGGGACAGAGGGGGGAAACCCCACCCCCCACGGCAGAGCAGAGGACCACCACTGCGGAGCAGAGGACCACCACGGCAGAACAGAAGACCACCACGGCAGAGCAGAGAGAGCAGGAACCCCGGGGTGAGCCACACCGGGGATCATTAGACCATGGCGGAGACTGTACAACGCGAGGATACAGACAACCACAGACGAACATTGGGGTTGTAGACAAGCCTGAGTCGTTTCAGCGTGCACCTCCTGGCTGGGTCCGTACCAGACAAAAGTACACAAACGGCCTCCATAACCGTGACAGGACAGGATGAGGATTCCCAGATGGCCTCCATAGCCGTGACAGGACAGACAGAGAGTTCATAGGCGGCCTCCTTGGCCGGGACAGAACAGACAGAGTTCATAGGCAGCCTCCTTGGCCGGGACAGAACAGACAGAGAGTTCATAGACGGCCTCCTTGGCCGGAACAGGACAGGCAGAGAGTTCATAGACGGCCTCCTTGGCCGGAACAGAACAGGCAGAGAGTACATATGCGGCCTCCTTGGCCGGAACAGAACAAGAAGAGAGTTCACAAGTGGATTCTACTGACACCTCTGGAGGTTCTGAAGCGGATGCCGCCACCTCTGGAGGTTCTACAGCCGTACAATCTGGCAACAGGGAAAGTTCATTGGTGTTCTCCTTGATAGGACAGGTACAAAGTTCAGCAATAGTTCCTTCGACCGTGACATGACAGGCTGAAAGTGTATTTCTGAATGCCACCACCATCCTAGGAGCTGAAGCGAGCACCGCTGCCTTGGGAGGTTTTGCAGCCTCAGCCACCACCTCTGGAGAAACTGCAGCAGGCACCATTGCTTCGGGGGAACACAGCAGCGAGCACCACTAACTCAGGAGATTCTGTAGCTTCAGCCGCCACCTCTGGAGACCTAATAGTGGGCGCCGCCGCCTTTGGGAGTTCTGTGGTGGTGTATGCAGCCCAAACACACCAAAAAGCGATCCCCATCAGTGGAAACACTTCAGACAGGGGAATTAGTTTATGAACAGAAGGGTTAGAGTGAGTGGTTTTGGGGATACCAGCTGCGCGTGCAGACGCCAGCGGTGCATCCCTCACACTGGATGCCAGACTGGGATACCGAAGGGCTGACTTTGAGAATCTGGGTGTGACAGACAGTATGTGACATGACTCTGGATGATCAGCTGTGATGCAGCGAGATTCTGGATGACTATCTGAGACCTGGCGAGGCTCTAGAAGGTCAGCTGTGACGTGACCTGACTCTGGACGAACAGCTGAGACGTGACGAGGCTCTGGATGAACAGCTGAGACATGATGAGGCTCTGGCAGATCAGCTGAGACTTGACTGGACTCCTGAAGATCAGTCGTGACTTGACTTATTATGATCAACTGTGACTAGACTTGCCTCATGACGATCAGTTGTGACTTGACTAGACTCATGAATATCAGTTGTGACTTACTGACTCAGAAGACGACTGTGACGAGACCGTGACTCTGACGATCAACGTGATCCTTACTAGAAATCATATCATAAACTTGCCTTGACTCGTGATGATCAACTGTGATTAGACTCGACTCAGGAAGATCTGTTGGGACTTGACTAGACTCTAACTATCAGCTGTGACTAGACTTGACTCATGAAGATCAACTGTGACTAGACCTGACTCAGGAAGATCAGCTGTGACTTGACTAGACTCATGATAATGAACTGTAACTTGACTTGCCTCAGGAAGATCTGTTGTGACTTGACACAGGAAGATCAGCTGTAGTTAGACTTGACTCATGATTGGCAGCTGTGACATAACGGGGCGCTGTTGTGTCCGCCATTTTGCGATCAGGCTCCGCTGTCGCCGCCATTTTGTGAGCGTGCTCTAGTGTGGCTGCCATTACATGAGTGAGTGCGGGGTCGTGTTCCTCCGTGATACCCACAGTGAACGCTGACCCAGCAGTCAACAAAGCATAGTCGATAAAGTCCTTTAAACTACAATTAAATTTACCCACTGGCAACCATGATTTTATGGATTCATTTAGTCCATAACGGAAGATATCCTTAAAGGTGACCTCCTCAAAAGGTACCCTAAACGATAACTCACAGAACTGAGTGACGTATTCCTCAATAGGTGAACTCCCCTGTCGTAAATCGAACAGCCGGTCGATTGGGTCCGTACTTTTTGGCCAAAGTCCCCCTTTGAAAGCCGCTGGAGTCCTCTGGGTTGCCGATATTCGTAGGGCTGACAGACGTGCAGATTCATATGCAAAGCTTTATTTGGAGAAGGCAGGGACATGGTCATAAGACAGGCAGGGTAAACATTGGCAACCAGGAATATGGCGGGCAAGAAACAAGAATAGTCACAGGGCTAGCATAAGTCACCGAAAAGCAGACAGAATCACAGGGGCGAGACGAAAGGGAGAAATCCAGGAAAACAGGCGAAGCTCAAAACCGAAGGAGACAGACAAGGCAAAACTAGGCTAAGGCTAAGGCTAAGGCTAAAGCTAATATCGAAACCGAAGGGAAACACAAGGCAAGCAAACTAGGCTAAGGCTAAGGCTGAGTTCTAAACCGAAGGAAAACAGACAAGCAAGCAAAACTAGCTAAGGCTAATTCAAGGTCGAAACCGAGAAAACGGGCTAGGGCTAGGGCTAGGGCTAGTCTAGTTCCTAGGCACAACTTAGGGCTCTGTTTAAGTAGCTATCGCTAGGAAGTGAGTAATCGCTAACCAACCGCAGATGTGAAGGAAACAGAGTTAGTGTTAAATAGTGTGTGAGTGATATGAAACAGCTGTGTGCAATTAGTGCTGTGTGCAATCAGTGCAATGATTGATGGGGTATGTAGTCCGGGGTGATATGCAACATGTGTAGTGCGAGAGTCAATGAAATTGAAAGTTCATGGACCGGAGTCGTGACACCTGGAGTCCTTTCAGTAGCATAGGCAACAATCACAAAGGTTTCTGTGTCACAAAGATTTCCCATGTGTTCATTAGTCATTCATCTGTGGCACGAGTACATGTTTCCAGAGCAAAGGAATAGATATTGAAACTGCTATACTGAACTGGCTGCTGTCTACACAGTTACTTAGAAGTTTTTTACACAGTTACTTAGAAGTCGAGACGGTCATATTTGCAATGATTCTCTTGATGGGATGTTTTTATTTTATTAACTGACAACCCTTTTTTGTGGCCGGTACTTCGTAAAGAAAAGCCTATAGCTTAGAAAATCACACTGAAACACGTGGCTTTACATAACAGTGTTTGGACACACAATTTCAGCTATTTCAGTTTCAGTTCAACATTCTACTTCAAAATTTCACTTTTAATTTAATGTTTTCCTTGCTGTTTCTTTGTAATTCTGAAATTTACTGGCAATTTCTGAGTCAAATTGTTTGTACACCATTTTTTTCCACCACTGTGTATAAACGTCATTCATTACATAGGAAAATATACAAAGGAAATGTCTAAAGAAAAAAATGTATTTTTGATAAAAAGCGTTTTAAAACTTGAAATACTATTTGGACACTTTCTGCTTGTCAGACCTTAGTGGATCATGTTCATATTTCATGTGATTAAGTATACCTGTGGTTATTCTGGAAGAAAACCTGTGTGAAATGGAAGAAAACGTCTCGGGTTACTTATGTAACCATGGTCCCTGAGGGGACGAGATGCGTGGACTGCGTTCCTCTAGGGGTCGCTATGGGGAACGCCTCGTCGTGACCCGTGTCTGAAGCCTACATTGAAAAAACACCAACTTGTTTGGCCGGCGACAGCCATGACGTCACTACCGTCGCAACTAGTACAAAATAGGCGCCGGTAGCGCACATCATCACTTCTTCGTCTGAAGCTTGCGTCCGCAGCATGGCTGGAAACCTAGAGGACGCAGTGTCTCGCTCAGGGAACCATGGTTACATAAGGAACCCGAGACGTTCCCTTTCCGTGGAACTTCGAACTGCGTCCTCTCGGGGTCGCTATGGGGAACGGTATACCCATGCCGCCATGCTGAGGGGAGTGCAAGCCAAAACCATGGCGAACCACTAAGTACCAACTACACCATATCGCTATGGGAGTTGCCCCTGTCCTGGACTTAGACTGCTGTCAGTGACATTACTCCCGACGGCCAGAAGCCTAGGCTGCCAAGGGACATTACTAGAGCCTCACAGTGTGCGGGTCCCACTGGGACAAGATTGGTAGTATAACCCAGGCTACCAATAGTCTACCACGGGAATCAGTCTCTCGAGATTAACCTCCGGTGTAATGAGGGCGGCTGGCTTGGTTCCCAGAACTGCGGGACGGCAGGGGCCACCATACCAGCTGTGTCCAAAGAAGCCTCCTCGGAGGTGGCGCCAGGGCCTAGAATCATGAAGGATTCTTTCCAGGGAATACGACCAAGAGCCTATTATTGGATCAATTACTAGTCTTGGCTTGTCACTCAGGGCTACCTCACTTTGCGGAAGGACCTGTCTCAACAGGCCTCTAGTGGAAAACCCTGTCAGAGTAGGTATTCGAGGATACCAGGAGGAGTGGGTCCCAGGCGGAACCGGGGTTTTTAGACCACTCAGAAAAAGAGAACGAATCTGTGCGCGTAACTCTTACCATATAGTATTTTAGAGAAGTGGGCAAAGTAGAATGTGCTCACTTACCACTTTCGTGGAATTTTAGAAAAGTTGGCAAAGATACCGTGCCCACTTACCATCATGTGGATTTTATAATGTCCATATGTAGATGGATACAACTTTTCTAGGGGGTTCTCGTGGCACTTCTGGGGGGCAGCCTATAGATGGAGCTCTGAGTTGTCATCAGTCTCACCTACGGCTATCATGCTGGCGTGGCTAGGCGCGAACCTGTAGCTGAGGGAGCAGACATCCATTCAGCGGGAGCTCGACCTACAGCACGTTCCATTGGTGGAACGGCTAGCAGTTATCAGCTGGGGGAGCAACACGCCCAGTTCTCACCGAGAAGGGGACTCGACCCGCAGCACGTTCCGGCTTGCGGAACCAGCTAGTAACAATCTCGGCGTGGGAACCCACGCCTGGTCCTCAGACGCCAAGGGGGCTCGACCCTTTCTACTAATGGTGGGTTTTCCCCGGCTGGCAGTAGCTCATTCTGGCTGGGGGAGCCCAACCCACCTCTCACCGGGAGGGGGGGCCCCCAACCAGCAGCCTGCTTAAAAAACCAGAGGGGTAGCATACTGCAGGTTAGCCACATCGCCAGCGCATCAGGGAGGCGGAGGACGGCCCAAACCTACTGATGCAGCTGGTACGAGGTCTTTCTGGAAGACAGCGAGCTCAAGCCTCTCATGAAAGAGGCACCTCCGTTTTTCCTCAGCTGAGGAATACTGTCCCCATTCCAGGTGACCCTTTCCTGAAAGGGGAGCAGTGCTAAACATTACCACGAGGACAGCCCATGTAGCGAGGGATTCAACTCCTCGGAGAGGATCCAGCTCGCCAGACGACACCCTCTTAGTACCCCTAGATATCGAGGGGGGCAGTGCCTTCTGAATGCGTCGATCGAGACACACTGGTTGAGATGAGCCCAGAAAATCGGGGTCTAACCCTCTCCGAAACAGGGAACGAAGTCCGAAACGCGTAACCCTCACCATATAGGATTTTAGAGAGGTGGGCAAAGAATAACGTGCGCACCTACCACTTTCGTGGAATTTTAGAAATGGCAAGCTAACTTGCACACCGACACCTAGGTGGATTTAGGAACGGGTGCAAAGCTTAAAACGTGGCCCACCCCCCACTACGTGATTTTAGAAAAAGCGTCAAAGGCTACCGTGCCCACTTACCACTCGCGTGGTCCCTCTCATGACATGTGGATCATACTCACCCACCACGAGCCTTATTGCCGGGGCTCTGTTCAGGGATTTTTGACCGGACCATCAGTCAAGCGGTTACTATGATCTGGCCATAGAACCACCAAAAAATCATGGGCCCAGTAGGAGACTGTTTTGAAAAGGTTTTACAGCTAACCTCGGTCAGCTGGAGATGGTGGTCATAGCAGGGGAATTTGGAAAAAGGGGAGGACAGGGTAGATGTTGCATCCCCTGCGGGAGAGAGTGAATACCTAGGTATTACTCTGACCTGGACAAAAGCGTTGGTGCCTTGCCCAGGTCTCACCCCTCGGGGTTCGCCTGCCTCCCCTTGACCCACGATACTTCCTACCCCCACCCACAGGTGGAGGCGGGGCGCGAGTCTCGACGCTAGCCCTCTGTGCCCGTCTCTGATCCTCAAACCGAGACGGGCTAGGACCCCTGGTTTGTTCGGGCTCAGAACTGGCCGTCGGGGTATGACGGATTTGGAAGCGCTGCCGGAGCCGACTTCGACCCCTGAACTTGTCGACCACCGGTCTCAACTGAATGGCCCAAACAGTTAGATGGCGACACCGGGGCTCGAGAAGAAAAGCCCTTTCTTTTCTTTCCCGGATTCCGCCAAAGCACCCCAACTCCGCTCCGGTCACACCAGTACAGCCATCGCTCTGCCCATTTGCTCCAATTCGCTCCTGTCTGCTCTTCGCTGCTACACGTTTCGCGATCCTTCTAGTTCGTCCACCTTTTCTGGCTTCTTTTCCGTCCACGTACTCCCCCTAAGCGCCTGTAGTCTCTCATACTCATGCTTCTCTTTCCCACAGTCTCCGCCTGAGATAGGCCTCGACAAGCAGTCCCGTCGCGCACTAACACAGTCTTGTCTTACTTCTGTCAGCTGGGCCCGACACCTGGCGCGGACTCCCTGGTTCTCCAACAGAAGCTAAGGCAAAGCGACGCCTTGCCCGGTTCGTTGCGGATGTGGCTTGAATGGGCACGGATGGCAAAGGAGGAGTTTTGAAGGGATGACGTCTCCCCCAGAGAGAGTAGCCTGGCTAGCGGTCTCTTCCACAGGCAATCATCCCATAGCCGTTTCGCGCATTGACTCGGTGTTCGCATACTCGTATGCTGAAACCGGTATACGCATGAGAAAAACGGCCTCTCCCATTCCTTCTCAATCTCAGAATGGAGATCAGGAAGGAAAGGAAGACCCACCTGAGCTGGAGGGTTATGGCCAGAAAAATAACGTTCCTCGAGACGACCTCGCGACGTCACTTCCTTAATCCGCTTCCACGGCAAGTCAAGCCTTGCCATGGCCCGATCCATCACCTCTACAGCTCTCATACGCAGGCAGGTTGATTGGGAAAGCTCGCCTCAAGCTTCTTCACTCCCGCATCCATTTCCTGCGCTTGTTGGGCTGGGCCCAACTGAGCACTGGTCCCTGGATCAGATGATATTAGAGAGAGGATGTCATCGTCCAGTGGCTGTCTCTCGCCCTACACCGATGTGCGGAAGAGGGGAACCCCCCTTCAGCCTCATCGCTAGGTCCACCTGAGATCCCCACGATCTCATTCTCCTCCGTGCCTCAGCAGCGGCAGGTCCAGAACCGCGTGAAGCAGATGGCTGCCCCTCTTTCCTCGAAAAGATAGACAAACGAGAGCGGAGCTTTTTCAGCGAAAAGCTCTCGCAATGCACGCATATTGCCTCCTCGAAGACATCGCGTGCGTGCTCCTCGCCCAAACAAACATCGCATAGATCGTGTGAATCATCGGGTTTCAGAAACCGCTGACACGGATGTACACGCTTTCTAAACGCTCCGCTAGTGCTCGCCGTAGTAGGAAAAGAAATAGTCTTACTTTGCTTTTGGAATGCACGCTTCAAACAGAGCGGTCAGTGAAGACGAAGAAAGTGATGATGTGCGCTACTGGCGCCTATTTTGTACTAGTTGCGACTGTAGTGACGTCATGGCTGTCGCCGGCCAACGATTTGGTGTTTTTTCAATGTATGCTTCATACACGGGTCACGACGAGGCGTTCTCCCATAGCGACCCCTAGAGGACGCAGTTCGAAGTTCCACGAAAGGGAACTGACTTTAAACATCCACTAAAAATCACCTTGAAAACAATTGGTTAAAATGAATTGGAAAAATGGCTCTGCGAAAATACACATCCATAAACATCACTGTAACGCACAGCCTCGAGTGACTCACTGGTTTTACACAACAGAACTGAGAGCATTATGATCAAACACACCCAGGTTCAATAAAGTTATATATTTATATCAAATAATCCTTACATACATTTGTTTTCCTCCATGTGATATAGCTCATTAGCTGAACTGTAGGCTGTGTGCAGTTGCCAAGCAATACATTGACTCTACTTCTAGATTTGGGATCAGTAAGCATAACATCTCAATTGGACTTAACAACTGGGAGACTATAAATTGAAGGGGAAAAAAGCATCAGATACTAAAACATCAATATACAACAGTCCTTGATAATTTAAAGAAAAACAGCATTTTCCAAGATAAATGTTTTTCAGTATGTTATTAGAGACTTGTTACTTGGAAATATAGCCTGTAATATATTTAGCAAATTTGAAGTATCTTAAATAAAACTTGAAAAGATGCTTCTACTGATAGTGTGATAAAATCTACATCACAAAATGTTGATTATTTATTCAAGAGCATAGAAGTTTTTAGGAAGGTTAAAAATGGAAACGGAATTTGTTATTCCCATTGGCTTCATTTTTTTTTAGTTCCAAAACTGATTATGTCCAAGTGTTTTCAACCTTTCACTGAGATTTTAATGAGTTTTTTCTTTTTATTAAAATCTATGGACATTTGTCCATTTTTAAATAGCATAACAGATCTGGATAATAATATGTATGATATTTCGCTGAATAAATAGCAGCTGTCCAGAGGAAAATAGGTCTCAACTGCAAGAAATATGTCTTAGAAAATTCGGACAGATCAGTGATTTTAATGAAGCCTTTGTCACAGGGATCGGGATGGGGCGATTCTAGCTAAAAAAAATTTCAACGATATAATGTTTCATATCATTCGGTAACGATAATTATTGAAATTTTTTAAATAGAAATTTTTTTAAAATTTAACCACTGTATTTATAATCAACACAATTTATTGAGACAAACAACAAATGTTTTTTTAACAATCAAACACAAAATAAAAATCAAATATCTAATTTCTAATGTTTATATGCAGATTAAATAGGTCTTAAGGAAACATTTGTCTTGTCTCCCGAGGCCACAGAGGGGCGCAATGAGCAAAATAATGCAGCACATAATGTCAACGCATGGAAATAACGGTCTATAAAAAAACGTGCAGTACGTCTAAATTAACTCATATAAATCAAACAATTTCGTAAATTGCATAAACAATTATGAACAAAACAGCATCATGTATTTATGCATTGCTTATTTGTGACGTGTTTTCTAAAAGTTTAAACTGTTTTAACTTTGCATGGCTTTCTATACATCTCTTGTGTGAGACGTGAGTGCAACAGTCATATTTGTCCGCCTAAAAAATGCGCTGAATATGCGTTCTGTGTGAATGGCTTGGTTTCAGAATCAGATACTTCTCAGCCATTGAGCTTCTATATTTCTAATATTTTGAATGAATAACGCCGCAGCGGCGTGTCTCGTGGGCTAGACTAACAAAACATTAAAGTGAAACAACGTCACTTACATCACTCACCGCATCTCGTGCGCCACTGACGACGCTCCCTGATGCACGCCTAACATTCAAATGCAAATGTTTGTTTTAAATTCGACTAATATTCATTCTTTTTTCACAATCTCCTCATCACAGACCGCAACAGCACTCATTTCAGCATGTGTTCGTGTTTGTGTGTGCTGTCTGCGTCACTCATAGCACATGCCAATATCGTGCGCTATATCGAACAATTTTTTCTATCGTTATCGAAGAAGGTGTACCGTCGATAAATACGATAACGTTTTATCGCCCAGGCATGACCTCGGTCATGTGGAAAAATTTATCCATGAAAGCATCTGTTATGAGTTGTGATTCAGCTCAGCGCTGCAATACCACAGGCTGGAAGAGGCTGATGCCTTTTGACACCAGTCTCCTCTATAATAGATGCTACGCTGTAGCATCCCCTGACACCACCAGTCCCTGTCCTCCAGTGCTAAACCAAAAGTGACAGCATCTTCTCTTACAGAAAGAACAGGCTTTTCAGCCTGTCCTTTTTCATACTGTTTTCCCTCCGTGAAGTCATCTGAACGAGTCTTATGGGAAGAGCAGCTGTCTGACGAACTGTTCCTCGTACTATGAAGGAGATGTGGTGGGATTATGTATTAAGGCAGAGACTTTGCACCTGAGACCACAGGAAGTAATGGAACATTTCTTGCCACAGTAGGATTGTGAGTCACAGAAATCTATTTGTTGATGCAGACGTGGCATTATTGGAGGAGCATTTGAGGAATCGTGCGAGTGGGCGGCAGGGTCAGTCCTGTGATGCAGTACCTTTTGAACTCTGCCACCGCTAATAAATGAACATGCCTGAAGTATTTCTATAAAAGGGCAACATACTTACAGAAATATGCTCTGGTTCTTCTCAGCCACTATTATGGCAAAACTTAAAGATAAGAAAAACATCTCATTGAGGGACTGGGAGTTAGTTTACATGAGAGCATAAACTATAGATAACTAATGATTTGATAACTTATTTAGCAAGAAACGCTGCTGATGTCATTTCCTGCATAATTATGGTACTACTGAACTGTTTGTTGTTGCTGTTGGTTATACAGTAAGTCTATTACAAAGATTACCAGAAAGGAAAATGATATTGATGACACAGGAAAAAACAATAAATTGATATGATGAATATGAATAATAGGAATACTGCATTAAAAAAAGGAAAATTTCGTCAAATATGTTAAGTATTACTTATGTGATCTCATTGTATTTTATTAATATTTTGAATTAGTTTTATTTTTATATTTTAATTTTAAATGTAGTTTAAGTGTTAGTAATTTGTTATGTGCTTTTGCTATTGCTATGCTATGCATTATTATTATTTTTTTATTTTCTTATAGCTTAACGTATTTTATTTCAGTGTTAGATAGTAATATTTTAGTACTTCAAACTTAAACTGTATTTACGTAGTTGCCAAGCAACATTTTTTAGGTTTCAGGTTTGGTTGTCATGTAATACTTTTGTTTATTTATTGTATTTTAAAACTGTTTTCGTTACAAAAAGCGCTAGGTTTTTTTTTTTTTCAAGAAAAAATGTAGTTCTATTCAGCTTTGATCCAAAGGCGTAAAGTATTTGTAATATTGCAAAGATGTTTTATTTAAAATAAATGCTGTTCAATCTTTCTGTTCACACTTCATTAAGTGGCACAACTATTTTCAACTAATAAAAAGCCTCGGTGAACATGGTGAAGAAACTTTCGAAGGGTAGTGCATCAATGTTTGTATCCAATCCAGTATATTAAGTGAACACAATTATGCACCAGAAAGCTTGAGTTATAGAGCAATAATGGCCAAATGCACAGCGTGGCATATATGAGGGAAGGTTTGATTTGAAGCATTAAAAATGGATTACCACTACAGTTCTTTTATTAATTTCACAGTTCGATGAGAGTAATAGAAGACAATCCATAGAACAGTGGGGTTTCAAATCACTGTCCAGCGACTTTTATAAAAAAGAGGCCTCAGATCAGTCAGCATGAAATGGATAATGACACTAGAATCATTAGCAGCGGGGTTAACATGATGGGGGATGGAGGTGTAATTAACCTCTGCCCGATTTGATGGGCAAACACCACAGACTCGGTCCACAGAGCCAATGGCTAAAGCTTGACCGAGCCTCGTCAGCCTTTGATGCAATTAAATTAGAAGTTGCCCTGGTTTCCTACTGAATCCCACAAGCACAATGACATGTAATTAACAACACTGCCACTGTATTTATGCACTGTCAGTGTAATGTGGTAAATGTATGGCAAATTGTTGCCTTCACCAAAATGGACAGTATAAGATTATCTTTTTTATGGGCATAGATGTGTCAAAATATTGGACATATGCTACTGTTGAATAGTTTGGGGTCAGTAAGAATTTTATTTAATTTTTTTTAAGAAGAAGAAGAAAGGATTTAATTATATTCAGAAAGAATGCAATAATCATTTAAAAGTGACAGTAATAAAAATTTTTGGAAAAAAATTGTTAATAATAAAAAAAGTTATTTGAGCACCAAATCAGCATATTAGGTTACGTCCACATTAATCCGGATACATTTGAAAAGGCATTTTTCTCTGCTTTTAGGATTTCATCCACATTGCGGTACTGTTTTTGTCCAGTGAAAACTGAGCCTTTTGAAGCTTTCCCAAGTGGATACATTTAAAAACGGCATTTTCATGTTGTAGTGTGTGCTGTGAAAATGGAGGTATTCAAAAACTATGATGACAGAGGTACTCAGCAAACAAATGTTAGTCATGTGACACAGATTTTACCATATATATATGGCTGTACCAACATTGTTGTTCCTGCTATTCACTTTAATAATGTTACTAAAGATACATTTTACTTTGTACGATCATCATATTTTAATCCTTCTAAGATGACAGAATACGTATTCGCAATTGCTGTCCTGTGGCAAAATATGATGACAGTTGCATTTTAGACCAAATATGGAATAATGATTTATAATGGGACCTGGACCTACCAGTGCTGGATGATTGTGAATAAAAAAAATAATTGTGCCAGAAGAATAGTGTGAGAACTTGTGGATGGCAATCGTTACAGATGGTTTAGAAATGAAAACACTGTTTTTAAATATATCTGGATTAATATGGATGTAGCCTTAGAATGAAGGATCATGTGACACTGAAGACTGGAGTAATGGCTGTTGGAAATTCAGCTTTCTCGTCATAGGAATGAAATACATTTTAAAATATATTAAAACAGAAAAAAAAATTACTTTAAATTGTAATAATATTTCAAAATATTACAATTTTTACTGTATTTTTGATCAAATAAAATGCAGTCTTGAGATTTCTTTCCGCAAAAACAGGAAAGCATCTACAAACTTTTGAATAATAGTGTATTGGACAAAAAATACAATAAAAATATACAATAAAACTAGTTTAACACAATAAAATAACTTTAAAGCGCAAATTTTGTCTTTGAAGTTATTTTATTGTTTGAATTAAGGGTTTGGCATGTTCATCTTTTTGGTCACGATTAAATGGAGGTAGATTCAAACATCCAGTGCACATTCATCTGCATCCAGTCAGGAACTGCTTCTGCTCAACATCCTTCTCCATCTCTCAACTCATCTAACACAGACCTTCATTGTTGGTAACCACACACATACTGTAGTTGATAGAACAGTAAATCTCCCAGAAGGTGGTAGGACAGGTAGGATCATGACTGGTTCAGAGTAGAGGTCTGCACGGGCTTTAAACTGAAGCCCGAACCCGACCCGTACCCGAGATCGTCTGACCCGACCCGACCTGAGCGGCACAGTTAAATTTAGAGCCATTTTTTTCCCACAACGAATAGCCAATAAAAAAAAAAAATGCTGTATTTCACGATTGCATGCAACGGTCAGTAAACAAATATGTAAAGAAACAGAATCATTAAGGCTCGGCCAGTTCACAAGGCAAAAGAAAAAACACTTACCAGTTATGAAAGTTTATGAACATCAGGTGCAGCGGTCACATAAATTCTGCAGGTTTTGATATGGTTGTGACGAAAGCGATAATTCCCTTCCCTAGTGCAAATTATGGTCTTTTTCGTCAGTTAAGGCCCGTTAGCATTCGGCCTGCTTTAAATCAGGACACCGAGCGCAGTCTTCCTGTTCTGTGCGGTAAGATCGCATTATTTGATAATTAATGATTAATTTATGTTGAATTAGCGGAGAGCGAGAGAGGCGATGAAAAGTTGCATGTGTGAACATGCCGGTCGGCTGCCTCTCTCTACAAGCACTGAGGTGATTTGCAGAGAAATATTAAGTTGCGAGTCAGTAGCCTTTCGAAGCTATTTTACTAATAAAAGTTAGCAAAAAGTGTAGCCTATATAGTTTTTGTTTAGCTATAAACCCGAGCCCGACCTGAATCCGAAGCTATTCATGAAACATTAACCCGAACCCGACCCAAAACCCGAAAGTATTTCAGGACCCGTCGGGCTCGGGTCGGGTAGCAGACCTCGCGTTCAGGAGGTGTTTTAAAGGGTGGCTTCTTATCTTGACTGCGTTGGCGACACTAACTAAGGTTTGACAAGTTTGCATGTGTTTGTGTAAGCCAGGGTTCCCAACCTTTTTTAGTCGCGGCACCCTTTGGGAATTTTAACAAATTTGTGGCGCCCTACGAAATTAATTTTGTCACAATATTTGAATTTCTAACTTCGATATGATAATTTGAAAAGTATAGATATTTGGTACAACAGGGAAGAACTGCAGAATATAATGTCATACAGATATTTTTAATAATATTAAAAAATGTTGTCCATCAATAGTGGCAATCAGTAGGCTAATTTCCAATGAAAAGACCAATTTATATGACAGAATTTAATGTAGGCTTTTATACATATGCAAACATTATTTAATTACCATTATAACAAGCTATCTCACAAATTTTTGCTCACTAATGTTTTTTTTATTTTACAGTGGGGTAATTTTGTTGCAGTAGCATGAGATTTCAAACTTTGAATTGAATAAAAAAGTAAGCAGTCAGTAATAAAATAAGAACAAATAAAGAAATGAATAATGATAGCACAAAAAAAAAATAACGACAGGCCTTCAAATAAAATACATTGCTTTTTAGTTTTTCAGGTAGATCTAACAGGTAGGTTAAGATATTTAACTTATTATTTTTTTTTGGTTACAGGATCCAAAATAAGTGTTTAAGTCCTAGAAAGCTATTATTATCAGAGGACACGTGAGCATAACAGTTGGCAGATCAATTAATGAGAGGGCAGCGTTACCAGAGTTACCCATATTGCCGCGGCACCCTGGTTGGGAAACACTGGTGTAAGCAGTGAACTTATAAGTAGAAAGTACGTGAATCTGCTCAAATTTGATTGGGCAGATCGTGGATTACAGGTTTTTGCATCCCATCTGTGCCATTATTATTATATATACAGTATATATATCCTATATATCCTATTTACACATGCAGTCTGATGTTTTTCAGCATCTTACATCATGAATGCGACATTTTTAAAAGTAGTTCAACTTTGAAAATCACTGCTGTGTCACATGGTCCATGTTTACACTACAGTCCAAAGTTACTCCTAAGTTGCATCCTTTTATAAAGATGGTAATCAGCTACATTGTTTTGATAGTATTACATTTTTTTAGATTTGGAATATATTTCAGTATGGTATTGCTGTAGAAATGTACCAAATTGCTGTTTTATTCATTTTTTTTTTTTCCAGTTTTGTATTAGGTTTTGAACTTGGGTTTAACAGTTTTGAAAAGAGTTATGTAAGCATGTGTAAACTGGCCTGTAGGTACATAGAGTTTTGGTGGTGGTTGTGTCTAAGTGAGAAAAAAATGTAGTCATTGAATGTAACTTGTGCCAAAGCAATGGAAAATCATCCACAGTTTCACCCACATAGACTGCTGTTGTGCTCACTGTATGAAGAGTTTTGAAAAAGTGGCCTGCGTATTGACAAATAGGTCCTAGCAAAAAAAAAAAAAGTGTTATGTTAAATTGACAGTTCTAAACAATTTTTAATTTCTGTCTAACTGTTCAATCTCAAATCTGAAACCACATAAAGCTCCTTAAAATGCTCTCCAATTTGAAATTTTTACTGCAAGATATGCAAAAATGTAAATAGATAACCAACAAACAAATAATAATATAATAATCAGACTAAACTGATTATTGGTATTGGGTGTAAATAAGTGTGTCCTTTAGGACCAATTTAATAATCATTTATAACATGTATTTACAATTTATTAATAAATTAGGGTTATCATTTCTTCATTCATTTCTATGTCATTCAAAGTATACTGTTAAAAATTGTTTTTACAAAAAAATTTAATTTAATGATAAAATCATGCAAATATTTGTTTTGGTTGTGCATAAATGTGTTTTATATGTTATTACTGTATGAATTCAAATGGACTGTGTTATCTAAGCTATAGCAGATACATAATGTATAATATCAACTGCTCTTTCCAGTGTAAGACAAGCAGGGCCCTGACACTCACATGAATAAATCAGCAAGTGCAAGTGAAGGATAAAAGCTTAATAAAACACTCACAAACTGGCTTTCCCTGACACCCCAACTCCATTTGGGCCAATTCATTCAAGTTCTTCATGTCCTTTGGGTGATCTCAGCCACACCAGGCAGCACCAGGGAAAGCTTCACCTCAATGTGGCAGTCCTCAAGGTTACAGATCCCAGAGAGACTGACACCAGCATTAATGGCTGCACTATTACACAGACCTTTCTCATCCCCCGACCTCCTTATTCATCCTCTAATCTCTCGCTCTGCAGCGCAACCAGTGCTTGTGAATAATCATCAGGGGCAACCAACGCAGACATGACAGCACAACGCATGGAGACCCACGGATGTCTACGTTGAGCTCATATGGGAAACTTTTTTGCAGTGACTTAGCAAAAACCTTTGTATGAAGATTAAATTCGCACTGGATGCTTTGGTGTCATTTGGTAATTACACTGTAACTACACTGTAAGTGCACATATTGTCAAATAAAATACAACCAATAAATTGTAATGCTGTCTGGATGCTACAATGCCTTGTATTTAATGTACTTAATGTATACATGTATCCTAGCTAATGTTTTTCCTAGTATTATAAATTTCCTGGCAAAGGCTAAAGAATATTCTAAAGAAAATTTGATTCAACAAAATGTATAAAATAAAAAAAAAAAGGAAAAAAAAAAGACCTTGTCCACTTTTAGGAGTAGGCTACACTAGCAAATAGATGGCTTAAAATATAACAAATATGAACTAAAAGTTTCATTTTGATTTCATAAGATCTTGAAGTGCACAAGAGGCAAAGTCAATGTTGATTTTATGATGGACCTTATAAAGTAATGAAGTAGTAATTCCACATCTTTACCTGCCACAGGTTCTTTGGTGGGGTACATTTTGTTGTCGACTGTCATGCTGATGTCACAGAAGACTTCCTCTTCATCTCGATCTGCATCAAGCTGTATAAACAAGAGAACACTTGTGTCAGGCTTCACGATGCCATAGAAGAACCTTTTTGTCTAAATGGTTCCATAAAGAACCTTTAACATCTGAAGAACCTTTCTGTTTCACAAAAGGTTCTTTGTGGCGAAAGAAGGTTCTTCAGATTATAAAAAGGTAAGAAAGAGATGGTTCTTTAAAGAACCTTTGACTGAATGGTTCTTTGTGGAACCAAAAATGGTTCTTCTATGGCATCGCTTGAAGAACCTTTTGAAGCACCTTTATTTTTAAGAGTGTACATGGGGGAAAAAACAGTTTGGCCCTAAATACATTTTACTATATCAAATATTGTTCTGTTTCGATTCATTTTAAATGTGCTTTTGATTTTAATAAGTAATAATAAAGATGTTTTAATATATATTATGTTCAATGTCCTGTCAGCACATCTGTGCATGAGTGGCCTTCGCCATGTTCACCTGAATACTTAATCAACGAATGAGGGTTTATGAGGACTGTTGGTAAAGAATAAGAGTTGAAGTTGTATTCAAATGTCTGTTTAGTGTTGTCTGTGCTGTTATTGTTCCTTCTAACTAAACATTGCTCATACTCAATATTTCACCCGTACTGAACAATCGGGAACGGAATTCAATAAAAGATGTCCATCCTATTGAAAAACGTAAATATTAAACATGGAAAAAATCTGGTTAAAGATTGGTTGAAGACTGCAGTTGAAAACGTTCATCTAATACATCTAAAACATATATAAATAAATCAATTTTGTGCAGCCACTTATCATATATATATATACAGTCGTGGTCAGAATTATTGGCACCCTTGGAACATATGATCAAAGAAGGCTGTGAAAATAAATCTGCATTGTTAATCATTTTGATCTTTTATTTTAAAAATTCACAAAAATCTAACCTTTCATTGAATTATAAGAATTTTAAAAGGGGGGAAATATCATTATGAAATAAATGTTTTTTCTCTAATACACATTGGATACAATTAACGGCACCCTTTTATTCAATGCTTTTTGAAACCTCCATTTGGCATAATAACAGCTCTGAGTTTTCTCCTATAATGCCTGATGAGGTTAGAGAGCACCTGACAAGAGATCAGAGACAATTCCTTCATCCAGAATCTCTCCAGACCCTTCAGATTCCCAGCTCCATGATGGTGCTTCTCCTCTTCAGTTCAACACACTCATTTTCTATAGGGTTCAGGTCATAGGACTGGGACGGCCATGGCAAAAGATTAATTTTGTGCTCAGGACCCAGTTTTGTGGTGTTTTTAAGGTTTGTTTTTGGATTATTGTCCAGGTGGAAGATCCAAACATGGCCCATTACAAGGTTTCTAACGGAGTCAGTCACTTTTTGATTTTTGATCTGTTGGTATTTGATAGAATCAAAGATGCCATGTATCTAAACAAGATGTCCAGGACCTCCAGCAGAAATACAGGCCCACAACATTAAAAATACAGCAGTATATTTCATTATACACATGGGGTACTATTTATCCCTGTGTGCACCAAACCCATCCTGAGTGTTTGTTGCTAAAAAGCAATTTTTTTAGTTACATCTGACCATAAAAGCCAGTCCCATTTGAAGTTCCAGTCGTGTCTGTAACTGAATATGCTGGAGTTTGTTTTTTTGGATGAGAGCATTTTCTTTTCTTTATTTTTTTTTCTTGAAACCCTCCCAAGCAACATGTGTTGTAGGTGCTGTTTGATTTGATTAGATTTTTTTATAAGGTTTTCTGACCCTGAGACTCAACTATTTTCTGCAATTCTCCAGCTGTGGTCCTTGGAGAGTCTTTAGCCACTCAAACTCTCCTCCTCACCGTGCATTAGGACGATATAGACACACGTCCTCTTCCAGGCAGATTTGTTATGTGTATTTTCTGTTGATTGGAAATTCTTAATTATTGCCCTGATGGTGGAAATGGGAATTTTCACTGCTCTAGCTCTTTTCTTAAAGTCACATTCTAATTTGTGAAGCTCAATTATTTTTTGCTGCACATCAGAAATATATTCTTTGGTTTTTCTCATTGTGATGGATGATTAAGGGAATTTGGCCTTTGTTTTCCCTCCTATTTATATTCCTGTGAAACAGGAAGCCATGGCTGGATAATTTCATGTTCATAATCACCCTGGTATGCTCAAAATTGTAAATATGAAATATACTTCACAGATATTTTACTCAAGAATTTCTAGGGGTGCCAATAATTATGTCCAATGTGTATTTGAGAAAAACATTTATTTAATAATGAGATTTTCCCCCATTTTCAATAGTTTTAGCTGAATGAAAGGTTAGATATTTGTGAATTTTTTTTAAATAAAAGATCAAAATGATTAACAATGTAGATTTATTTTCACAGCCAATCATATTTACCAAGGGTGCCAATAATTCTTACCACGACTATATATATATATATATATATACAAAATTATAAATGCAAGTCAAATAATTTGATTTAGTATAATGTCTTAGGTGGCCCAACACAGTCATGTAAACAAGATTACAGACAGCAGGAGCAAATCGATTTAAGGCTTGGGCAGAAACTCGTTCGTTTGGAACCATGGTGTGATTCATCAATGAAAGCAGGCTTCATCACAGTCTCATTATTCCTATACTATTCACTTCTTCACACTGCAAAAGGATAAGAACAGAATGTGTTCCTACACACCTCAGTTCTAGTGCTTAGTACTGAACTGCAGAGAACCAAAACACCTTTATAAGACACTTCACAGGAACCTTGCCTAAGTAATGCACTGTTACTTGAGAAATGGGGAGGCAAAGCGACAACCCCCTCCAACCTGTCTGAATGTTTCCATGACAACAGACTATAACGGGCCACAGCGTAGCAGGTAGTGTGTGGGAGTGTCCCTCGAGCTTCAGAAGACTGTGTACCTGTCATATTATTATTGGATACATAGAAAGGTGTTGATAATTAGAAATGGGTTTATTGATTTGTTTTTTTCTTTTCTGTCCCAAAGACTGCAATCCAAAATGTATATGTCTAGCCAAAACACATCTATTTTTATCTATCTCTTTCTATTTTTAGATGAACGGTCTGAAATGTAGCATCATTTAGTTTTCTACCTTGCAAAAGTACTGTGACTCTGTAGTATGTTAGTGATTATTACTATATTCAAATACCATGGTATTTATCTGGTACTTCAAGATAAAGTGCATGTTAAGAAAACATGGTATGGTACATTTTTCAGCACTTAAGCGTTAGAACAAGCATTGCATTTTTTTCTTCATTCCTATGCATGCACTAGAAGTCAGATTGGAACAATTTTACTCTAATTTTGCATCATGAAATCTAAAACTGGGCCACAATTCTATTCAATCTAATCTGATTCCATTATTTTGTAATGATTTATTATTATTTCCAAAAATATGCTTAAGACATAAATCTAACTAGAGGCAACACAGTCACTATAACAAGATTGTCTTAAGAACAAGTTTGACTAACTAAGAGCTAACAAAAAGGTAATCAGTCATACTTTTCCGATTCAAATTAGACCAATCTACCTTCTTGTAATTGACTTAAATGACCAGTCTTGAAAAAAAGGACAACATCTATAGCATTCTATTATTAACACACTGAAGTTTCATTATCATTTGTGCATTTTTTATATTGCAACAGTGTCAGAATTAACTCTCATTTAAAGGGGTCATATGACGTTGCTAAAAATAACATTATTATGTGTATTTATTGTAATGAAACGTGTTTATGCAGTTTAAGGTTAAAAAAACACATTATTTTCAACATACTATACATTATTATTTCTCCTCTATGCCCCGCCTTTCTGAAACGCGTCGATTTTTACAAAGCTCATCGGTCTGAAAAAGCAAGGTGTGCTGTGATTGGCCAGCTATCTAGTGTGTTGTGATTGGCCGAATACCTCAACCGTGTGACGGAAAGGTTACGCCCCCTTAACATATTGTGATGCCGTGTCCCGGCCTGAGCGACGAGACAAAAACATTTAAAACCCATTACAAACGAGGCATTTGTTGCATCCAGTGGGGACTAATAGGATTATAACGATATACTGTGTTTGTTACGCGGTTGCGTTGCGTAAACAGTAAAACCATGTCTGCAGTTGTGAATCGGAGAAATGACAAACAACAAGCGATACTCTACACTGCTCAAAACTTGCGTTTGAATTGTCAGTGTCAAATTCTTTAAATATAAAAATTTACTTACAGGCTGTGAGTCAGAAGCACCATATTGTCCTTGCAAAGTTGGAACTGCCCCATTTTATTGAACAGCCTTTGAGCACAGACCCATTTGTAGGCTACTCTGCAGGTTCAGGATACAGTCCTCCATAAAATGCATCACAGCGTCACACACTGCGGGCTAGAGTGAGCGGAGGCAGGCGGGCTTGCGGCAACCACATGTGACGACCGGGGTGGACTCCGCTTTGTCCACGGTGAAAGCCGATCGGCGATCCACAGCGGGAAGTTGATGTATTCCCTCAGCGACCAGCACAGATCAGCTCTAGGCATGACGAAGCGGATATCGTCCTCTTTTGGAAGACCAAACAAAATAGTTTCGCTTTCACAAAGAAACACACAGCATCTCCACAACATGGCGGCGGAAACAACAAAAATACAGCGAGAATAAAAGTTACGCCCTCTTTCTTTGCGTGAACATTTGGGTGGCGTTTTGCAAATCTTCCCACACAGTGACGTTAACGTGGGGGCGTGTCCACATGGATTAACAGCCAATACACTTTGAAAATGGATTTTCAATGAAGAAAAGCAACATCAGAGGTCACTGTGGTTTTCAGCAAGATTCCAGAAACAAGACATAAATTAATAAATAAAACATGGCATAATGAAGGAAGGCGGCACACTGATAATGCGGCCATCTGTAAGTACCAGGCTTCTGCATAAAGTTGTAAGCTTTGCCCTTTACAGAGCTTTTATGATCTACTTGTCTCAACTAAGAATCCCATTCCCTTTAGAGGTACACAGACTGTCAAAAACACAGATGCAAACACAGTCCAACAGCTTTCGTCCAACATGCTGTTAAGCTACCATCTGTCTTCCATCTAACAGCACAAAAACTAACAAAAATATTATTTAGGGAGGATTTTAATTACATCTATATTCTTTTAAGGCTCTCCAGATGACTTGGACTGAGATAAGAGGAAAAGTTGAAACTAGGACTTGGTATATAACACCAAAACAAGGGTGCAAGGGGACACATACTGTGCTTTTCTAATTGCTGTGCATATGAATTGGGAAATCAAAACACACTAATTGACCTCACCCAAAACTCATAGCAAGCCTATAAAGAAATCCCCACTCCGCCCTGACAATCCACTTCATTTTATTGAGAACACACACCTGAACACAAAACAAATACACACACACACACACACAGCGTAATGGATTTTGGAACAAGGTACAGATCCAGATCCATCAAACAAAGGAACTGCTCTGGGCAGCAATAAGTAATGTTTCGTTGTCATTAAATGTGACTTAAAGGTGATTGTTGACAGTTTTACCAGTTGCACTAGTCAGTGTAAATTACAAGTAAAATTGTAGTATATTAAATACATTTTTTGTTGAATTATCCCCTAATATCTCCATCTTTGGAGGGAAAAGGGACAAAAAATATTCCTCTTTTAAGAAAATATGCATGAGCATAATTCAGCCTGATATCTACATCAACAGAAGTGTGGCCCAGTAAGAGGCCAGTTCAAGCGTGGACATGTGGTCAAGGTGTGGGCAGTGCAGCGTGGTACGAAGGAAACTGCCTCCAACAGATGACAATATCTTTGAGGTCTGACTGTCCTACTCACCGTGGGCAAAGACAAAGCTGAACTCACTCACAGCCCCTATGCTTTGGCAGAGGCACATTCTCACAACCAGACTGTTTGGTCTACGAGACACTACCCCCACACACGCACACACACATGGAGACAGAAGTACATGCACGTATTGACACACATACTCCATTGGCCCGTGAGACACTGCCCACACACACTGGCAGATGCAGACTGAGGCACTCGTGAGTGCAAACGGGTGGATTTCAGCTCCCAGGGTGATGTGGGATTACTAAGCAGCTGCCAGGCGTACACACAAACATACATATCGACACACTCCCAAAATCACACTTGAAGTTGGACAAAGAATTGCCGACAGATCGAGTTTAGCATAAGACATGCTACATGAAATATGCACTCGCAGAATTCATTGAAAGAAATGGCAGATTTCCACAAAACTGACATGCCTGTGATTCAGGTTCTACACATCACACCTTTCATGTTTGTTTATTAAACAGTTTTATAATGTTTTCTGCTACTCTTAATAGTGTAGTGCATCTTTACTGAAAACATTTTAGGGAATTTACATTTCTGTAGATTTTTGCAGATTTCCCCCCCAAAATCAGTGAAAGAAAATGCAACAAGCATTAAAAAATTAATACTTTGGACATCAAGTAGCAACCCAACACAGTAGCAAAATTGTTTATCGTACAAAAGGAACCACAAAAACAAAGAAATGCAATAGGCTCAACAATATGCAAAAAAGAATACTAGTTCAAGTGGAACCACTTTCTACCTAGAATACTAGAGCGTTTTGTTCATGGTTTGAGGACCCCATTTGGTTTGAGTAATCCATCTATTTTGGCATCTCTCAAATTTGACTACTTTCTACTAAGAAACAGATGAAATAAAAAAGTTTGGGTAGCCTAATCAAATTTGGCTGATTGAGTCATTTAACTTGGTATATAAAAAATGTCTTAGACAACAAGTCACTTCTCTGCAGTT
>JADLZN010011564.1:0-261647 GCA_018155175.1 Sinocyclocheilus anophthalmus
ATCTATTCATGCTTCAAGTTCGTGTGATAGGACACAAGTTTAAGTAGGCTTGAGAATGATTAGAACTCCACTGGGCCAAAATAGCACTGGAGAGGTAATTACACGGGGCTGGAGAGACCCTAGACGGTCCCCGTTGATAGAAGACAACAAGAGTAACTGAGATCAGATGCATAATGCATAAGAACCTAATGACTGTAAATCATGATGTCTGAGCTTACTTGACTTTTAAACAAACACCTCTGCATTGACACCAGTGGCTTTATGAAAATGAGACAAGTAACTCTGGGTAAGTAACTCATTATTTCATTCTTTGACTACAGAAAATAATTATGAATCAATGTAAAATAATTCATAATATAGCATACCCTCTGTTGTCTTTTGTTTTTAGAAAACTACCATAGCTTTCATTAAACTATATTTTATAAAGCAAATTCATTGTGACATCTTTCCACTAGAAATTATAGTTCCTGAAAAGTAAACCGACAAATTGCTAATCGAACACTACATTCAGAACCAGAACTATTCAATTAGATTTTTTAAATGTAACTTACTTTAAATTACATTTTGTGATCAAGTGTTTTACGGTATTTCATTTTTGTATATATTTATATATTTTACTGCATTTATTCATTAAAGTTTATATTACATTTTTTACTTCCCCCTCCAAAAAAATCAAAGCAAATAAATGAATAAAAAGATATATATATATATAGATTAAAACAATTAAAAAATGCCAAAAATTGTGTGCCTCTAGTTTATTTATATACCATTAAAATCAGCACAGGCCAACCAAAATGTGCTTCACAAAAAAAGATTAATAAAACATCAACAGAAAAAAATGGTCTAGGACTGTCACATGCAAAGCTGTTATGGTAAAGATAATTTGGTCAATAATAAACTCATATCAAATCAAAGTCAAACATTTCAACACTGTTCAACCGTTTTTGGACATGATTTCTTCAATCCATGAAAGATAATTGCTCACTTTAGTATAAACCCCATAATACCCAGGCTGGGCACATCCGTGACCCCATGACACAATACCACCTATGAACCAACTTTTACTCTGTGTGTCAAAAAACGCATAGGGCCCTCCACTGTCCCCCTGGCAGGAGTCTTTTCCTCCATCAGCAGTCCCAGCACAAATCATGTTCTCTGTCACTACTAGTTTCCCTTTAGCTGTCACTGTGGCGTCATATTTAGCCTTACAGTCCTCAAAATCAGTGACGGGTAGAAGTACGTACTGGAGATTACTGGAATGTAACGCGGGTCTGTTTATATTTGACACACCCCATCCAGACACCTTCCCGACGTCATTAGCCTTCAAAACAAATTGCTCTTCCCTCCCAGGCAAACACACAGGCATGACAGCTTTACTGACAGGTACCTTATACTCCAGTTTAATCAGAGCAATGTCATGGTTGAAGTTAATATTATCGTGGTGGTACTGAGGGTGAATGAAGATTTTCTGTGGAACGCCAACTATAGCCTCTTTTCCACGTTGTTGACTCCATTCCATGTTCAGGCGGCAGGTTATTATAGAATAAGTACATCTTTATATATAATTTCATTATTACTTAATTACATAATTATCTCTTATATGGGGGGGGTTCATTTTCCAATGTATTACAGAAGTACTTAAGAAGCATTATTGAGGTAAAATAAAATATACTTGTAATGTCAGTTCTTTGAAACCGTATGTCCTGTATAAATATAACTATTACCTATATATATATTATGTCTATAATATATAAATAAATATTTTGTAAGTAACACATTTGTAATTGATGAAGTTGCAATTTAGAACATTTAAGGAATATCAAATAACACACTACAGTTAAAATTACAATCAAGTACTTTACATGTGCTTTTTAGCATGTTAGTCAAAACATAAGTGTACTTTAAAGCATGACAAAAGAATATTAAAACAATTATTTAAAAGTTAGGCTTCTTTTAAAGTAAACTTTTAATTTGACATGATTACAAGTGTGTTAAAAGTGTGTTAAAAGTACTTAATTGTGTTAAGAAACATACTGTATAGTCATAAAAGCGTACTTAAATACACTTAAGTGGCCTTTTATTTTGCTATTATATGATCTGAAAGTACAGTATTTTAAAAACATAATTTTAAGCTGTAAAGTACACTACACATTCAATACAATTAAGCACACTTTTTTTCTCAAGGGACATGATAGCCTTGGTGTTTTGTGCTTTCAACCATCAGCTAACCTAAAGCTAGGATCAAATGCATTCAATCTCATGGGACATTTGAGTCCCACCTGGAGTTGAGCAATGAGACAACAAAATTCACTGTGTAGAAAGCAACCTTTTTTAATTTGTCCTCTAATTCAACCCTGAGGGCAGAGCTTGTAGCTCTGCAAACCATACAAATAAGTGCATCTAAATAAGACTCTATTATTAATATTCAAAGATAAGATGGTGAACGGTATGCTGTATGTAGATTACTATGAATGTTTTGGATATCGATAGACCTTCATAATGGAACCCTTGTCCAACACAGATGAACCTTAATAGAGGCACAGTGGGATTCTGTTCCCGGCCAGATGAACATCAGAATACCCCACAGAGACTATACATCCACACCTGCCTGGCCATTAACCCATTCAATTAGCTTCCACTAGAGGGTTCTGCTAATTATCTTAATTGCATCTTTAATGATGTGAGTCCTTTAAAACAATGAAGGTATCTCTTCTAGAGCAATCAAAATGCAATAGGCTATTAGGCTGAGTGAAGCACTAAATACTACACTGACAAAGATTTAAGAAGCACACTATCATTAGCTAAGTCAATATTGTTAAGCAACAGACATTTGCATTACATGTAATGTGCTCTTTTTAGTAATTCACGTGTGAAAACAAATGAGCTACTATGGATCTCCAGACCTATATAACATATTTAATTATTATTAGAGTAAAGAGTTATTAAGAGATATTATTGGGGCGGTTTTAATTGAATTTGTATTTAAATTAATATTAGCCATAGGTGTTTGCTGTTTCATGACATCACAATCAGCACCCACTACACATATTTTTTCAAACTACATTTTTAAAACAATGTGACGCCCATGTTTTATAGCCTTTCTAATTACAGTCTTTGTGAATTGCAAGGGTATAGCTAAAGGTAAGAAATACTAGATTAAAGGTGGGGTGGGCAGACATAACCTTGATAACCTACATCTGACCCTTCACATATTCTTTGACCCAATATTTGACACGTCCCTTCCTTTTACAGCAACTTTATCTCTCTCTGCCCTGGACGATTTATTGACTTTTTGATTTAAGGTTAATTATTTGTCAGTTTTCCCATGCAGTGTAACAATCTCTTTGCATAATTCCATCTCTCTATAAAAATACAATTAGTATTCAGAAACAGATATATTCTCCATCAAAACACAGTTTGATGTGTGCACCATCAAGATGCAACTCATTTTGTTTGATCACAACCAGAAATTTCAGACTATTACTGGAATATGAACAACTATACTGAATAGTGATGCATGTATAGAAAAGATTGAAAGAGTAAAGATTCAGACCTAAGAACAACACATCAATGCTGCGTGCAAGTATACTGACAAAAATGGAGATAACAAAATCAATAATCCTGGCAGATGTGCTCATATGCACTAAAGCAAATTCATTTCATACACACACCTGTCATACTTGTATTTATGCTGAACTGTGCCTCATCCTGCTTCATTGTAATGGAAAGTCTCGTAGAACTAGAGCAAACACAGTTTCACACTGTCTCTCGAATAAGACACGGACCACGGGGAATCAGACCCTCTGTTTACCTGTGCTGTGTTAGGTCATTATTCCTCCCCATCAGTATTCAGAAAGCGATGCTTAGATTACGAACAATGTGACCTGATTCGGCTTAGAGAAACACACAAAACATAGCGACACTTGCAATGGTGAATTATGACCACTTTATGAACATCTCTAGTAAGGGAAAGCACAAAACTACAGGCATGATTTTCCAAACTTTGAATGGAGACACCCAGCAATCAAAATTCGCTCAGTTCTGTTTTCTGTGTAAAAAAAAAATGACAAAGCACTCCGCAAATGGTGATTGAGTTCTTACCAAAAGGTCATCCATTTTTTTGATTTGTTAAGGATTCATTGAACATGATTGATTGGGTTCATTAATGACACATGAAGACACACCAGATCAATCTAAATGGTAAACTGGCATCATTGTCATCATTTTGCAGCTCAGTGCTCATAAAGCCTATTAATTTGTGCTCAGAAATGATCATATATCATTTAATGAAGATAGTATGCAGCTTCCACATGACATAAACCATCAGTCACTGTTCAGCACGATTTGTTGACAGGAACCCATTTGTAGTATGTAACATGGTAAAAAGCTAATTAATCTTATGAAATCAAAATCAGAGATTTGTAGCTTTTAGTCCATGTCTATTAGCTTTGCAGCCATGTTTATGTACCTATAAATTCTTAGTTTGACCATATTTCTTTTAGCATATATGTCTTTTGTTGATCAGGTGGCTGTGAATTTTTCAGTGAATTCGCCAAAAATGCCATATATCTTATATTCAAGTTAATCACAGACTACAAAAGAGTCTTCAAACTCTTTTGATCTGTGGAATAAAGCACTTTTCAGGAAACCACCTTCATCTAAGTGTCAAATTTTCTTTATAGCCTGGTCATTCCGAAAGCCTCCCCATAGAGATCGGACTGACACTCGTGCCCAATGAGGGTCCCGGTGCTCCTCAGATCATTAAACTGCTGGACTGGCAGAATGACACATGGTCATGGAGCGGCCTGTGCATTGCATGGACTTGAAAATTTTTGTGAAGCTCCACGGAGGAAGCCTTGACAAGGATACGACACGACATGTCATGTAACTTTTGCAGCAAATTTCCATCGGAACATCAAACTGGAAAACCTGGTGAACCAGAACACCATGTAGGTCAAACTAATTGACTTCGGGTGCAGTGTGCTCATAAAGAAATTTGCCTACAAAGTCTTGAGTGGTATGTGTTATGAGCTGCTTTATTAATTAGCTCACAGAAATGCATCCTATATACAGTCAACATGCTGTGGAAATGTATGAAACAACAGACAAAATCTATTTTCTTCAGGCACAAAAGCGTACTGTCCACCAGAGGTCACCTTGAAGGGCAGGTACCATGCAAAGCTGACAACAGTGTGGTCACTAATGGCCTATATTTCCACAACGATTAAGGGTTCGTTTGCAAGTTTTCGCATACTGACTGAGAACGTCTGAATGCCAGGCCAGTAGTTGGCAATGTCCCTTTGTAAAGAACAATACACGCCTGCACACAAACCAATAGACTGAACACATAAGACGCATGTGCATGATGTCACCGTTTTCACAAATTCACATTTTGTAGTTTACACATAGACAAATAACGATTTTCAAAAGTTTTGTGTTTTCATGGCCCCCCAAACGCTGTTGTTGTGTAAATTAACAGGCAAAATGCATAAAGACTTTTCAGTTTTTAGTTGAAAAAGGTGTCAGTTAAATGCCACCTAAATGAATCAGTTTTTTTTTTGCTCACTATTGCATACTAAATTTTGTGCCAATCGGACAAGTAATTAGAAATTAGATTGGCAGACAACATTTTATATATATTAATTAAAAATTTGTAGCGCAGGGATTCATAAGAAATACGACTTTTGATTATAGCACAATTATTGGCAAAATGAAAATCTGATTATTATTCTACCACTTTGTGTGCAGTTTGAAATTGTGTTCTAACATGTCAAAAGCATCTCATTAAAAGCCATGTGATTTTACTAAGGGGGAAAAAAAATCCAAACTGGGAGTGATTTATGTTCTGATCCCCAGTTGCAACCAGTAATGTATGGAATGGTTGCGACTGGAATTATGAGCTGATTTATTTAGCTCAGATAACTGGATGGAGAAAAGAAGTCATTGTTATATATGTGAAATTTGATTGGCTGCTGGCAGCCATGTTTTTTTGAAGTATCTGAGTTGCATTAGAGGATATTATAGGACATCCAACAAAGAATGTGCATACCAATTTTTCAAATGGTTGTGGAGTTATAGGGGTTTTTCAGTTGTAGTGCCCCCTATTGGCAGAGTTGACTTGTGCTTGGACATTGTGTTCAGTATATATGGGTCAACTTGTAAAAATAGCCATCAAGTGTCCAATTAATTAACATATATCTTCTCAATGCTTCAACATGCTTTGTGGATATGCATAAGATCAGCTGATTCTGGGCAGCACTGAAAGAAGTCTTGCAAGCTTGGTCAATCAAATTCGAGGACCAAAACTAACCATTGTACAACATGAAATATGATATAATTAGATCCCATTTGTGGTGAAAATGTTTACATGCCTATAGCGCAATTTGTGTAATATAACTGACTAAATAGTGCACTGCAGTAAAGCAGAACTACATTGCCCAGTAGGCATTTTCTGACTGTACTGAAGTGTAGTCCAGGATGGTGGAAAGCCCAGTGCAGTGTGGTTGGTGATTCAGATTAAACTGTATCTCCCATAGAGGGGCCGCTCTGGGAGCTTAATTAAGTTGTAGGACCCCTGGCAATGACGAATGCCTCTTAACATGAGCATGCTAAGACACCGGTACCTCTGCCCTTTAGCTGTGCATCTTCTGTTGAGCAAAATACCACCACAGCATCCATAATTTTTCCTCCCAATTCCCTTCGCCTTGATACAGAACCATAGTTTGATTAACAATGCCACATTGCTTTGAGTCAGAGATTCTGGTCCTTTCCAGGGTCTCTTGTCCATTTTTTCCTGTTTAGAACACGACAATGCAACACGACTTGTCGGTGTGATCTTTCTGGATCCTTGGCGCTTTTGGTGTTTCCTAGCATCGGTCTATTCATCACCATCGCAAGCCTCTTGTTCTGCTCTGTGTCTTCTTTCATCACTGCAGCTAATTAAAGAGCTCGGAGGTCTGCTACTGTTTCCACTGCCTTGTATTACCATTAATTACGATGACATCTCAGATACTCGGCATAGCAGCACTGTGATTCATGGTGCAGTGTGTCTTAGTAAGAGACTTATCTTGCACACTCACACATACTCCTGTACATATGCATGGATGCACTCACACATACACACAAACATAATAAATTAGGCTCTACTGAAGACTGATGGCCCACAATGTAACACCATAGATCAATTAAGCATGCAGAGAACGGGAAGGCTAATCTCTGAATATAAAGAGTTGGCTTTTCTGCCTCTTTTAAAGCAAAAACACCATGTTTTGAGATTAAACAAATAAGGCTGTAATTGAATAAGAAACATATTTTGAGCATTTTTAAATTAAATTCTGTGGAATTGTGTAACAGCACAACAAATCTCAGTATACAAAATAATATTTTGCACTAAAAATATGACTGAAGGTTTTATTTTACAACGTATATTCTACTGCTGGAGGGCTGTTGTATGCTAGAAGTGTGACAGAATATTGAGTGTGATCTTCCTGTGACTGAGGTCACTCTGTGTTTCACTTCTGGGTCACAGAACTGATGGGAGATACACATCAAAGTATGAGCTCAAAGCAAAAGATTCAACACCAGCTGTCTCTCTGAGGTCCACAGATTGGATACATATATAAGAAAAACGTTTTCTGCCTCTCAGTTTTATTCATTTATTGGAATATCCATAGCCATTATGTAAAAAAAAAAAAAAAACTATAAAACCTGCATTTTTTACTGTTTTTTGCCGTTGGTTTGCCATCACAGGAATAAATGATATTTTAAAATACAAAACAGTTATTTAAATTGTAATAATTTTTCACAATATTACTGTTTTTTTTTCTGTAGTTTTGATCAAATTAATGAAGCCTTGGTGAGCATGAGAGACTCATTTTAAAAATACAAAAGGATCTCAAACCAAACTTTTTGAACAGTAGTGTATATACATATAAAACAGTATTTTCTATTTATATTTATTTAGACATATTTGTCTGCTTTTGAATTTCAAAGAGCAACATCTTCATAGTCTGTCTTCATAGCAATTGTTCTAGGGAAGTGTACACCTCATGCTGCCTTTCGAAAATATAATTAACCTCTGATACCCATTCTGTTGTCTGTGACGCCTGTGAATGAGTCTAAAATTGAACTATAGATGTCCCTAATCTAATAGAGACATGATCGGGCTAAATGCAGCCATTTTCTTTAAATGGACTCAGTCACTGTCGCACAGAGAGGGGGTGAATCTTAAGGGTGTGTGGCAGAGAGGGAAATTGAGGAAAGAAAGAGGGCAATAGAAGCATTTTGCTCAGGCCCAAGAGTAGATAAGCAGCGCCCAGGGAATTGGTCTGTAAACATTGTAAGTGATTGACACGACACCCCAGTTTGTGGAAAACGTTACATTTTATTATCGGCCTGTAAACCCGCATTTTACAGATCCACATGCTGCTTTAGCGGTGTGTGCGGGAGGTATATTGGTTCGAGGGTGGTGCACTTGAAGCCTGTTTTGATCGGTCCTCACTAAATATCCACCCAGTTTTCACAGGTCTGGGTGAGCTTTGAAGCAAATTGAGCAGATTTGCGATGAAGAGCCCCTCTGGAGGAATTTGAGAGTGTTTGAGGATTAGGAGGTTTTTATTCTCAGCATAAGGCCCGGCTGAAGAAGTATCTGATGCCTCAGGAGGTGAAGCTCAGCCGAGCATTCCAGTAAATAGAGATTCTGAAGATAAAGAGTTGAACTGACTAGCTTATGGACTTGGACAAAGTGAGTAGGCATACAGTTCAGCATTTATGCAAAGCAAATGATATTCTGAAATGCAGGGGGGGAAGAAAAGTGTTCGTTCTCTATGTGTTAATCCCGAATCAATCAAATAATCGAAACGTAAAAGATCAAATGGGTGTGTTTACAATGAGGAATGCTCATGTGTGACTCTTTGAAAAAAAAAAAACTGTCATTGACTTAAATGGGTTTATAGTTCATATCTGTATGAGCACAAAATAATCACAGTAATATGTGAAGAGATGGGGAATCAATTTAAAAAATAAACCACCGTCGACATCTAGTGGTAATCAAGATTGTTGCAGTTTAAAGTGCTTGTTCCTCTGTCGCCAAAAGGTGTCGCTATTTTGCAATGTGATTAAAAACAAATTTAATTACAGAAAAATATGATATCTGTGCAGAATCAGTGGAGATCTTCTTTTTGAGCAATGTTAAATAATATGAATTTAATTTTAAAAATATATTTAAAAAAATTAGCATATAAAATCCTCCTGAGACACAGCTATGGAGTTTTTGCCTCTGTAGTGGACATTGTATTTTAGTGAATTTCTCTGAGACCCTACATGCCGCAGTTTAAGTCTGGATGTCCTGTACAGAGCAAATTCAGGGCTTTCCAGAGATACAAAATTATTGGATGTTTCACCATGACCACTCCCTCTCCTTGGTTTTTAAAAATGGCTGACATTAATTTAGTGATACAATTGTACATCCTTATGGAAATATGATATTTTGTAATTATCATTTATATCTGGCTAATTTTCTAATTGTTTGTTGTAAATAAACATCTCAGAAAAATGTTTTGGGGTTTCAAATCAGAATATGACTTTCTGTTATGAAACAGGACATTGATTTAATGTCCACTGTAGAGTACACCAGGACTAAAAGCATGTTTATTATACATTTTGGGAGACAAAAGAATTGAATAGGAAAACAAATTATGTATCAATATTCTTATGAAATATTAGATATTATTATGAAAATCTGGCCAATGACTACTCCCATTATTACACTTCTTTTTTCAACATGCTGTCCCAACAGCACTTTAATATGCAAATTAGATACAGTGTATAGATAACATTGTGCTTAATGGGAAAACCAGTTTATGGAATTTTTACACACATATTGCATAAAGCAAAATGGTATATCAAATCATTTTGTTTTATATTTTATAACATAGTTGAGAACCAACCTTTAAACAAAGTTAGGTATAAAAAAATCTTGAAACCTAAAAATTGATTGGCGATTTAAAAAAAAATTCCCATTGTTTAAGCCTTTTCATGTCTACTCTTGTCATTTTATTTTTAGAAAAACTGAGTCCTGGTGTCCTCTACAGAGGACATATCATAACTTATGAATAAAATATAATTTTTCAAAAATGTTATTTTACCATTTTTTTCTTATGCTCTAAACAATGTAGTGACATGAAAAAATACTAAATTCACAAAGCTTTTTATTTCTGGTTCTCAGGAGGATATTAAAGGAAAATAAAAGGGTAACGCTTTAGTTTAGGGACCAATTCTTACTAGTAACTTGCTTATTAGCATGCTTGGATGTTTAGTACTTAAAAAGCATTGACATGTATTCTGCATGACCATATTTTAGATCACTTAACCCTACCCCACACCTAAACTTAACAACTAACTTACTAACTAATAATAAGCAGCAAATTATGAGTTTATTGAGGTACATTTCGTAGTTAATAGTGAGAATGTGTCCCTAAACTAAGGTGTGACCCAGGAAAGTACATTAAATCCCACAATCAAATAGATGTTCACTAAAAGTAGTGCAGAAAAGAGGAGTGGACGCACCTGACAAAATATGGTGAAGCAAAAAAAAAGAAGAGGAAATTTAAATACAGTGCTGAATGCTGATTGCGTGTACTCTTTGCCATATGATTAAAATCCCAAACTCCTCCCCTCTCCTGCCGGGGCGGGATCTGACGCGTTCGGATCCGCCCTGATGTCCCGATGACAGCACGGACAAGATGGCGGCCAGCTGGGAAGGGAAGTGAGGATGTCAACATCATTTCTTCAGCTCAAGCAAGTCGGGATTTTCACCACCCACCCCCTCGATCAATCCGCGATATAGTTCATGTTCCGTGTATCTGTTTTAGGAGCCGAAACCGGGGCATTTTTACGCAAACGCACGCATGTTTTTGCGCTATGTTTTGGAAATCCGTTTGCGCAAAGAGGACCATCAACTCTTGACGAGCGATCTGGCCTGCGTGAACCTCCAAACCCCACTCCAGGGGTCATCAAAAAGAGCCTTTCAACATCCGATCGCACGCTACATCGACTGAAACTCTGCGATCGGCCCGATCGACGCTGTTTTGATTGGTGTTTGCGGTGATTTCCGCGAGGAAGAGCAGCAGTTCTCATTAAAGCTGCGGAAGTGGAGGAGAGGTTTTCACGCCAGTCATCTTTCAGATGCACTTTCTGTCCTCCCGTGGATGCTCTTCGCTCCGTTATCCAGCTTTAAATAGCCGAAGACCGGTGGGGGGGGGGGGGGGGCTTAAAACTCGGGAACTGATCTAGCGTGCATTAGCTGTATTTTGTCCGGAAACAGTGTTTTTTGTTGACTTGCTGGCCAGTTTGAGTGGTTAAAGTGACGCCATGGCTCATTCTCCAGTGCAGGGCAGTCTGCCTGGGATGCAGGTAACGTTAAAGAAACGCACAGCATCTTTTATAGTCTACCGTGGAACATATAAAGTGTATATGTATTGTGTAATGTCCCTCACTTTTATTAGCATAAGAGTTTTCACGCTCTGATAAGTTGCAGAATATCAGAAATCTGTTTGACTCTCTCTTTGTAAATAATGGTAAACATAAAAATGTGTTATGCAGTGTATTGTTTTATCGATAAGCTCGTTTTATTGCTCTGTACTTGCAGGATGAGGGTGATGGGGTAAACTTATAGTTGTTCGGGCTTTTCAGTCTTTTAGATTCCACTGGATCACCAAATATGATCATCCTTGTGTGAGGGACCCCCCATTCTAAAATTTTTTAAAGGCAGCTATGTATTTTCATACATAAAGATCCAATTTATACTCGGAATGATTAAATTACAAATATGTGCGAAATATTATTTGGAATAATATTTATTAAAATATTGTTGCATTACATTTTTCTGCTCACTATAGTGCTGTGCTCTTAGATGGTTTTTATTAAAATCTTTTTTTATTTTATTTGAATGTTTATTTTGTTATTTATGTTGTTTACTTTTCTAATGTATTGTATTATTTATTTAAACTTTTTTTTCTCTCTGAATTTTTTCATGAACCCGCTTATACTCACTTGTGCTCGCAGGGGCCCTGGGGGGTCACTGGATGCCAGTTTGAAAACCCATGTAGTAGTGGACTGGAGGTGGCTTGATTTGGTTTGGTTTACTGTGTTTCAAATATTTACGGAGAAACACGGCATATGTGATGCTTAACAGAGGCTTTGAGTCCTTCATCTGCGAAGCTTGGAGGACAACAATTTAGAAAGCATTTCCATTAAATATTAAATTTTTTATGTTCTAGTTCTCTAAAGAGCATTAGCACCACTGTAAACTTTCTGGGACATCCTATTTGAAACCAAGATCATGTATGAAGTAGGACAGTTCCAATGAAGAGCCCTTTTCAGGGTCATTCTATTCAAATGTTCATGTTCTTGCCCTCTAGAGAGCTTTAACCTTTCTGGGACATCCTTTATGAACCATGATCATGTATGAAGTGGGACAGTACCAGTGAAGAACCATTCTGTTCTTCAAAACACAAAGATCCAAGAAAGAAAGGAAAACGTGAAGTGGAAGGGTAGAGACAAAAGGAAAGAGGGCGATGATGAGGGATGGAGAGATGTCTCCAGAGAGTAGCCATCGTAACTGGGTCACTTGGTTGGGTCTCTATTCATGCTGGGCCATATGACTGGTTTGCCCTCAGGACAGGAGAGCAATCTGCCATCCCAGGTAGCTGAAATGGCTTATCGTTCCTTTAGGTTGAATATGCAGGAAGCCATTGTTGGCGAAGAACCTCCATCTTGTAAGGAGGCCCTTAAAACCAAAGAGCGTGCGTCCATGTGAGAAGAGGAAAACCGGAATTATGTAGGAGGTCACAGACTTCCATAGGGAGGGCTACAAGTCACCAGTTCTGAGAGCATATTGATGGAATAAGCGCCTATTCTCTAGTATTTCCTTATGGGTCACAGAGGAATTGTGGTGGGCATCCATTAGGAACATTTCTGAGGCCCGCATGCTCTCACCTGGCTGTAACACACCTCATATGGCCAGCCTCAGAGTTTCCAGCTCCCTAAAACACAACCACAGATGGGAGTCAAGGGATGACGTGGCCTTCCAAAAGAATTTGTTGGCTGTTACACCTGTCAGTGTGCATCGGGATCAGGATTATGGAGATCAGCTGGGAGTGTAGGCGAGCAATCAGCATTAGGGCTGAATCAGGGAGCAAAGCCTTCATCATCTCCGTGATGGAACGGGTAGATGACAGCTAATGAATCTCTGAGTGATGCATTAAAGGGCTTCTCTGTGGGTGTGTGCGCTTTGAGGAAAGATGTGCGCAAATCATCTGTGTCTGAGAAAATCGATTTGTGTGTGTTCATAGGATGGCATCAAGTTGACAGAGCGCAGACTGGCAGTCGGTCTCCAAGATGCTTGTCAGCACGTGTCATTTATCACAGTGACTACTGTTCACTGGCCTCTTTTCCCCTCTTTCATAAAGTCTTTTGTCATCTTTTGAGTATATTGCTTGCTGTGCTGCAATTGGTTGATTTGTGTTTAAAGCAGTGGTTCTCAGCTGAGTTTGTTCTGGGAGGTTCAAACACTGAGAAACGTGTAGGAAAAATGCAACTACTCAGCATAGCAAAAAAGAAAGAAAAGGTTGTAATTGTTTAAGTCAAAGCTGAGTGCCCAATCAAAATCTGTGGCATTGAAATAACATATTTAGGTTGTTTCATCCATGAAAATATGAAAAAAAATTATACTCATCAAGGCTGAATTCATCTAATCAAAATACAGTAAGTAATGTTAAATATTATTATTACAATTAAAATAACTTTATTATTAATGTTGGAAACACTTATGTTGTGTGTGCTTAATATGTGAGGGGGGAACTGCGTGATATATATTTGTTGTAAGATTATTTAATAAAATTCAAAACCCCCAGCATTTAAGCTGATCTCAGAGCTTTTGTTGACATTAGTAATATCGTTACTGTCACCTTTGATCAATTTTACATGCCCTTGCTGAATAAAAATGTCTTTCCAAAAAAAAAAAAAGACTAATCTTACTGACCCCAAATTTTGGAACAATACTGTATATTGAATATGGGTTTAACAATAACCATAGAAAGTCAAGAGATATTTAGAAACATAATTATCAGTTTTCCTATCCAGCTTAAGTTGTTGATAATTTTGCATGTTAATGAAAATGCTTCTGAATTTAGAATAGAAGATATTTGGTACTGTGTAGGGTCGGAATGCAAAATCTGGATCCTAGCTCTCGCTTATGAACCCATGTGGAGAAGCACTTTGAATAATATGTTAAACCAGCTGCTAGTGTAGAACAGTGCACATGGAAAACACCATCTTCAAGCACTTTATACCTTTTGCTAAGGGGAGTCATCTCTTTCCCGTTATCCCTTATACCACAGCTATGCCGGCAATTGAACTACTTTCTCCCTTAACATCACAGATTTCCACTTTCATTAACGTACCCGGAGGTACGACGTTAGATATGTCCTTATGCTGCTGTCATTCAGCTTGATCTTTGGCGCCTAATGCGTGGCCGAGCACTCTGTCTTCATCCATTTAAAACGTGTGTGATTTTACTACTAATTCAATGAAATCACCTGCACCTGCATGTACCGCTCTGTCCCGTCACGCCGTAGCCTCTGATATTGCACTGGACAAGCTGTTCTGTTGTTGTGTTCGGCATCAATATGACTCTGCGTTCGGTAGGTTTAGCGTTTATGCTAGCAAAAGAGATTTGGAGGATTTTAAGGTCGTGAATTTTTGCGTGCTCAGAGGATGTACACGGCAGCAGTTCAGGATTGTCTTAAATTCTGGACACACTGATGGTTAGTCTAGCATGGTTTGTTTTGCTTCGTTTGAATGATGTTGATGAAGTGGCGGTGATGTTTTGGACTGGTTTTGGAGGCTTAAGTTAGCATGTGTTAAAGTTAGAGCAGTCTGAGGTTTACAGGTTTCATTGGTTAGTTCTGCTGTTATTTATTCAAGTGCTGTTCAGTTTAACCACCGTGGACTCTGCAACAAACTGCCTCATGCTAATAATGTTGACGCTGTTCATAGCACTCTCTGTGTTTCCTTTAAGAAGGTCTCAGGGGTCTGCGATGTTCAGGGTCAATGCTGAGACCTCTGGGAACTTTTTGGTCCCAACCAGATGTGCTTCAGTTCTCAAACATACTCAGGTCTTGCTTCAGTAGCATTTCAAAGAACTTCTAGTCAACCCAAACTCTGGATTATAAAAGCCCGTCTTAAGACTGTTCAGAAGTATCATTGCAGTATGTTTAACCAAAACCATTTCAGTGATACATTGAGGTCATTTTAAGTATTGATCATCCTCTTGTTACTTGGATTGCTGTAGGGTAGAAAACTCTTCCTGCCTTTAAAATATAGAACCTTTTATGCAGTGTTGAGCACAAGGCTCTTTTCTGTATGGAATTCTGACCTTATGTGATTTTAATAGTACTACATGAATTTGTAAATTGTTTTAATCTGCATAAAGCTAAATGGAGACCTATACTGAATTTTCTTTGTTCTTCGTTGCAGAATTTAAAAGCAGATCCTGAGGAGTTGTTCACCAAGCTGGAGAGAATCGGTAAGGGTTCGTTCGGAGAGGTGTTTAAGGGCATCGACAATCGCACGCAGAAAGTTGTGGCCATCAAGACCATCGATCTGGAAGAGGCTGAAGATGAGATTGAAGACATTCAGCAGGAAATCACAGTGTTAAGCCAGTGCGACAGTCCCTTTGTCACCAAATACTACGGTTCCTACCTAAAGGTGAGTGGATGGCATTAGGGCTGTGCGATTTGGGGGAAAATATAAAATTGCGATTTTTTTTGACAGATATTGCCATTTGATTTGCGATTTTAAATTTGCAACCAGTGAGCTTCCTCAGCTGCTCATATTGCCCATATGCATATGTGCAGCACCAGATGGGGTTGCATGACCTCCTGCGGAAAAACACAATAGAACTATCACATAATTTTCGTATAGTTTCTATTAAACCTTACAAAATTCTTTATTATGTGTTTTGGGCATTATCCAGTAGAATTACTGTGTTGTTCTATTGTGTTGCCATCTGCCAGAATTACATCTCCTACCAATTAGATATCCAGCAAATAGTCCCCCATTGTAACGACAATGTGTAGTTTACAATCCCATTAATTAACCCGAAAGCATTACATTTTGTGTTTGGTTTGGTAGGGTTCTCTTGTTTTTTTTTCAGCCGGCAAGAATTATAATGGTCGAAACTCCTTTTACAGATTAACTTACTCTTCCTGATTTGCACAGAAACTATTGTTTATTTTTTTTAATACAAAACGGTATTTTTAAGTCACTTATGAAAGTATCACATATGTTTACTAGCTGAGTTTTTTAGGTATTTGGGATTTTAAGAACAAGTGGAAAATGTGCTAAATGTTTAATTTCATCCAAGTGAAATTAGCAAAGCAGTTAGACTGAATTTACATTCGTTTTAAATGCGGAGCCAGGCGCGAGACGACACAGGTTGCGCGCGTGCGTCAAACCTCGTCCATACTGCCAGATGCGCTCATGGAGACTTGCGGTGCGGAGCTGGGTGCGAGTATACGCTCACTCTATTGGTTAGTGAGGCTGCCACTCAAGGCTGGCAGTCATGCTTATGCTCTGGAACAGAGTAATATCGTGTCCATATCGCAGGCTTTGTGATTAGGACATCGCAACGTCTCAAATCGCGATTTCGATTAATCGCACAGCCCTAGCTGGCATATGCAGAAAAGTCATGCCATATGACCTCAGGGATGTGGGTCTTGATATCTGCTTTTCCACTGTTGGGCCAGTGCGAGCCAGGGCTAACAATGAGCCATGCTGGCGCCAATAGTCTTGCACCTCATGCCGTGAGGCCAAAATCAAACTGCGTTTCCACTGTCGAACCAGCGCTACTCTAAAACCCGTCCTTAACATGGTCAACTTTTATGCTTTCCACTGAAAGTCCATTATACCAAAGAATTGATGCTTCAAAAGGTTCATAAAAAGATTGTAAAATAAGTCCAAATGAATCGAGTGGTTTAATCTAAGTCTTACAGGACACAATCATATTATATGATGAACCGATTTAATTTAGGCTTTTATTCACATATAAACATTGATCAATGGACATGCATAGAGTACATCAAATATGGTAAACAGAATCTCAAAAGTGCTTGCCTGACACATAATAACCCATGAGGTTTTTCTCGCATGTCACGCAAGCACTTTGGAGCTTCCGCAAGGACCATTGAGGTTTGTTTTTGTGCATCAAGCAAGTACGGTAGAGCTGCTGTTTACCATATATGATGTGGGTTTGATATTGGTTTGGAATGACAGGAAGGTGAGTAATTGATTTCATTTTTGGGTGAACTGTTCAGCTTTAACCTCTGATTTCAAAGCCTCAATACTCCAGCTTATAAGAAAACACTGTTCCCTCATCCTCAAGTAGTCATTTTAATCTTCCAATTTGGTACAAAAGAAAGCTTGTTTGTTATCCCACCACAGTTGAAAAGAGTTGTGCTACTTAATGAAGTATGGAATTGGCAACACAATGTCTTTTTTCCTGTTGCTGAAGTGATGCCAGTACACTGACATTTCTGTAGTCCAATTTTGGCTTCAAAGAAACAGCTTCCTCTAGAAGCTCATCAGTCTATTGTTCTTTTGAGAGATGAAGGCTATTCCATCTGTGAGTGTACAATGCCTTAAGATCTTGAATTAAGACGGCATACTGGATTTAAACAGGACAGAGAGAAGGGGGTGGCCCAGATGCATGCCAGCAAGAGCGCATCAGAGTTTGAGAAACAGACACCCCTCAGGTCTTCAGCTGGCAGCTTTGTTCAATAGTATATGCCAAACAGCAGATTCATCAGAAACTGTGAAGAGCAGACTGGGTTGTGGGCCCTGTAAGCAGAAAGAAAAAGAAAAAACTTCATCTGAAGTTGGCAAATAAGAAAAATTGGTAGAATGGCCAACTTAGAGACTGGACAGTAAATGATTAGACTTTATTTTATTATTTGCTCCATGCTAGTTAGCTAAATCAGGTAGATGTGGTTCCTGTATTGCATAGGCCTACATTACGGTGTAATAGCACCTTTTGGTAGGATTTGTAAAGTAAAGCTGTTAGAGAGTAAAAATCATCACACCTCACTTTATTTTTTGGTTGAAGTACAATTCAGACAGATCAATATGACTTGAGCTCACACTGATGACCTTAGTTATTACTATTTGGCATGCCGTCAGGCAGCATGTTCAGTCCACTTCCCACTGTGAAAAAAAGTGTAAAACTAGCGTGTGTGGGTGTTCTGTAAATCAGCCTTGAAACCATTTCAGCCTTTCTGTCTCACGCTCTCTTTTCCTCGACCACAGCATGCGGCAAATGTTCATAATCTTTGATGCCCCATTTAGAGTTGTGGTTCTCAACAATAAACTTAAGCCCCAGTGTCACAAATGGAAGCAGAAAATGTGGGTGTTCACTTAATGCTCAAGTTAAAAAGGACCATAGTGAAGTGTTTTAAAGTCACTTTTCTTTTTGTTGTTTAAAGCTTCTAGCCAGAAAGAGAGAAGCACAGACAGCAGCTGTAATTTCGGCCCGGGTGGAATATACGATATGTATTTTTGGGAGAGAAACACATCCCGTAGCATCAGTTATTGCTTTGAAGATCTGTAATGATGAACAGGAAGTGAAATAACTGGTTTGAGTTGTAGAGAGCATGTTACTTTTTTTAATATTACATTAGGTACGTTTCCCTGCCTGTGTAAAGCTTACTGTTAATTAACTCTTGCAGTGTTTGCTAATCCATTGCGAAGTTGTTCCAGGGGGTTTAGGATCTTGCCAAGGTATCCTGGATGGTTGTTTAGATGTTTTGTGTGGTTTCTAGGTGCATTTTTACTGTCCCATGTCAAAAGAGCTCACCTTCAAGTTTCTGTAGCTTACACTGCGGGAGAAATATGATTATTCTTATGACACATTTTTTTCCCTCTAGTTTTTCCCCCTAAAGGCCACACCTTATAAAATTCAGCAAAGTTCCAGAAGGAAAAATTGATTCATTGTTTGTTGTCAGTATTGTAGCAATGTTTGAGGCACAGCTCACACAGGAGCCACTTTCAAATCAAGCAGCTTTCTGTTGGTCAATGTAGCAAATTTGTGTAACCAACTGGATTTTGATGACGTGGGGGCAGTGGTGGCCTAATGGTTAGAGAGTCGGACTTGAAAACCAAGAAGGTTGCGAGTTCGAGTCTCAGGTCCGGCAGGGATTGTCGGTGGGGGGAGTGAATGACCAACGCTCTCTTCCACCCTCAATATCCGACGAGTTGAACCTTGAGCCAACACCGAACCCCCAACTGCTCCACAGCAACATGGCTAGGGTTGGGTATCGTTTGGGTTTTTTCCGATACAGGTGCCAAATCGATACTTTTAAAAAGGTACCGGTGCCTAAACTGTGCCTGAACCGATACTTAAATAAAATAAAATTACCCAAAAGAGGAGGATTGGTCCATTTTGACGCTATAAACACTTTAATGATCTGTTTCATTCGCATACTGGGACGCAGAGGGCGCCCTTTCGCACAGAAACTCCACATATGCTCACTGAAGGAATAGAACTCTGGAAATCCCTAATATGGACAGGCATTGCTATCACTGTAACTGAGTAAACAGATGATATAAACATTTTGAATGATAGAACAAAGACAATAAACATTTGACTGTGACACTGTCTATTTATCTGTTATTCAACCACCTGGTATGTCATCAAATAAGTAATTTATATTAGAAATGCACCGATCAACCTACAGGGATGCGATCGGCCGCGATTTTCCCGGACTGTCCCCCCAATCGGTGAGCCGGACCGTTCAAACTCTCACTTCTTTCTCTGAGCCGATCCGTTTTGGGTAGCCAAGCGCACCGGGCACTAGCGGCAGCCGCACATTCTCTTCGCTTCTCTCCGACGACCCTTCGCCTCACACACACACACGGTCTCATGTGCTGCCGGGTTCAACAGTGCTTGGTATGGCCGCATTATTAGTCTTCCGCAGTTCGTGCTTAACACACAAATGCGCACACCATCACTGATCTATATTAGTGGAGCGCACAATCTGCGCTCGGTCTCAAACAGCTTGTGAGCCACAAAAAAAGCAAAATGAGTGGCTAACTGTGCTAAAACGTTCAAATACATACAAAATTGTCAAAATGCCCGTCTTGGCGAGTATACAGTTAAACGCAGTCAGTTTTGGAACATTATATATTTGAGAAAGAGAACGCATGTTGTGTAGCAGTATATTGGGTCCGTGGATAAACTCTTAATGGGACCGCAGTCCAATATTCCTGCTGCTATCTGTCATGTTAATCAAAGAACAAAAAAAAGAAAATCACTTTCTGCTCTTGACATACGTTTTATAACTTTGGTAAGCATTAATCTGTATTTAATTTTACAATGAAGACTACAAAAATTAAAGTAATCAAATGTAAAATAACACTGAATGACAAATGTAAAAGAACATTGGATGTGTTATTTTTACCTTTGATTACTGTATTTCTGTTAGATTCTTACCTGAATAAAAATTAGCCCTGTTCACACGAACGTGGTTATTTTCAAAACCACAGCTTTTTCTGGGTGGTTTGGCCTTTCGTCCACACGCAAACGCAGCACCAGTCACTGAAACCGAATATTTTTTTTTTTTGACAGGTACGCATTTTCTCTTATTTTGAAACTCCTGCCCCTGAAAAGCCAAAAATGCTTATAGACTCGAGCCTTCGCGTTTATCGCCACCTGTTGGTTTGGCATGCTCTTAACAGTGCTTCATAGCATGCATTTGCGCTTTCATGTGGACGGAGATTTTTTTAAAAACAGAAGAAAAAAACTTTAATACCCGTGTACCTGTGGGACGGCGCTTAGTTTCATAGCGCTCGTTATTCTATGCAATTTATCGTGCTGTTTTTTGCAATTCTTTTTATTTGTTCTTATTGTTATTACTGACTGCGTTAAGAAGTAATTTTTGTTTGTATATGCTGTCCAATTATAGTTCTTAGAGAAGAAAATCGGAATCGCTAAATCGTATCTCAGATCACACTAACCACAAAACCCCGTAATCGGCCCACGAACTTGCAATCAGTGCATCTCATTTATAACCCTTTGCTAATCGGCATAGCCTTTTTACCATATGCTTTTTACAGCATAGAACATATTTTCTGCCTCATTCTGTAACAAGAAGCCACATCAGATCACAAAATGAAGCAGTTGTGGAGTAAAAACATTATAGTGTTCTCTGTTGGAATCATTACAAGGGAATGTTTAGGCTTTAGGCATTTTAATTTACGCATGTTTAGCTTAGTTAACGGAAGGCTACCTGCTGCATCAGAGCAAGTGGATGTTGCTGCATTCACGCGCTCCTCGGATGCTCTCATTTCCCAAATTGTGCTTTTAAGTCGGAATGTGAAAACAATATGGACACTCGCGTTACTACAAAGATTTGTTGTATTTGTATTATTAGAGCTTTCCGACTTGAGTTTACGTGCATTTTCTCAGTCGGGAAATACTTTTTCACGTGTGGTGCAGGTGAAGATGCTTACGTCCATTTCAGAGAACCAGAGGACAAATATTTAAATCGATCACTCAGGCATTTAAGTGGCACCGAAATGAGGCACCGGTTTTCATTCGGTGTTGTTTTTTGTCTAGTACATACCGGTTTTGGTTTCGGTACCCAACCCTAAATATGGCTGCCCACTGCTCCGGGAATGTGTTCACTGTCTGTGTGTGTGTGTTCACTACTGTGTGTGTGCACTTTGGGTGGGATAAATTTAGAGCACTAATTCCTAGTATGGGTCATACTTGGCCACATGTCACTTCACTGTTTCCCTTCAACTAACATGTGACAGCACTTTAATGACTGCTTTCTTAAAGACGGATAGCTGTATGATTCGTATAGATTGCATAAATTCCAATGAAGTTACTGGATTTGATCATTGAATTTACAGCATTTTATACGCTTGTTTAAACAGCGCTATTGTGGCCAATTTTAAACTGCCTTTGTTTATTATTTTGTAATGTTCTCTGAGGTCCGCTTATAATGTTATCAAGATTTTTACATCAAAATACATCATCATTTAGAAGTAATAGGCTGTTTTCTGTCCTGTTTTGACCCTCTCATCGGAATGCTCTGTTTGAATAGGTGTGGCAGATTGTAGACTGAAGTAAACGGCCACTGCTATGATTGGCTAACAGTTGTGTATGTTTGACAACCTACATCCTTCATAGATGGACACTGCTGTGATTTAATTTAAAATACTAAATACTCAGTACATATCAAACTTATTTACACTAAATGTAGAATCTGTGGGCGGGGCTAAACAGGCAGTGATGTAGAAGCAGGCGTTGATCTTCTTCTGCAGAGGCAGGGTTTAGCCACACTATTACGTCATAAAGTGGCACATTCCACAACCTGTCGTTTTGGCAGACTGGCTTCAATATAAGCTGTTTTTAGGCCCTGTTTACACTAGTGCAGGGGTGTCCAAACTCGGTCCTGGAGGGCCGATGTCCTGTAGAGTTTATCTCCAACCCAATAACAACGTGAACCAGCCTTACTCAATCTCTTACTAGGCATATAGAACTTGAAGGCAGGTGTTTGAGGCAAGTTGAGCTAAACTCTGCAGGACACCAGCCCTCCAGGACCGAGTTTGGGCACTCCTGCACTTGTGCGTTTTCGTTTTAAAATGGCATTTTAAAATGAAAGCAATCCTCGTCTACACTTGCATTTTCACTGTGTTTCAGAAACGTTCTCCATCCACACTACACAACTGAAAACGCATGTCACATGACCATTCATGCAGGTACAACAATGTGCATGATGTTATTGTTTACACGGTCGTCTTGTTTAAACGGGGTCTGCAGCGTTTTCAAAAATCTTCGTTTTCGAGGGTTAAAAATGGCAGGGCAGTGTAAACGACAGTCGTAAACGAAGCAAAAGTTATGCATTTTAACATGAAAACGCACTAGTGTAAACGTAGCCTTAGACTAACGAGAAAGTTGAGTTCTGAACCTCACAGGATGTTTTTTTAGTACAATGACCTCTTATCTGTAAAAAGATCAAGGGAATTTTGAAATCTCAGTTCATAAGCCCTTAATGTGTTTTATTCTTTACACCTTAATACACCTTAATCTGTGTTTCAAATTGTGCAAATATACAGCTTGTTCCAGTCTGGATAGTGCATCTCAAAATTGGGAAGATTACAATTCAGATCATGGATCATAATTTTTTTGTTATAAGATTGTGATATTATATTTTGGGAAGATCGCCCACACCTAGTGTGAGATATGCACTGAAGTTTAATGATTAGGGGTCGGTTTGAGCACATACCAAAAATAAAAATTTCAAATAGAAATTTGTGCATCTCAGGTTTGGCGTGGCTTGCCAGTACTGCAGTGTGCACTAGACCATAAATGAATTATTTCAGGTGCAAAAGTGAGAGAGAGAGAGACAAAGCACTCAGCACAGAAAGATGAAAGAGCACACAGAACTTTGTAACTGCACTGTGGTGAACCATTAGGTGCAATAAATTAATCGTTCGGTTTTAAGAGGCTCTCGGCGTGCTTCTTCATTTTCAGTTTCTACACACACACCGAGGCTCACGTTCTCTCACTCTTAAGCTCATAGTGCGAGGTGGGAGGCACTGTATGTAACCCAGTTTTCACTCTTCCCTCTCTCTCAGTCTAGCTAATCCCAAATTAAAGGAGAGATTAGGATTACACATTTGCCCTCTCACTAGCAAATGCCCCGACTCCTCTGGAAAAGTTGTTGTTGTTTATTTGTGAGTTGATGGATTTTTCTCACCTTTTGACAACCAATTCCTCTACATCTCTTTCTCTTGCTGTAGGACACAAAGTTATGGATCATCATGGAGTATTTAGGTGGTGGATCTGCCCTGGATTTGGTACGATGCAAGACTTTCATTCTTGATAAACCTTACAGAGATTAATGCTTTATGTAATTTTTTATCATTTTGTGATGTTTAAAACATCTTGCGTAGAATTTTTCTCTTAAGTATGTGGTTTCATAAGTGTAAAACATACATCCACGTTTGAACCTAATTTCACAATCTTTTGTTTTATACAATATCAGGGCTCGCAAAATTTCTAAATCCCTGGTAGCCCTTCGGGCAGGTACTCTTCAGATTTTGGTAGCCCGAAAATGTATTTAACTAGCCCAAATAAAATAAATAGAAAATCATATAGGAGTTTAAATGTCAATCAAATATGAAGAAATTTTATTTGACTATTTATAGGGTATCTGCAGAATTTTTAAAAATATATGTAAGGCAATTTATGACCCATTTTAAGAGCTGCATAAGTAAAATGAACACAGTATGAGTGGGGTTGGACAATGTCTGTGGTAACATACAGTACTAAGCCATAAAATTACATGATTTACAGTTCAGATACAGGTTTTCACAAAAACAAAAATCTTATACAACAGCTTTTCAGCCTTTAGACCATTTTTATGAAAAGGGATAAATCAAGCATGTAAATAGTTTTAGTTGTCTTAATATTAAATAGTCTTAATTGTTTAGATTTTTAGATGGCACATTAACTTCTTTCTCATGTACAACTCTGTGTTTTCTGCGTAAAAATATGTGTTGATATTTGAATTGATCTGACCATAAACACAAAGAAATGCTTATTGGAAATGCAAATTCATTCTCTGCCAAGAGGTGGCGCTTTAAGAGCGCAGAAATATTGCGGTTTCCCCGGAAATGGCGGTACACAAAGCAGCTCCGCGCTCATAAAACGCTGCTTATCAGGAATAGTAAATGAAGTCAAATCCAACGACCGTTTCTGAGGACCGTCGGTTTTCCCATTCAATTACATTTGAAATACACCTCCGCGCTGCGTTTTGACTTGAAACGTGCAGCGCTTATATTTATTCAAGGACATCATTGCCTTTTGAAATTTAATCCATCCGTATCTTGAAATTATAATTAAAACATTTTCTATACCATTTTCAAGTATTAATTTTTTTGTGGCCTGAAGTTTGATACCAACTCACTTTAGAGTTTTTTAAAGGTGATAGCTGTGTTTTAAGATGGAGCCCGTCTGGCATTAGTGTGATACATTTGTTGGTAGCCCGACTGGAACACACAACTCGCCCCAGGACGTCGGCGCTAGCGATTTTTGCGAGCCCTGATTATATTATTTTATGTATTTTCGATTTTTAGTGCTGTCAAATCGATTAATCGCGAAATTAATCGCATCCAATAAGTGACGTTGTGTTACATATAACGCCTTGATGGTACACCACATACATTATGTAATACAAAATTTGTACCACATATATTATGTAAATACAAACTTTGATGTTGGATGCTATTATCGCGAGTGAATCGATTTCGGACAGCACTTGTATTTGTTTGGTTGCGGACGGGCTAGGCTTGCTGCTTTATCATTGTTATCTCTTTCGCTGGAGCCTGGTGCTTGAGACGAAACACAGATCCCACCATCCTGAGATAGATCTTGAAAGGCTGATTATCTACACTCTGCAGAAGAAGATCACAAGACATCAAAGGTATGGATGGTAGAATCAAGGTCATCTTGACCTTAGACCACCATCTTATGCATGTTGCACACAAAAATGAAAGAGAACATTTCAAGTTTTCATCTGTCCACCGAGACGCAAAGTTTCATTTACAAAGCTTCTACATTGAACACTTCTGAGGAGGTTTTGTCTGTGTTTACAACATATATAAAATAACTATTAGCATAATAACTATACAAGTAACATTCTCGTTGTAACAGCTTCATTGCACGACACTATCTGTTTATTAGTTAATTACACAAAATGCTGAGCAACTTCTTGTCACTGTGAAGAAAGAAAGTAAAACAGTATTATATATTTTTGCAATAGTGTTTATCAAATAACACTAAATACAAGAGTACAGAGACGGGAGACCCAGTTCTGGATTCTTCCTCTGCTATTCACTTTTGTTTAGCAAAATACACTGTTCATGAGCACCACCACGTCATGATTTTAGGTAACAGCAGCTGCTCTGATATTTGACCAAAATGCAAAATCTGTTGGTTGGCCAGTTTTCTTCACAGTGTGATGGAAAAGATTAGAACACAACACATATCTGCAAAAAAGAAAATCTGCCTCGATGGCATGCAAATGTTTGGTCGGTCTGAACAGCAGTTCATTCAAATTCAGATGTTTAACACACCAAATAAACAGGTCTTTGTTGTTTTCAGTCTGTTAAATGGCTGATGTACATGTATAGATCTGTGATTGTCAAAATTCTTGATGGCCATTCATATTATTATCATAAATGATTAAGACAACAAAGTTAAATAAATGTTTCCAAAATTATATCGTCATTGTACTAAAGCAGGTTGGTAAAAAATAATTTGGATATATTTGCTCATATAGTAAGATACTTGCTATTAAAGGTGCTGTATGTAGGATTGCAGTCCAAATTCAAAATATTGAAGAGGGTTTTTTTCCACCCGGCCCCTCCTCCTCAGACTTTACACACACGCAGGTTGCCAGATTGACGACACCAACAGGAACGAGCGCACTTGACGATGAATGAAATTAAATACGCTGTATTTTTTCACATCGCCAACCGCAAGATTCTACCGGGTGCCGAAATACAATTGGGTAAACTGGCAGTGGGCAGGTTTCACAAACCAAAACAGAGACAGACATTCCGGCCCAGAAAGCACATTTTCAAAGGAAAATAACTGACTGTAGCATGTTAACTTAGCATGTTTCTTAAATATCTGCAAACATATCATGGTATCTTTATGATTTAGTAGAGTCAAAAACTTACATACAGCACCTTTAAGTTGACAGCATATCTGATATTAACCCTTAAGTTTTTTCACAAAACTGTTAAATAATATTTCTGACTATACAGTAATAACATTGATTTTTTTTGGTTTCTGACTATTCTTTAATTAATAACCAATTATGGCGATACTCAACTTACTTGTTGGCCGCCGGTTGACCCTGGGGAGTCAATAATTTGTAATCCAGCGATTGTAGGCGAGATACGGCATCTCGAGTCGGTGTTGTTCCTCATGTTTAATCTATAAAGGCAAATAGGGAAGCACTAGGAAAGGGCTAAGTGTGATCAAATATCGAGTGATAACGCGGCGTCGAGAAGCCGATCCGAGATCGGACGCAGCGAGAGGAGTAAGCGTAAGGTTAAGTACAAGATCAGGGAGTAGGGTCGACAGCGACAACAGCCGTCGGCAGGTAGGTGTTCAGAGTGGGGTGCGCGACCAGGCCGCCACAAGCGGGCGCTAGTTGCTTCCCCGCACAAGACTGTACCAGGTCCGGTCGCCAGACCGCACTCTGTGTAATCGAAAACGCTACCTCGCTATCCTACTGACTATATCTGTGACCGGTGGGTTGCGGGGTGAGGCAGGCCCTAACGGAAGATGCACCGTTCCCTCGCACGCGCTTGGTCGGTTCTTTTCACTGCAAAGGTGTGATTGGTCCAGGCAAGGGAAGGCTAACTGCCAGAGTCCGGAGTGGCCGGTCAGCTCAAACACGCAGATCAAGCGGAACCATGGTGGCACACCCGTCGGGAATGGCCCCAGAGGCATCAAACAGGCTCCTATGGACTTCAAAGGTGGAGGGTAGCACGTAGACACGGCCAAGAGACTTTTGCGCAGCGAAAATCCATGCCATTGCACAGACTCGGGCTCTGTATTTGGTGTGGACTTGAAGTACTTTCAGTGTTCACGCGCTGATCCAATAAGTTAGGAAGGAACGGTACTGAGGTGTGATTCCCTCGGCACAGAGGTCAAGCTCGGACATGGGAAACGGAAACAAAATAGCCGCGCTCAGATCGAACACACCACACAGACAGACACACTGGCATAGTTCTGTGCGCGTGTACTCTCCTCGGGGAACCAGCTTGATTATTGGCTTGGCATCACGCGATGGACGGCTAAAGGAGAGCCGCCCCACTCTGATCTGCACCCCAGAGGCTGTTCCTCAGGCCACGACCCCCTCCTACCGGAGGCACGACGCAAACATCGGGAAAGATTGGGCGAGCCGGCGAAAACCAAGCTCAGCCCAGGTTTGAGGAACAGTAGTTGCGGAACAAATGGAGTCATACTCCATGGGGTCTCCCCCAACACACACACAGGCGATTCACTGATCCTTCTGGCAAAAGTTTATTCTATTTCTGCTAGTCAGGTCATGATCATTTCATGGTTATTAAGGCGTGTACTATAATTGTACCTGCATCAAATAAGAACACATATCAAAGGACCCATCTCACTCTTTCTTACATCTTTCTGTCTTTCTCTCAGAGACCGACAGCCAAAGAGTTGCTGAAACACAAGCTCATTGTGCGCTATGCGAAGAAAACATCCTATCTGACAGAGCTCATCGACAGATACAAGCGCTGGAAGGCCGAACAGTCCCGAGCGGAGTCCAGCTCCGATGAGTCTGACTCGTACGCCACTCAAAACACAAAGCTTTTCATAACTATATTAAAGGAATAGTCCACCCCAAAAAAATAATAATTCTGTCATCATGCATTTCTTTCTTCTGTGGAACGTAAAATGATATTTTGGAGAACATTGGATCACATTTACCTCTACTGTATGGATGAAAAACATGGAGACATTTCTTTTATGTTCCACAAGATAAAGTCACGCAGTTTTGGAATGACACGCGAATGAGTAAATAATGATAGAATGTTTATTTCCAACTGGTTTTCAATCCTGGGTTAATACAACTAGCAGAAATATTTAAATACTGTTTTATTTCGTTGTCTTCAGAAATAGTTAAAATGCCTAAAGTGAAGCAAACATGTTAAATTATTACTTTTTTAAAAAATTTATTAAAGCTTATTCAAGATAAACTGAATGACCAGAGCAAATTTACGTTTCCACAGATGGAGAATGGATTAAAATAGGTAGCTGACTTGTTGTCTGTTGTACTTGTCCAGTCAATGTTTTTAATTGTGTAAATATGCAAAAACATTAAGGATAACCCAGCATACAGTGCAAAATGTAAAAATTTTACTACCTAGTAAAGTTTAGTAGTTACAAGTATGAACTAGGGGTGTGCGATATATATCGCGTGATATTAACTGTATGAAATATAGTTAATATCACGTGAAGAGAGACGTTTTTTAATATTAAGATAATATTAAGAGACTTACGTTTTAGACACCATATTGCCTGTTTTTGCTCTATTTCGCCTACAAAAATAATTCCAAACAGAACCACAGCACTGTTTTGCGTCTCTAAACAACATGAAAAACAATGAATCCCTCCTATTTTCTCTTGTGTCATTGTTCCACTCAGAGAACCGGATGGCCAGGCGTCTGGTGGGAATGACTTTGGCAATGATGACTGGATCTTCACCATTCGAGAGAAAGACCCCAAAAAGCTGCAGAACGGAGCCAGTCCAACAGGAGAGGAGGTAGGTGACTGAGCTCAAGGCCACAGCTGACTGTTGTGTTGCATAAGCGTTTTCTTTATCTCACTGTGTGATGTTTTCTGTTTTCACAGGAGCCCAACAAGAGGCCTCTGTCCCAGAGTCTGTCCACTGTCATCACTCCAGTCTTAACTGAGGTAAGACATACCAGTCACCGCCACAGTTGAACAGTCAATGCCAAAATCAGAAATCCATTTATGTTTAAATGCTGGTTTGTATTTGTACTTGCCAGCAGTGAGGCTACATATTGTCTATGGTGGCACTGATCCAACTCTAATTGGGTTTGAAAATGTTTTTGGGTCCCCTAAAGTGTTTTTTTTTTTTTCGCCGGTTTTGGGTCCCATTTCCCTGTTTCACCAGTCTGTCGCTATAGGATTTCTGGCTTCGACACGTATAGCAACGTATATCATCATAGACGACTCTTCAGCTGCCCCTTCTGCTTCTGCTTTATTATATCTTAAAGTCATTCTTTTAAAGGCTCGGCCGCCTTCACCTCCCTCAGGCCTGCTTTTACTAGTCAGTATTGGACAATGAGGCTCATTTGAGGCGACGAGCGAAAAAGAGGGATGGCTGGGAAAAAAGCCCAGAGGACAAGTGACTTCGCACTAATGTTCCAACCCTCTCTTTGCATCAAGACATCCTTCCAATTTCCTCTCATGCTCTTCATGAGGGATTTGTCAGTGCGCCCTGTAGTCTAGATTCTGACTCCAAAGAATATGTTTTTAGAGTGTTCCGATAAAAGATTATATATTAATATATAGATAATTATAATTTAATATAGTATGTCGCAATGGTAAATATGTTTTTCGATATCACCGTATACCCTTTGTGACTATTGCGGAGTACTAAGGAGCATTTGGTTTTACATATGTTATTATATATTTAAAATACTCTAGTTATGTGATTACTTAATAATTGTTATTTCTATAACTTTTATATTACCTAAATGTATATTAAATGTATCTTCATATTTCTAATAACATTATAGTATTATTTTTTTCAGTATCATTAAAAGATGTTATTGAATTAATAGTCTTGTAATATATTAATTTAAAGGTACACAAGTTTTTCCAAACCATGTCTTCACCCAAACACACTTTCTTATAATTATGATTTATCAAATTCATATCATCCATCAAATGAAAGTAAATTCAAAATTAAAAAAGAAAATATTTTGTGTGTGTGAAACATTTTTGGTTTACTTTGACCTTCCTGCAAAAACGGTAATATTGTGATTTTGATTTATACTGTTATTGTGATTATAAAATTACTTGGGCCATTAGGCAACACAACTGGGCAAGTGATCCAAGTTGGTAAAAGTAAGGCTGCAGGTTAAAGTCTCTTAGCACTGTCATTACCAGTTTATTCCAAGGATACTGTCTCTCTAATAAGTGTGCTTTGGATGAAGGCATCAGCTGCATGTTAAATTCTGTGTTTCTTCAGCTGAAGGAAAGGGCAGGAGATGCTGCAGCAGCGACGGTAAAGCCTGAAGTTCTGGAGCAGCTCGGGGAAGCCATTTTTCTCGCTGAGGAGGCATATCCAGGGATCTCAGATGTCATGGTCACCCAACTTATTCAAAGGCTACAACGGTAAGGACTGCATGATGCAGTACTGATCAAGCCTCATGTAGCTCTTTTCTGGCACAGTTCTCCCCTAAATGAAAACTCTCATCACTGAACTGTGCTCAACCTGGTTGAATTAGAAAGTGACTCACATTTCCCCAAAATTGTTTTTGTTTTAGACTTTCCAGTTGGAATAATTTAGCTATAATTACAAATCACAATGACGTGTGACTACTCTAGAGGAAAAGCAACCAATTTTAACCTAAATTTCATTAACAAATAGAATTTGAAGTAGGGCTGCCACTAACTATCGTTTGACTAGTTGGCTATTGATGAAGTGCTAATCGACTATTTATCGCATTAATCTAAAGCGATGATTTCGCTCACCCACAAAAATCTACAATTTTACTTAGGAATATTTTATTAAAGTACCTTTCATTAATCCAAAAGTACAACATAAAGTGCACATAAAGTCGACTTGAATCAAGTGCCATCTCAGAGTCCAAATCCTTCTGATCAAGTTTCAGTATTATAGTGTAAGAATGACAACGTGTTCTAGTCTACTAATAATACAATTATACTCCAAAACAGCACTTTTACGGAGTATTTCCATCAAGGTACTATCGGATATAAGTTTCCTGCTCGTACTGAAACTTACGGGTTGTCAGGAGAAAAAGTGCTATAAATCTGCAATATTTCTGAATCAATTCTATTTCACTGAAGACTCGTCTATCGCCTTTGTTAATCCCGCCATTAACGAGTAGGGTATGCAGCCTGGTGTGTCCTTTCGTGGTTGGGGGAGGGTGGTTTACACGAAGGTGTCAGGGACACCGCGTGGAGGCGTTTGTAGAGCGGGAATGAAGCCAAAAGAGAATACGGGACAAACGGAGAAAGGACGAACAGCGTCTATGAGTCGACCATATGCTCCATCAACAGTAACACTTTGGCTAGAGCACCTTCAATTCGTAACGAAAGGCCTTCTGTATGAGTTTGTGTTAGAAAGTGTCACAAGACAAACTTGGTCAAAATAGGTCCCTATGCGGGGATGGCGTCCCAACTGCAGAGACGGGTAACGAGAAGAATGAAAATGAAAAAACTTGAGTAGAGGGGGGCGACAGCAGAAACGCCGGCGCTGCCCGATATCAGATGGTCACTCGACCTGATAAATTAGATGCAGGTTTGTGGGGAATAAAGAAGAGATAAGGAGAACACGCCGGTAAAAGGACGTAAAATACAGGTATAGTTAAATTCGCGGAAAATACGATCAATACTAAGGAGTCAAATAAAGGATCCAAAGGCAGAACTCATGGTTTTAGCTGAACAAAATGTTAACTACATAATGTTATTAAAACAAGAGCTAATGACTCCGCATTACATCAACGGCCTGCAGGAAGGGCTCCAACGCCTATGGATATGTTTGACACTTGCTGTGCAATCTAATCCGTGTTTATAGTGACCACACCCCATTTCCGAAGCAAATGTCCATTTAATCTTTCATATTTGGCCATTTCTTTAGAACAGAAATGCTATAGCCACTGTAATTAAAAAAATATGTGAACATCAAAATTCAACTCACTGAGGCTTTGAGCTATGGTTGGGTAGGCGGGGAAAAACCGCGATGGTTCAGGTGCGTCCAAGGTAGGTGCAGGACGACAATAAGGATTTGACGGGTACAAAGCGAGGTTGCTGCGCGTGGCAGCGCGCGTGTGACAACTTGCCGGCGAGGGGGAGCGGTAGGTCGCAAGAGAAGAAGTAACCCCACTAAGTGCGATCATCGGCAACACTCGAGAGTGCCGGCCGTTTGCGACGCAGCCCACACACACATGTAAACGGTCGAACATGTAGATCTCTGGCGTGAACAACAACAGTCTATACACCGCTGTGGACCGCGTGTACACGCATGAATAATTAAAGTGCACTAGATGCTACTGGGGATACTCCGAGAGGCTCGAGACGTTGGCCTCGCATAACTTATTAAGTAAAGCGAGCGTGTGGAATTCACAATGATGTTACTGTTGATTTTTAAAGGGTTTCAGAGGTTCATCAGAACCTTTGGGAAACAGACAATGACGGGGTCTTTATACGTCTCGTCGGTGAAAGTGCGTCACTTTCTGGTGCTTGACCGGGGTCGCCTGGAGCAGACAAAAGCGACGTGTCGTAGATTTTAAAAAGATCGGGATAGTCGAGCAGAAATCGACACAATGCGACAGCCCTATGCTGATTGTGGAGTGAGGGATGAAGTATGACAGCATGGCAGAGGACACGGAACACCTATGTGCGTGTGGTGGCTAGATATAGTATGAAATCGTTCTCGATAAGATGGGTTTGTTTGCGGGCATGGTTGTGAAAGCGCGGGCTGATGCTCACAAGAGTAGTACAATGGAACCATCGTCTATTTTTAGTATATATATTTTTAAGTGTATTTATCCTTGGATGGCACCTACAGTTGCAGCTTGCCATTACGGCAGTCGTCAGGTCACATATGTGGGGGGATCAGGGCCGAAAACACGGGCGATAGTGGAAGGAAACCATGATACATTTTCAGGATTCCTTGTTGAATTGAACATTCATAACGCAACGGCCTAGTGCGTGGAACTATCAATCTTTTGTGTCAAAACTAAAAAGACAAAAGAACTGTCACTTTTAGCCGTCTTCCGGCATCCTTGCTGAATAAAACGATTTATTAAAAATACCCTGACCTTTGATATTTTGTATTTTGGGTTGTGTTCAGCAACATATGAGTGCTTTTTACATTACTTTGATGTAATGGTCAGAAATGATTTCTCCTTAAGAAAGAAAACATCTACTGGTCAACTAGTAAGCTTCCTTCATGCACAGATTCCTCAGCTTTCGTTTTCTTCCATGCAGGTTCTCTAGAGGAAGAACATCATCCTCATCGCACCAGTGATTATTCCATTAGCCTGTCCGTCTCTCATCAGTCCCGCCCCCCGGCATCAGCTCAGCGAATCCTGACACCAGCAGACTCTGTGACGTCTACCCTGGAGGACCAACAGTCCTTCACTAGCTTATCAAGAGAACTTCTCAAACTCCTCAAGCTTCCCCTAGTTTCACTTTTCTTTTATAATCTCCTGGAACACTCTTTGGCGTGTGAGTGTATGTGCGTGCGAGCGCTTGTGTGTATGCGTAATAGTGTGTTTGTAATGGAGACTGCTTAAGCAATGGACAAAACATAGATGTAACTCCTTTGGCTAAGCACAGAGTGAGATGGAGGCAGGTTGTTTTTGCATTATCGTACCCGAGCTTTTGGAAGAATGCATTAAGTGAATGCCATCACAGGGCGAGGGGTGGGGCGAAGCTGGGGAGGAGGGGGGGTGGGGGAGGGTCGTGGGAGGGGAAGAGGTAAGGACGGATGGGAGTGGGGTGGGGGGGGCGAGGAGAACGGCCCGTCGCCGCCTCCTCCACCCTAAACAAAATACAAGATTGTGTGCATGACTCTGAACAAAATGCATGTGTGAAGACGGATGTCTGTTGGAGTGTGTGCGCATCCGAGCCCTGGTGAAGGAGATTGCAGTTCTCACGCTGAAATCTCAGGTAGTCTGCGATGAGCAGACCAGTCATCCAGGAAGACAGAGGGCGCTATGTTTGGATTTGTGTACAGATCTGTGTATATAGTCTCAATTTTACAGACCTTTAAAAGAGATGATGGATTTTTGCAAATGAATCACTGTGTACAGATGGCCAAGAGCTTCTGTAGATATTGTTAGAAACAAAACAAAGGTAAATATTTAAAAAATCAAGCCTCTGAAATGGCCATTACTGAAATGCCTTGCCTTTTTATCAAATGTACATTTTTGGGGGGTGCTCTGTTAATTTTAATAAGAAATTAAAAGGTTTTACTCAAGGTTTGAGATCCTACCAACTTCTCTTTTGTCTGATCAATCTCATATAGTAGTAGTAATTTCAAAATAATCATTATTAATGGCAAAATATTTTCATTGTGAGGTGTAAGTATATTTTTTAATTAAAGTACTTCATCAAAAGTTGATTTATTCATAGCTTATTGGACCCAATGTAGTTTAAAATCCATATACAGTGTTATGTAGAAAAAATAATTTAAAAATACATAGAGGGAAATACTGCACTCTAATGCTCACAGTTGTATGCCAGTTATCTTGTCCGTTCTTATTGTAACCCCTTCAAATAATGCAAATTTAGTTGCAAAATAACAGCATTAACTAAAATTAATTACTTAAAAGAAAACTTTACAATACTTTGTCTTACCCATTACTTGGTGTAGATGAATGGCTATTAATACAAATTATTTAGAGGCACTTTAGAATATTTTCTGAAAGATCCAATCCACAATTACACAAACAGGACTGTGTTGCTTGAAGTACAAGAGAGAATCAGCATTCAAAATAGATTTAATAGCAGTGTGATGATGTACTTCCACTCTTTAGTTTCCATTTAAACTGGTTTTTCAGGAGAATGGTAAATTGCATTTTCCATAAAAGAGCATCACTTGCTCTTTTTTCACGTTTCTATTTATTTATTGATAGTAACTTATACACTTATGTTCACAGATTATCTACACTTATAAATAAAACCCACCTGCAAAGGCACCAACGCACGGCCACTTTAATGCTGATCTTAACCATATCATGCTCTATGAAACTACCAAACCTTCTGCCCATGGTTGTCGTCCCAAAACACACCATTCAATTTCAGGTAGAATTTGCTTTTCTTGGGCTGATTTAGGATTGTGTTGTACTTTTGCTACTGCTTAACAAATCCCAAGCCCAGCTTTGCTAAAAATGGTGAATCAGTTCTTCGGTCAATAGTAAAGGGAACACCAGCACTTTCAAACCACAGATCAAGAGAAAAAATAAGCCATGTGTCTAGATCTTCGTCTGTTTGGCGTCTGTGTTATTTGACATCTCATTGTTTACATATGCCAAATTGTCTTTCGTCATCATTTCAAGCTCGCTCTTTTTCTTATCTTCTGGCTCAAGCTCCATACATTTAGCCTCAATTTCCGCCGGGTCTATGTAGGTGTAGAAGTAAGCCATGAATGCAAAGATGATACTGACGGCCACCAGGAGACACGCGAACAGCACGTATTCTGCCCACTACAACAACACATACACACAGATGAGCTCGTAGCAATACGGATGCCAACAGTAAGTGACATTTGACTAGGATTTTGTCAAAAAAAGAGAGCAGTTCCAGTGGTATACCTGATCTGGAAGTGAGCCTGCCTCAGCCACAATGAGCACAATGATGTTCCCCACAGCAACAGTCAACAGCCAACCAGCCTGGAGGACTGACTTCATATTGCTTGGTGCCTAAAAGGTAACACATTATGAGACAATTTAAAATAAATAAATGAGTTAAAAGGGATAGTTCACCCAAAAATGGAAATTTGATGTTTATCTGCTTACCCCCAGGGCATCCAAGATGTAGGTGACTTTGTTTCTTCAGTAGAACACAAACGAAGATTTTTAACTCAAACCGTTGCAGTCTGTCAGTCATATAATGTAAGTGAATGGGAATCACGGCTTTGAGAGTCAAAAAAACATACACAAACAAAACCAAAATAAACCCTGCGGCTCGTGACGATACATTGATGTGTAAAGACACGAAACGATCGGTCTGTACAAGAAACTGAATAATAATAATAATAATACATTTTATTTATAATGTGCTTTTCTCAACCCAAAGCGCTACAACAATGTCACATATAAATACAACTTAATTTTCAACAGTTTCTTAAAAGTACTTAGTGTAGGAGCACTTCGAATGTTTAAAGGAAGCGCATTCCATAACCTCGGAGTGGCACGAGAAAAAGCTCTCTGTCCCAGTTTTTAATCTGAAGTGGGGCTGGTAGAGAAGAAGAGAATCAGCAGAACGAAGAGGACGAGAAGGCATGTAAGGGGTAACTAAATCACAAGCATAAGAAGGAGCCAATTCATGCGCAGCTTTATAGGTTAAAACAAGCGTTTTAAACTCAATACGCGATTGAACTGGAAGCCAGTGCAAATTACAGAGGACACCACTGATGTGCTGCCGTGAGGCTGTGTGAGTGAGACCACGCGCTGCTGAGTTCTGAATATATTGTAGCTGTTTGATAGATTTAGCTGATAAGCCAATGTAGAGAGAATTGCAGTAATCAATTCTTGAAGTGATAAAAGCATGGCTGAGCCTTTCAATGTCAGGTGTAGAAAGGAAAGGCCTAATCCTAGCAATATTTCTGAGATGATAAAATGCTGATTTAGTAACACTCCTAATGTGAGCCTCCACTGTCAAATTAACATCAAATATCCCACCAAGGTTACGAGCTTGTATTGACGGCTGCACAGAACTGTTATCCAATGTCAGATTAAGACTGCTACATTTGCGGATGGCTACTGGTGTACCAATAAGAAGAGCCTCAGTCTTAGAGCTATTTAATCTTAGAAAGTTGTGAAGCATCCATACTTTTATGTCCTGAAAACATTCAGAAAGGATTGCAGAACAAACTGTAACATCGGACTTTGAACTGATGTATATTTGGGTATCATCAGCATAAAAGTGATACCCAAGACCATGTTTTTTAATGATTTGCCCCAGAGGAAGCAAATAAATGCTAAATAATATGGGCCCCAAAAAAAGAACCCTGAAGGACACCATATTGGACCTGACCAATATCTGATTTGTTATTTCCCAGAGCAACAAACTGTGATCTATTTGTAAGGTAGGCTCTGAACCATTCAAGCACAGTGCCAGAGATACCAAGCCAACTCTTTAATCTATCAAGTAATATAGAGTGACATACTGTGTCAAATGCTGCACTTAGGTCTAACAAAACCAAAATGGTAGAGGCACCAGAGTCAGCTGAGACCAGAAGGTCGTTCATAACGCGAACCAAGGCAGTCTCGGTACTGTGCCAAATCCTTTAAACCCAGATTGAACAGTATTTATATCGTTTTTTTACCTCTGATTCACTGCAATGTCCGAACTATCCTGAGCGGCGGCGCATACTCCTGAGCATGTTCTCAACAGCTGGCGTGTGACGCGTCTTCTTCTTCTTGCTTTACGGCAGATTGCAGACTTATAAGTCAGATCTATCTCTCAAATGGACCATTGACACTCTATCAACAATCTCAATTAGGAGTGTCAATGGTCCATTTGAGAGATAGGAGGCGGTAATGCAAAGTCTGCGATTAAAAAAAACGATATAAATACTGTTCAGTTTCTTGCACAGACCAATCGTTTCGTGTCTTTACACATCAATGTATCTTCACGAGCTGCAGGGTTTAATTTGGTTTTATTTGTGTATGTTTTTTTGACTCTCAAAGCCGTGATTCCCATTCACTTCCATTATATGACTGACAGACTGCAACAGTTTGAGTAAAAAATCTTCGTTTGTGTTCTACTGAAAAAACAAAGTCACCTACATCTTGGATACCCTGGGGGTAAGCAGATAAACATCAAATTTTCATTTTTGGGTGAACTATCCCTTTAATTAGAATTTTTCTGAATGTCGCGTTCCAGAGAGCATGCCATACCTGTGAATAGGAGAAGTCCAGGCCAGTGACAGAGAAGACCACTTCTCCGCAGGTCATCAAAAAGTACTGAATAACCTGCCAGGCCATGTGGATGCCGTTCGGTTCAATGTCCTGCATTGGTTTAATGTTCTCGGTACACTGCACACACATTCAGATGGAATTATTTGTGATTTCAACTTTTGAGAAGGGCAACAAACTAGCTATATGAAATTATTTAAACACAACTCATTTTGTGATCCCAAAAGATCCAAGACTCCAGGATATATATATCCACAATTCAATTTGTGAGTCCAAAAATGTAAAAAGCAAAAAATTCAATTTGACTTTAGTTTACATCTTGCATGTTCAAACTAAGTTGAAATATTTTATTAATATTAATATCAATTTTATTAATAATAACACTCATTTAAGTCATCCTGATGCCATCTCATACGTTTGCTGAGGCCCCCTAGTGGGCCCCTGCATGACAACTACTGGTTTAAATGGATACTTCACCCAAAATGACAATTCTTTCCATATACTCAACCTCATATCAATTCAAACCTGTTTAACATACTGTCTTCTGTGGAACACAAGTGATGATATTTTGAAAAAAAAAAAAATGAAAGTCAGTGGTATCCAGTGTTGTTCTGGACACAGATGACTTCCATTCTATGGCTCAAAATAGTTGAGACACTTAAATATATTATTTTGAGTTCTGCAGATGGAATAAAATGCATACAGGTTTGGAAAAACATGGGGGCAAGTAAATGAGCATATAGGATGATCTATTTCTAGTTCTAACTATTCCTAATAGTGTTCATAGTATTATCTGTGACTGTAAAAACAAGACTTACAGATTCTCCAAAAGTAAAGGTGCTTGGGATCAGGACTGTGTAGGAGCTTCCGAAGCCCAGCTGCAGGATATAGTGGCACGTCTGTCCTTCTCTGTTCACAATAGTAAAATTGGCTCTGGGAAGGGAGATATCAAATCAGATCAGTGTAGAAAAGCAGCCTAGCAAAGGGTTTGCACTGTATTTTCATCTGTACAAACAACTGTACGACAGCTTTCATGTATATGTATAACTATATATTTGTAACAAAACAAAACACATACTTGCCGTGAGTAACATTGAGGTAGCCTGATGCTTGTAAGGGAGCGATAGGACCCAGATTATCAGACTTTATTGTGAAGTTCAGATTAGATCTAAAGCCATTCACAAACCTACAACATATATTTGCTGTTAATGAATTTGAATAGGCATTCCATTTTCAAAACATCTCTTGCAATTCAATTTGAAAAGAATATAAAAAAAATATTAACTAACCTGATCGCATTCATGCCTTGATTGGGTTTCTCAGTTATGTCATTGAGCTGTAAATGAAACAATTAATCAGAACACACTCAACGTTACAGTTATGTATCCTCATGACTTTAATGTTACCAAAATAATCAGCACATTTATTTAAGATATTGAATTAAATATCAAGATTTAAAAAAATTAATGCAGCACTCACAGTCTGTAGCATTCCATCAGCATTTATCAAAACTGTGTGCCTTGTTTCCTTCTGGAGATAAACTGTAGCGTTTCTTCCTCCAGCAGAGACTGTAACGTTCTCAGTGTCCAGTGTCATATATTCATTAGAGGACTGGGGGAGCAAAACAACATCAAAGATGATTATGTACCATTTACATACAGCACATATGCATAATGTTTCCTCAACTACAAGTATTTTTATGTCCCAGGGATTGATTCTTATGAAAATTAACAGTTTTCTTTCCAAAATGCACAACTGTTAGAAAGTGTCAGGTCAGTGTTAGGGTCAGTCAGATTTTTTAAAGTTTTTGAAAAAAGTCTCTTTTGCTCACCAAGACTGCATTTGTTTGATCAAAAATACAGTAAAACCGTAACAATGTCAAATATCACTACATTTTAAAATAACGTTTATATTTTTATATTTTAAAACTATTCATTAAAGTGATTAATTTATTTCTGTGATGACAAAGCTGAATTTTCATGAATTGTCTTGCATTTTTTTTTATCAGCCTTTTTTTTTTTGTTGCTTAAACTTTTTTTTTTTCAAAAAAATAATATAACCATTTCGATATTTATTTTATGCAAATGATTTATAGAATGTGTATTCCATTATTGCTGTGTCAAGTTGATACTGTTCCAACCATAAACAAACCAATTTTGTCCAAAATAAAGATTCCAAGAGGACAAAGTGGCTCTTTTATTCCGAAAAATATTTTAAAAATAAATTTCCATCACAGAATGCTATGATATAGCTAATTTAGGATGTGGGAAAAACACTACAGTCTGAATTTTTTGTTCAGGATTTTTTTATATACTATACTATATAGATATATTATATATATATGACAGTTTTCCTGTGATGTCTTGTTTGCATATACACTATTACTCAAAATAGTAATTTATAAATACTAGTACAATTGTAAAATTTTCTGAGTTGTCCATAGTGCCAAAAATGCCCATAATTTAAGAGACATCCAATAATGTTATTTTCTTTTAATTCTGGTTTTCCAACTCTTTCAAAAACTGCTTGATTATGTTTGATGTGCCATTGTGCGAACTTACATTAAAACCAGCAACAGCAAACGGTTCTTGATCCCCCACTACAACAGGCACTGATGTGTTCCCCAAGTTCAGCAACTTCACCTGGGTTTGAGAACTTGATGGGAAGTCGGGGATTGTTCGCTGTTGGATTACAAGACAGGCATGTCAGAAACATACAATTTATTTTCTTTGCTGAAAATGTACAGTATATCAAATGCATTGTGATGATTATTATACCAGAAAGCTAAGGGCATAAATCAAGCCAATAAGCATGCTGTACCAATAACAATCTTCAATCTAAATAAAGCATCAGGTTTAGTTTCTTAGACGTCATTGCAACATATCTGCTAGACTGCAAGGTATCTGTTACTCACGTCAATTTGAATCTGCAAAAGAGCAGCAGCCACAAATGCTAACGCGGCCAGCATCATACCAACAGTCATCCTCCGCAGGGGCCTGGAAATCACCACACACACAAAATCACAGTCAAATAACATGTCGTGTCTCATAATCACAAAGGCAAATTCCATAAAAGTTATGCAGCACTTACGTGAAGTTTATACCACACTTCTTGATAAGTGGATACACTGCAGAGTCCATTATCGGCACCATTATCACAATCAGCATGGGGTTCACAATCTGCACCAGAACACAAATAATGAGCACACATGCTCGTGTAATATGTACACTACAATGTACAATCACAGATCGTCCTGATCATTTCATATCCATAGAAAACACAAATCAAACCGTGTAGAATAAACCAGTCTCACCTGCATCTGATCTGGCTGAATTATAAACGCTCCCTATGATGAGAGAAAGAAAGAAGGAATATACCATATAAAATATGACAACATAATTGGACTGATATATGTGCATTTTGTAGTTTTCTTTAAAAAGTTGAAATGTAAGGTTTTTTTTAACTTACAAAGTTACCATCCATAGTGGTGGCCTGAAGAGTCCAACGGGAGCCCTGGAAAGACAGCACAACTCTCATTTAACATCAAGCCAGAAAACAGATGAGTGTTTGTGCAAGAATGCATATTTGATTATGGCATTTGTAGCATTATTGTGTTTTTACACCGACCTGCTGGTCAAATAAGGCCCAGAACATTGGCAGAGGGATATAGAGGAACAGAACCTTCAACACCATCTTGACCTGAGCGATCAGGAGTTTCTGTAAAAAGACAATGTCTGTGTGAACATCTTACTGCACTGAAGAGTTAATTGGCGCATGCTGTGCATATATAAAACATTTAATCACAATGCTTTGTGTAACATACATCATATTTCTCTTCCGCCCAGTCCATCCAGTGCTCTCTCTTGGGGTGTTGCTTACTGCGGTGATTGAAACGGTTCTTAACTGCAAACTGTAGTAGAGAAAAGACAGCAATCATGCATTTAGACTTTCCCACATGACTTGATGTTATCCCAGCAGGCACCTTGATCTCAATTTGATGTCAAACACTAGTCAAGACTTGATCGAGATGCTGTGTCAACATTTTAAATTCATGTCATCAATTGCCCACCAAAACAATTACATATGATTATTGATTATTGATCAAATATGCAAGTTACACTGTCTTCTAATGGAAAGTGAACTGTAATTGAGGAGTCTCATTTTATGTCTCCGTTTTTCCAAAAATGTAGTATTATTTCTTAAAGAAAACGTAATGTTTTCGGTGCTCTTACTCCAATGCATTTCATGACTCGCAGCAGGATGTTGCCTTTGGGGGATTCAATAATGTACATGCTGTGGCCTGCGATGAACACAACTGCAGAGAGAAGAGTAACCTCAGTCGATCGAGAGGTCATAAAAGGCATTGCACATGTCAAAATAAATACAAGTAGACCAAAGCTGCTGTAACTTACTGAGGGCAACCACCATGAGAGCTGCAGGGACCCCAAAAGCCAGCGGGAAACAACTTTGCTTTGAGTAGATACCACACTCTTGAGCTGAAAAACGTAACAAATACACACAAAGACAAGATCATAAGTGTATTTACCAATCTACCATGCATTTAACAACAAATGTAAAAGATGCTTTTCGGATTGTAACAAAATACACACCTCTCAGGATGGGTGTGATGAGAGTGGAGAGAAGACTGCCAGCGTTAATGGACAGATAAAATATGGAAAAGAAAGAACTTCTTTGCTTTTCCTGAAATAAAATAAAAAGAATTAGTACTATCATTTAAATACACTACCATTCAAATGTTTGGGGTCAGTCATTTTTTTTAAATGTTATTATTACTTTTTAATTATTGAATTATTATCCATTGACAATATTACATACATTTCACAAGTTAATGGCTTCAATTTTAATCGATTTTAGTTTATTCCTGTGATGGCAAAGTTGAATTTCCAGTCTTTAGTGTCTTATGATCCTTCAGAAATCTTTCTAATTTGCTGATTTGGTGCATGAAGGGATAGTTCACCCCAAAAAAGACAATTACTCCATGATTTACTCACCCTCAAGCCAGAATACGAAGCGGAGGAGGAGCTGAGGGGTGTATATGACTTTCTTCTTTCAGACGATTACAATCGGAGTTACATAAAAAATGTCCAAGCTTTTTTGCCAAGATTTTGAAGCACAATAAACAACATAAAAGTGCTCCACACAGCTCCGGGGGGATAATAAAGGCCTTCTAAAGCGAAGCGATGCATTTGTGTAAGGAAAATATCCATACAGCCTACATCCTACATCATATACTATGTCCTAAGCCACTCTCTCATGAATGTGATGATGATAGTAGTGGAAGCTGGAGATTACGAGTTAGAATTTTTATATTTTTCTTGCAAAAACGCTTCAGGAGGCCTTTATTAACCCCTGGAGCCGTGTGGAGTACTTTTATGATGGATGAATGCATTATTTGAGCTTCAAAATCTCGACCCCCCCCCTTCACTGCCTTTAGAAAGCTTGGAAGAGCCAGGACATTTGTTAATATGACTCAGATTGTATTCGTCTGAAAGAAGAAAGTCAAGTCATAGGATAGGTTGAGGGTGAGTAAATCATGGGGTAATTTTCATTTTTTGGGTGAACTATCCCTTTAAGAAACAATTCTTATTACTATCAGTATTGAAAACAGTTGTGCTGCTTAATATTTTAGCAGTTTCTACTGGCTGAAAGCATGTAAGTGTGTGTGTGAAAAAAATACAAATGTTACAATATGAGGAATGCTGACATATAATAGCAGCATTCCTCACATTGTAACATTCAGCCTAAAACATGCACATTTCACACTTTCACCATTGGCCTTTAGACTTTATATCCTTGTGGGTGGAGGCCCTAAAAATCACTATTTGTTCATCTCTAACACTCAATATCAGAGACTTAGCCTTGAGCTGATAACAGCTGATTTACACACACAAGAATGTGCAGCTGTGCTTGAATTCAGTTCATCCTCTTTAATAGGGTGTGTTAAATGTGTGTGTGTGTGTGTATAAGGGTCTACATGCCTGATGTTCTTCAAACTGATCTCCTCCAAACGCTGCCACACAGGGTTTAATACCTCCAGTTCCCAAAGCAATTAGGATGAGTCCCAACATGGACATGGCACTAAAATAAAAGAGAGGAGATTCAAATTCACACCAAATAATAAGTAATAAAGAGCATTCTACTTTTAATTCAATAGGTTATTTGGGTAATGTTTACAATAATATAATGAAACAGCATATCCCAAGCAGTAACTCACGTATGGAAGGTCATGTTGTCAGGTTTACCATCTCTGTCTGTATCTGTGATGTCGTGGATGGCACTGATTGCCATGATCACCTGTCCGATGGTGTACACTACAGACAGATACACGATAGTCCTGCGAAAAGTGGAGAATGGAGGTAATATTTATACCCACATGAATTCTAGAAGAAATACATTTATAATCGAATGTTATTGAACTAAGTCTTTTGACTGTGTACTCAGTACAAGTTTAGAAACTGGGGTCCGGTGACGGGCAGGAGGCCACAAGGGGGTGCTAGGGGTCCAAGTAAATTTTCAAGGAAAAAAAAAAAAAGCTTTGGACCAATATTTATTGTGAAAAGCAATAGAGTTATTATTAATTATCTTCAATTTATAATGTTTTCTCCAAAATATTTGAATGATTGTTTTAAAATAAATGGAAATTACTGCATTTTTTTAAAATCACACTTATTAATTAATGATTGATTTACCCCAAAATGGGTTTTAAAATATGCACACTACCCTTTAAAAGTTTGGAGTCTGGATGATTTTTAAATGTTTTTGAAAGAAGTATCTTATGCTCATTTATGTGATGAAAAGTAAATAATATTGTAAATATGGTTACAATTATGGTTTTCTATTTTTAAATGTAATTTATTCCTGTGATGTCAAAGCTTAATTTTCAGCAGCCATTACTCACTCCAGTCTTCAGTGCCACATGATCTATTCTAATGTGTTGATTTGGTGCTCAAGAAACATTATTATCAAAGCACAGCTGTTGTGCCGCACAGTATTTATGTGGAAACTATGGTTCCTTTTTTTGAATGGTAGTATAGCTGTTTTGATATTGTAGGAAAGGGTACCATCATAGTTGGGGATCATTAGAATCAAAAAGTTTGAAATTCACTGACATTGTATATCGCATACTGTATTCCTAGTATGGTTAGTATGGTAGTATGTTATATTTTCCAAGTCCTAAAACTCACTTGAACTTGCCCAGCCATGAGTCTGCAATGATGGCCCCCATGATAGGTGTTAGGTAGCACAGAGCCACGAACGTGTGGTAGATGGTGGTGGACAAATCATTGTCCCAACCGATAAAATACTTGAAATACAGCACCAGCACCGCTGCAAAACACAGAGACAGGAGACACACAGCAAGAGATGAGTGGAAAGAATTAAGAAAAAAAAATAAGCTGTGTGAAATCATCTATGTGGATGGCAAAGGTAAAACAGAGATAAAAGTTCATATTATTTTATTTGTGTACAGTATGTGTTTGGTCTCACCTTTCATGCCATAGTAGGAGAATCGCTCACAGAACTCATTCACCACAATGAAAAATATACTGATAGGATATCCCAAGCAACTTGGCTACAACGAAAAATCACAGCTCAATTAAAATATTTCCTAATAACATGTACTTTTATTAGAATTGTATATTTTTGTATTTACTATATAAAAACAGTGCTTAATTGTGTTGACATATTTATTGTACAATAAATTATTCAATTTAATAAAATAAAAATACTGACAAGTAATTCTGTGAGTAACTAGCATTGCATTACTGATCAGATTTGAAAAGTCTCACCCTATTATTCTTGGCCTTCTTTGTATTTCTCTCCTCGTTGTCTGCAAAAAAAGTGAAATGTCATTAAAATAGATCTAATATGGATTCAGTTTGAACTTACTAAATGCTATTTCAAATGTCTTCACACTATAACATATTTATGGACAGTTTGTGCATTGCCCTGTTTAAGCAAAGAATACACACATTCAATCTATAGGTACAAACCCAAAGTAAAGAGAGATAATTATTATTATATTGTTCCATATCAACATCTAGGTTTACTCACCTGCCATGATGACTGCGCTGACTTGAGGCTGCCTTCTAGTCCTCTTGTTAAGAATATCCTTTAGTACAGATAAAGCTGTACTCTGAAGGAGACAGGTAACAGGGTTTTATAGACTCTGAACAATAAAATGTATCCTTGGCCACCACCACTGGGTTAAAATGAGATTGACGTAGATGTTTATGACAGTATTTGTGGCTGTGTGTGCGCGTATGAGTGGGAGGAGGCAAATGAGGAGCAGTTTAGTTATCTTATCATTTGATACAGAAAATCAAATGATATGAACGTTTAGCCTTTGTAATAAGATTTAATTATATTAGAATGAATATACTAATTATTTCATTCCAAAAAAAACATATAGTGCAAAATATCATTGTTTTCCTATGCATATTTTTAATAAATCAAAGATTTAGCAAATGCATTTATTCTTATATAAATTTGTCCTTTTTTTAACTATTTCAAGTCATTTAAGTATACTTTTCTGCTGGCGTAGATAATATCCTACAAAATCTTTAAATACGAATTATATTGAATGGTAAATGGAGGCCGATTTAATATAATACATAATTAACTCTTCGAGCTGAAACTGCTATCTGAAAGAATGCAGATTAGATATGCTAGATAATGTTGGAACTTCAAAACATTGCCAACACATCATATGACTGTTCTCAAATAACCCTAATAATGCCATTTATTACCCTGAAACAACCCCATAACACATACAAATGCAGCAACTGTGTGCATATATTTACATTATAAGATTTACTGACTGTGAAGTCGGAGTGATGTGAACAAAACCTTCACAAAGCACATGGTCAGCTGTTATACAATGTTAAAATGACTTACTTAAGCTGAAAAGCTAGAGATAACCTGGACTTGAAGTTTGTAGAGCTGTAATGCATTGGAAGAGAGAGGTAAACAAACTGCCCTCACCCAAACAGAGATGTCCCTCTCATACAAATGCGACGTGGTGGGGGGGCGGGCAGAACGGCATGAGCCAGTGTGTGTGTGTAGATTGAGAGCAAGTCACAGGTTTAAGTCAGAACGCACTTTAAAAACAAAATTGGATCTGATACTGCATCAATATGTCTACCTCTTCTAAACCAATATATTATATATATAAGATATATATAAAGATAGAGATATATATATATATACAGTGGTATGAAAAAGTGTTGGCCCCCTTCCTGATTTTTTTGTATGTTTGTCATACTTTAATGTTTCAGATCATCAAACATTTCAATTAAAATTTTAGGCAAAGATAACACAAGTAAACACAACATGCAGTTTTTAAATGAAGGTTTTTATTATTAAGGGAAAACAAAATCCAAAACTACATGGCCCTGTGTGAAGAAGTGTTTGCCCCCCTGTTAAAACTGTGTTTATCACACCTGAGTTCAATTTCTCTAGCCACACCCAGGCCTGGTTACTGCCACACCTGTTCGCAATCAAGAAATTTCTTAAATAGGACCTGCCTGACAAAGTTAAGTAGACCAAAATATCCTCAAAAGCTAGACATCATGACGAGATCCAAAGAAATTCAGAAACAAATGAGAAAGAAAGTAATTGAGATCTATCAGTCTGGAAAAGGTTATAAAGCCATTTCTAAAGCTTTGGGACTCCAGCGAACCACAGTGAGAGCCATTATTCACAAATGGCAAAAACATGGAACAGTGGAGAACCTTCCCAGGAGTGGCCGGCCGACCAAAATTACCCCAAGAGCACAGCGACGACTCATCCAAGAGGTCACAAAATACCCCACAACAACATCCAAAGAACTGCAAGCCTCACTTGCCTCAATTAAGGTCAGTGTTCATGACTCCACCATGAGAAAGAGACTGGGCAAAAATGGTCTTCATGGCAGAGTTCCAAGATGAAAACCGCTGCTGAGCAAAAAGAACATATAGGCTCGTCTCAGTTTTGCCAGAAAACATCTTGATGATCCCTAAGACTTTTGGGAAAATACTCTGTGGACTGACGAGACAAAAGTTGAACTTTTTGGAAGGTGTGTGTCCCATTACGTCTGGTGTAAAAGTAACACTGCTTTTCAGAAAAAGAACATCATACCAGCATTAAAATATGGTGGTGGTAGTGTGATGTTCTGGGGCTGTTTTGCTGCTTCAGGAACTGGAAGACTTGTTGTGATAAATGGAACCATGAATTCTGATGTTTACCAAAAAATCCTATAGGAGAATGTCCGGCCATCTGTTTGTGACCTCAAGCTGAAGCGAACTTGGGTTCTGCAGCAGGACAATGATCCAAAACACACCAGCAAGTCCACCTCTGAATGGCTGAAGAAAAACAAAATGAAGACTTTGGAGTGGCCTAGTCAAAGTCCTGACCTGAATCCTATTGAGATGCTGTGGCATGACCTTAAAAAGGCGGTTTTCATGCTCGAAAACCCTCCAATGTGTCTGAATTACAACAATTCTGCATAAATGAGTGGACCAAAATTCCCCCACAGCGCCGTAACAGACTCATTGCAAGTTATCGCAAAAGCTTGATTGCAGTTGTTTCTGCTAAGGGTGGCACAACCAGTTATTAGGTTTAGGGGGCCAAACACTTTTTCACACAGGGCCATGTAGTTTTGGATTTTTTTCCTTAATAATAAAAACCTTCATTTAATTACTGCATGTTGTGTTTACTTGTGTTACCTTTGACTAATATTTAATTTAGTTTGATGATCTGAAACATTAAATGTGACAAACATGCAAAAAATAAGAAATCAGAATGGCGGCCAACACTTTTTCACCCCACTGTAATATATACATAGGGTGCGTTAAAAGTGTCAGATCAATATGAAGAATAATTGATGGCTTTATGTTTTGCAGTCGTGCTAAAGGCCCATATCTGGTGTAAAAAAAACAAAGTGTGATAGGCATAATATTATACATTAAAAAAAGACCCATAAATAATGTATAGACGAGAGAAAACGATCCGTTTTAACACTCCTTATAAGATCTTGGTTGTAAAATAATAAATTCACCTAGTGAGAGAAAAGGATGTTTAGGAAGCCACTGAGTAGTAAATGAAAAACCCAGAGAACCGATTAAGATCATCATTTATTCATAGATTTTAGGGACATTAATGATTTCCCAGAACATTCTATTAAATAAAATACCCCCCATATCTACCCCCCTATAAAACAATTTACTTTCACAAACCTAAACGGTTATACAATCCTTGTGTTTATCTCTTTTGTCCTAGAAAAATATTTATATATGTCACACAAGCCTTCTCTCACTTTGAGGCAGAATCTTCAGGACCAAACAGGCAAGAAGAGAATTATTGCACTCCGCTACAAAGAAACAGCAAATCGTTTCTTGGCTTAACAAACAAAACAGAACATAATCGAATAGAATAGAATAGAATAGAATAGAATAGAACAAAACAAAAAACAAGGAAAAAATGATAGAAATGGAAGTGTGGGCTAAAAAGCTTGAGTGGCTCAGGTGATCAAGGGTATTTTGTACAGTAAAGCTCAAACTTCCAGCTACACTAAAGTTCAGTTATATTCTCTTCACTACTACTCAGTGGACGGCAGCTGCCTCAGACACAGGAAGTGATGTCGCAGCTTCTCTCAGCACAGAGCAGCAAAAAACTTACAGAATTGGGGAATATATGGAAAAATGATGCATTAAAATTGAGGAATGTGAAAGTAAAAAGGCAGATTTTTCAAGTTGTTCTGGTTACGGAAGAAATAAAAGTAATAGTCTCCACAGGAAACTGGAGTGGATGAGAGAAGAACAAATGCTCCTTTCTTTCAATTACATGCGTCATATGGGAACAGTATCTGGACATTACAAAGACCGGACACACCTGCTCTATCCCAGAGTCCTGGATGCTGATTGATGGGCGATTCATTCAGGAGTGTCGGACAATGAAATTCCATTATTTTCTTGTTCTTTCGCTTTTGATGCTTTTCAGTCTGTCTGTCTGTCTGTCCGTCTCTCTGGCTCGGGCAGGGTCAGAGGTTTAAGGCCAGGGGTGAGAGTCACATGGTGGAGGCGGAGGTAGGCATGCCATGCAGGGTGGTGCCGCTGGGCGTGCCACTGATGGCATTGAAAATATGCAGCGAATCCGAAAGAGAGCTCTTGGTTCCGCCCTCCACAGCGGAGATCTGATGAAGAGGAAGAGTGCAGGGTGAGAAAGACCAGATCAAACTGACACTTGAACTGTACTGTATTGTTTTTAATGTATGATAAATTGTATGCATTATTACCATCTGATCTACAGAGGCCAGCACAATAGAGAGAGAGAACGAGAATCATGAATATTAAACATGAACCAAACATTCACGTAACCTACTAGTGAATATACACTGGCGGCCAAAAATGTGGAATTACGATTTTTGCATGTTTTTGAAAGAAGTCTCTTATGCTCACCAAGGCTGCATTTATTTGATTACAAATATTAAAAACAGTAATATTGTGAAATATTAAAATTTTAAGTAACAGTTTTTTTTTTATTATTTGAATGTATTTTAAAATGTTAATATACTGATTTGGTGCCAAACGCATGTCTGATTTTCCATCGAATGATGAAAACAGTTAGTGCTTAATATTTTTATGGAAACCATGACACATTACCATTTTTTTTCACCATTAAAAAAAAAAATAATAGCAACAAAAGTGACAAAGACATTTATAATGTCACAAAAAAAATCTATTAAAAAAAACAGTTTCCACAAAAAAGATTAAATATTAGGCAGGAAAATCTTTTTTCGACATTGGTAATAATACAAAACTATTATTAATAATTCAGCACTAAATCAGGATATTAGAACTATTTCTGAAGGAGCATGTAGTGCAGAATTGCTGCTGAACTGTACTTTGTCACACAGAATAAATTACATTTTAAAATACATCAAAGCACAACAGTTATTTCAATTGGTAATAATATTTAACAACATCTGTCACGAATCCGGTCCATGAACTTTCCTTTTCATTGACTCTCGCACCACACAAACTGTTGCATAGCACCCCCGGACCGCCTGACTACATTTCCATCATGCATTGCACTGATTGCACTGATTGCACACAGCTGTTTTCACTGATTGCACCCAGCTGTTTCATAGCACTCACTCACTATTTAACACTCGCTCTTATCCCTTCCCTCTGCCGAGTAATGTTTCAGCATTTATCACTCCCCTAGCGATAGCAACTCTACAGAGCCCGTTTGTTGCCTGAGCCCTTTAGCTTAGCCCGTAGCCTTAGCCTTACCTTTAGCGCTGAAGCCTAGCCTTAGCCTAGCCTTAGCCCTCTCATTTTCCTTACCTAGCCCTAGCTCGTTTTCCTTAAGCCTTGTAGCTAGCCCTAGTCATTTGCCTTATCCTTAGCCTGCCGCCCGTTTCTGACTTCTCCTGGTTCCCTGGATTCTCCCCTTTCGTCTTGCCCCTTTTGATTCTGTCTGCCGATTGTCGACCTGTGCTAGCCCTAGGACTATTCTTTTGTTTTGCCCACCATATACCTGTCTGACATCATCTGACCCATGCCTGCTGTATGACCACATCTCTGCCTTTGTCTAATAAAGCTCTGCAAATGGATCCGCAAGTCTCACGTCTCGTAAGCCCCGTAACAGAATACTCGGCCACAACTGGATCCAGCAGCTTTATTTTGAGCACAAGACCAGCTATGGAGCCAGCCAAAGGTTTATTCAACCCTGTGAGTGTGCTCTGCTCCATTTTTCAAAATGGCAGACCCTTTGAACGTTACGTGGAGGAATTCCTTTTGTATAGCCACCTTATGCCGGGTGATGAGGATGTGGTGAAAGACTGTTTCTGGAGTGGTCTTGATGTTAATATTAGCTTAAACTTGCAAGATGAAGACCCTAGTTGGACCCTGGTACAGTTTATTGACTTTGTCTTGCAGTTTTGTTTGGAATCTCCCTAACATTTGAGAGGTCACTACCCCTAGATTTTTCGCACCTTGCAGTTCTGTGAGTCCCTGTAACCCACCATCGTCACAAAATGCTGCCACCCAGAGACTTTTTGTCCGATGGTTGCTAGCTCAGAACTACCCCAGTCACATTGATCTTCCGGAGTCATAGGTCTAGTCACACTATAGTTATGAGTCAAGTCTAGTTACAATTCTTTATCATGAGTCAAGTCTAGTCACAGCTGATCTTCACGCGTCAGGTCAAGTCACAGTTTGAATCATCATTGATCTAGTCAAGTCACAGCTGCTTAGTTTAATATCTATTCAAGCCACAGTTGACATCATGAGCAAGCAATCCCAGTTTTATGATCACAGTCTTGTCCCATCACAGCTGATAGTTATGAGTCTAGTCAAGTCACAGTTGATCATCATGGGGCAGATCAAGTCAGTTTCTGATCATGGGTCTAGTCAATTCACAGCTGATAGTTTAGTCTAGTCAAGTCAGTTGATTGTCATGGGTCAAGTCAATTTACCATTCATTATCATGAGTCAAGTCTAGTCACAGTTGATCTTCCCGAGTCAGTCATCCACTTGACATTCATGAGTCTCTCAAGTCCACTGGTTGCGGTCATGAAGGCAATCGGTCACGTTGACTTTCTTAGTGGATTACGTCGCAGTTATCATAATGATCCAAGTCGGTCAGACGCTAATCTTCAGGAATCAAGTCAGTCGCAGCGTGATATTCATGAATCTCGTCCAGTCACACTGATCTCATGATCCGTCAATCTCCAAGCTGATCGGCCAGCCCTCATCAGGTCTCCGTATTCATCCAATTCCTTCGCTCACAGCTGTCCACCAGAGCCAATCGGCACAGCACCTTCTCAGCTTTCTTCAGAGTCACTAACTCACAGCTGATCTTCTAGAGTCTCGCCACGTCTCAGCTATTCATTCAGAGTCACGTCACGTCTCAGCTAGTCATCCAGATTCACGTCGCATCACAGCTGATCATCCAGAGTCATGTCACGTCCTGTCTGTTACACACAGATGTCGGGGTCGGTCCGTTGGTATTCGCCTCCCCTGGTGCCAGTGTGAGATTACCGCTGTTTCTGCACTGCTCAGCGGTCTCCCAAACCCACTCACTTTGGCCCTTCCTGTATCCTGAACCATTCCCTGGTCTTCGCACTCCCAATAGGTGTGGGGTCTTTAGGTGTGTCCTGGAGCCGCGACTCCACTGCCCGATTTCTAGAGCGCGGCACCAGCTACAACTCTCCAAGGTGGCGGCGCAGGCCTGCAGACCTCCCAGATGGCGACATTTGCTCTCGTTCCTTGGCATGGGGGTGCGCCACACACACACTTCCCCTGCCCTGTCCGTTTCCTGCAAGGCGGCCGCTATGAACTCCTGCCCTTTCCCTGTTCCGCCAAGGAGGGCCTCTATAAACTTCTTGCCTGTCCTGTTCCGGCCAAGGTGGCTGTCTCTGAACTTCCTGCCTGTTCTGTTCTGGCCAAGGAGGCCGTCTATGAACTCTCTGCCTGTCCTGTTCCGGCCAAGGAGGCCGCCTATGAACTCCCTGCCTGTCCTGTTCCGGCCAAAGAGGCCATCTATGAACTCTCTGCCCGTCCTGTTCCAGCCAAGGAGGCCGTCAACGAACTCTCTCCTCGTCCTGTTCCGGCCAAGGAGGCCACCTATGAACTCTCTCTCTGTTCTGTTCCGGCCAAGAGGCCGCCTATGAACTCTCTGTCTATCCTGTCATGGCTAAGGAGGCCGCCTATGAACTCTCTGCTGTCCTGTTTCCCGCCAAGAGGCCGCCTCTGAACTCTTTTGTCTATCCTTCCGGCTACGAACTGTTTGCAAAACTCCTGCTCGTCCGTCACAGCTATAGAGGCCGTTTGCGAACTCCCTGCTCGTCCGGTCACAGCTATAGAGGCCGTTTGCGAACTCCCTGCTCGTCTTGTCACAGCTATAGAGGCCGATTGCGAGCTCCCTGCTCGTCCTGTCACAGCTAAAGAGGCCGATTGCGAGCTCCCTGCTCGTCCTGTCACCGCTATGGAGGCCGTTTGCGAGCTCCCTGCTTGTCTTGTCACAGCTATGGAGGCCGTTTGCGCGCTCCCTGCTCGTCCTGTCACGGCTAAGGAGACTGTTTTCAAACTCCCTGCTCGTCCTGTCACAGCTAAAGAGGCCGATTGCGAGCTCCCTGCTCATCCTGTCCTTGCTATGGATGCCCGTGGTGAATTCTTGTGTCTGCCATGGTGAGGTTGCCCCTGATGCTCCGTCTGTCTATCAACCCCAATGTTCGGTCTCTGTTTTCTGTCTCTCGCCTCGTTGTTTACCGTCCTCCGCATGGTGTCCCTCCGCTCCGCCGTGGTCCCCTTCTCCGCCGTGGTGGTCTAACTGTCTGGCTCTGGTGGCCTCTGTCTACCCCGTGGTGGCGTTTACTGTCTGGCTCTGTGTTCCCTCTGCTCCGCCGGTGGTCGACTGCGGGCTCTGTTGGTCCCTGCTCCGCCGGGTGGTCTACTGTCTGCTCTGGTGTCCTTTTCTGCCTCATCCTGGTGTCTACTGTCTGGCCGTGGGGGTCCTCTGCTCCGCCTTGGTGGTCTGTCTGGCTCTTGTGGTCTTCTGCTCCGCCGGGGTGGTCTACTGTCTGGCTCTGGTGGTCCTCTGCTCTGCCGTGGTGGTCTCCTGTCTGGTTCTGGTGGTCTTCTGCTCCGCCGTGGTGGTCTTCAGCTATGCTATGGTGGTCTTCTGCTCCGCTGTGGGGATTTTTGGTCCCGTCTGCTCTGCTGTGGTTGTCCTCAGCTCCGCCGGCTCTGCCTCAATCCCTGGTCCTTCCTGTCCTTGGACCTGGCCCTCCGTCCCCCCCCCTGTTCCGCCTCCACTCCACCACCCTCCAGAATCGTAAAGGGTTTTGAGCGTCTGAAAGCCGCTCCTTGGGGGGGGGTGGCCGTCACGAATCCGGATCCTGACTTTTCCATTTTCATTGACTCTCGCACTACAAACTGTTGCACATCACCCCGGACTCCATTTCCCATCATGCATTACTGATTGCACTCAGCACAAAGAAAAAGAATTGCACACACCTGTTTACACTGATTTCACCCAGCTGTTTCATATCACTCCCTCACTATATTACACTCACTCTTATCCCTTCCCTCTGCCGGGTATTGTTTCAGCGTTTATCACTCCCCTAGCGATAGCGACTCTACAGAGCCCTCGTTTGTTGCCTTAGCCTTAGCCTTAGCCCTAGTCATTTGCCTTAGCCTTAGCCCTAGTCGTTTTCCTTAGCCTTAGCCTTAGCCCTAGTCATTTGCCTTAGCCCTAGTCATTAGCCCTAGCCTTCTCGGTTTCTGATCTTCGCCCGGTTCCCTGTTCTCCCTTTAGTCTTGTCCCTTTTTGATTCTGTCTGCCGATCGTCAACCTGTGCTAGCCCTAGGACTATTCTTGTGTTTTGCCCCCCATATACCTGTCTGACATTATCTGACCCAAGCCTGTTTCATGACCACGTCTCTGTCTTCTCCACAAATAAAGCTTGCACATGGATCCGCAAGTCTCACGTCTCGTCAGCCCCGTAACAACATCACTGTTTTCACTATATTTTTAATTCAGTAAATGCAGCCTGGGTGAGACTTCTTTCAGAGATATTTAAAAATTGTAATTATTCCAATCTTTTGCCACCACAGACTCAGACACAGTGTGTTTCTACTGGCATAGGGAAACAAGATTCACGATGTGCCACTGTGTATGGTTACCTGTTCATGCATGATGTGTGAAAGCTCTCTGGCCAGGTCTTTGTAACTGGCTTTCATCTCATCATGATATTCCTGTTGGTCCTCCTTAATCAGTCTTTCATTCACAGCTAGAGCCTGTCCACATGCCTCAACAAACTGCCTGCATACACAAACACCATATACACACACAGAATAAGAAAGCAGGCGCATGTGAAGAGATTCTGGAAGGCATTTCAAGTATTTTGTATATACCTGAAGACCTCTTTAAGCTGTTTGACTTTATTATCTGGGTATTTTTTGGCGCAGGCGTCATCAAGGAAAGCTCTGGCATATGCAAGTGGCCCAGCATTGACCTGAAGAGAGAAGTATTTTGGAAAAAAAGTCATTTACAGGTCAGTTTAAATCAGAGTGTGTGATGTAATGGCAAAAGTGTATTTGGGGGAAGGTTTGCTGTTCTTGTGAGATTGAAATGGCTTTAAAATTCTTCATAAAAACAACCAAAAATGTAAAATCCATGCAAAATCACCCTACAAGGAAGAAAGGAACTAAATAACATCTTAACTGAAATTTAAACATGCCAAACTTGGGGTGAATGTGTGTGTGATTCAATGCAATCGCTTTGTTTCAATACCTAGTGGGGCGCCTTATTGTCTGCTCTCTATTGACAGTGATTTTATTGTTAGATGTCACCAAGTGGTTGTATTATTAATCTATAGAATCAGTATTTTTGGTGGGCTGCACAACTAGCTATAAGTATAGTTTTTTACAATTATAAGTTTACAAAAATACAGTAAAAATAGCAATATTGTAAAATGTTATTACAATTAAAAATAGCTGTTTTCTATTTGAATTAGTGTTGTCAAACGATTAATCGTGATTAATCGTATCCAAAATAAAGGTTTTCGTTTACATAATATGTGCATGTGTACGGTGTATATTTATTATGTATATATAAATACACACACATGCATGTATATATTTTTAAAATATATACATGAATGTTTGTGTATTTATATATACATTATAAATAACAGTACACACATATATTATATAAACAACTTTTATTTTGGATGCAATTAATCGTTTGACAGAACTAATTTTGAATATATTTTAAAAAGTAATTTATTCCTGTGATGGCAAGCTGAATTTTCAGCATCAGTTACTCCAGTCTTCAGTGTCACATATCCTTCAGAAATCATTCTAATATACTGATCTGGTGTCCAGAAATCATTTTGTATTATTAGCAATCATTTTTGTTGAAACCACAGCAAAAGAAAAAAAAAAAAGTTGACACCATGATAAATTTTATCTCAGAATTCTTTGATTAACCGAAGAAATCAAAAGAACGCAATAGGTGTTCAAAAGAACAGCATTTATTTGAAACTTTTTAAAATAATATCATGAATGTCTTTACTCTTATCCATGCTGAATATAAAGCATTCTTTCAAAAAGAAAAAAAAATCTTACTGACCCCAAACCTTTGAATGTGTTGTAATGTTTTTTTAATAGTAGCTCTAGAAAACCTGATCACAAATAGGATGTTTTGCTGGTAAAAATAAAATGTCACCATGGATCAGTTTTCATGCCACTTGATTTATTTTATTGTATCCTTTTCTTGACTGCACCTAAATATTACCATGTTGCACCTATTGACTTTATAAACATACAAAGCATATACAAATATTGGATAAAATATGAATTATAATGGCACATTTTGATCAAAATAAACTTTTCTATTGATAATTATGTACTGAATACAATTACTTTATAATTGACATTTCTCAGAACTTTCTCACGACAGATCTTGTATGTCAATATCAATGTAATTTTTCATTAAGCTCATTGGAGTGCATTCTGGGATCAAATGAGATGATGCTTTGGCTGAACAAAACAAAGTATCTTATAACACAGAATAACTTTATTATTAACTTTGCTTGTTTTTTTGTCAAGGGCTCTACATCATGATGCCTAAAAATGTTGGCTAGGTTGCTTTTGTAACAGACCAAAGATTTGTGTCACACACGCACACACACACCTGTACACTAATGCTTCCTTGAAGCTTAAGTTGCAGGCGGATCATGTCAACTTCAATAGTTGCACAGAGGGCTCTGAGTTCCGCCACCTTCCCGCTCATCTCATCTATGGCCACCTCGATGGGACTCAGGTCTGTGTGGTGCTGATACATCACTGCTATGCGCTTCTTTACATATGGGAAACAGTGTGTAGCTGAAACAGAGAAATTGGAAAAGAAAGAGCACATAGACATTAAGTGAATGCAGTACTACGTTTAGAGAAGGAGTGGCTAGAAGAACAAACACATTAAGGTCCCAGCTTAAATCTACTCATGTTTGTGAAGTAATCAAGATTTATATTCCGTGCAGATGGCACACCTTGAAACTGTGAAAAGTGGTTTATTTAGAACACACACTCTAAGAAGGTCATTCTGCCTCAGTGGCCAGATCTGATCTGAAAATTTATCAGAGGATGAAGATCAGGGTTCAACTTTGAAATTTCCTGGTTGCTTTTACAACACTAAACACTTAACTTGAGACAAAGACTGATTAATTGTTTTTGAAAACAATTGCAGCCCAGAGCTCAAGATCCGGGTGTACTGTACAGAGTTAATACAGGAAGTACACACTAAAATGCAATCATTAAAGATTAGTGTTCAGGGAATAGCTGGGGAAATAAATGTATTATACCGTATATAGGCCAAGGATATATGTTCATTAAATCTTGTTTCCGTGTCTAGAAGTGCACTTATATGGCGAACACAATAAACCAATGATTTCAAAAGTTCAAAAGTTTGGGGTCAGAGGGTTTTGTTTTTTTTTTTGAAAAAGAAATTGATTCATTGAATTGATCAAAGATAGTAAAGAATAAAGCTATTCATCACTACTGAGGTTTTAATGCTAATATAAGCAGCAAAATCAATTTTAACAGGGATAATAAAATAAATTATTTTGAGCACCACTCCAGCATATTAGAATAATTTCTGAAGGTTCATGTGGCACTGGAGTAATGACTGCTGAAAAATCAGCTTTGCCATCAAAGAAATACAATTTTTATATATTAAAATAGAAAACAGTTGTTTTACATTTTAATAATATATATAACATTATATGTGAATCCTGAATATATATATATTTAAAAAAAAAGTTTTAATAATGAATACATACTGTACAGTATCGTGACTCAAAGTGCTTTCAAATCAAATTTGGAGAAAAAAAATTCCAGTTTCCAATTTTAAATAGTGTGTTTTAATATTAATTTTGAAAAAATATTATCAGGCTTGTCTGCCTAATAAAACATTAAACTCTTTGCTAAACCATGCTGAATCATGCTGATCTGGTTGCAGTTTCGTTTTCCGATTTAGTGCTATGAAATCAGGAGTAGAATATATGTTAGAATTGGTGACGGATTTCTATGCATTTATATACATTTAAATTTGGAGTGAGCATGATATCGAGAATGATCACACCAAATTAAACTTTCCTTGGTTAGCTAAAAAGGACAAAAAAAAAACATGTAGAAAAATACTGTAATACAGTACTAGAAAGCCATCAGGTGATCCATTAGCATGGCTGAGCACGGTTAGCTAACCATGCTAAAAATGGAAATGCAACTGGAACTATTCCTCACCATGATCAGAACCGTTCGGCCAGATGGCAGAAAAGCAGAGACATAAGGGTTTTATTGTTAACGGAAGTTTTGTGGTCTAAAAACAGAAATCTACACGTTCACTTCTTTTGTTATATGTATTCACAACAGTAACTGTGATAGTGACAGTTATAGTGATCACTCACTGGTGAGCACCGTCCTTCGTTTACACTGTTCCTCGACACCGCCGTGCCTCTTCCCTGACTCTGTGAATGGCGTCTCGAACACAAAACGGCGAATGTTGTGGCTTCTCTCAAAGTCAGTCTTCCTCTCTTCCAGCTCCTTTTCCTCTAGATACGGTGTCACGTGCGTCACCTGGATGTAGGCAAACTTTGCCTCCAGATCTTTAGGGTTCACCTGAGACAGATGAGATGTGATATATAACAGTGGGAGGAGACCAGTAAAATACTGATAAAACATGAATAAACAGAATTCTTGTCTGTAAGTGCACTGGGGTTAAGGTGTGACTGGAAACTCCCAATATCAGGAGGTCTGTTGTCAAAACTGATCACATCTATGGTGTAATGCTCTTCTTGTAAGTGTGTGTGTGTGTTTGTGTATGCACTGTAAAACTGATTCTAGGATCAAGTAGATAATCATGATACAGCTTTTCTATTATACTATAATATATACTCCAACAAGCATAGCAGGTGACCTGGATTCATTTTTGGTGCAGATATACCTACGCCAAAATTTTCCTGCATGCAAAAGGGCTTAAATACTTAATATGCTTACAAAATTTGATTGTTTGCCTGTTTCATTTACACTGAAATTAAACTAGTACACTGTTGTTTTGTAATGTCATGATGAGTTTGTTCCTTTGTTACATACAAAATTAATGAAGTTGTTTGTTAACTTGTTGCTATTCATATTCCATTTGTTGAGGTCAGTGTGCATTTCATGCATGTTTTTTGTCTGATGAGTGTTCATGTGATGAGCATTCATCACATCACATCACATGGTGGTATCGTCAGCAATGCACTTTGCTCTCTATGACATAAGCATTTGTCATAGAAACGTACATTAGATGAGAGGTTTTCAAATATTTAAAGGCCACAGGCTCTCAAATATGATATTTATTTATTTAAGAACTTTTCTGCAGTTTAAAAACACCCGCATTAGATACAGCACATAATACTGAACAAATTGCTGCATCGTCCGTCGTCGCTTTCTGCTCGTTTCCCCCACGTTTTTCTTTAACTACGGTTAGTGAACTTGACCATTTAGCATGTGAGTGTGGGCTTTGTCGAAAACAATATACAACAGTAAGATTGTGGTCTTCATGTCGGTCTTTCTACCCGCACAACACTGAAACTGCCTTCCAACAGTCACGTGGATCCAAAGCAACCTTCGACGCCTCCTGACGTTCCATGTGTATGAGTATTGCTCCAATATCCGTATCTTTATGGGTGTACCTCAAGAAGTAATCGCGCTCTCGCGCTGTCCTGCGATGTGCGCGGGTGACGCGTCCGGAGGTCTGCTCCTCCCCGCCTGTGCTGCTGGTGTGGTAACGGACGGGGGGGGTCGGATGTCTCCGGGCACTGGGTCGAGCGGCCGAGATCCACAGTCTAGGGCTGAAGGGCTGCCGCATGGGTGTGTGGCGGGTCGTGTGGTAGGGGTCAGCAGCGGTGTGGGCGTCGCCCAGTGGCGAGGTACGCCGACCCGGACGAAACACATACCACAGGCCTCGGGCCGGCACAGGGCGGCGCGCTGCGTCGGGGCGGCGTCGCCGTGGAAGCTTTGACACGCGCCAGGCCAAATTCCGACAAGCGTGTACGAACTCCGGGCTGAAACCGACCAACCGACAAGTCGAGTCGGATAACAGCGGACCGCCGCGCCACACGTAGCGCGCACCCCCACTACACAACAGCCCCACGTGCCCCGGCTCGCGCCCACAGGCACGGTGTGCGTGGGTAATAAGCGCCCCACACACAGTCATCCCACATGCGGCGGACAAATAAGCACACCAACACAACAGGGAAAAAATACCTGGGCGAGACCGCCCTGCGGACGGCGAGAGGGACGATTCTCCACGACAAGAGCGTTCCAGCGTCGAGATCTCACGTCTCTTCCCAGAGTCCCAAGCGGCTACCCCCCACCGCCCCGGGTCTGAGCGCCTCGACTTCATATCTTGCTCTCGCCGGCAGCACGGGGCTGCGCGTGTCGAGACAGTATCTAGATAGCAAGGATACGACAACACCCTGCACACACACAACATTAAAGCAGACGGACGCAGCTCGACAGAGGAGGCTCACGGGTGGGAAAACCCAACAGGGCTGAGTCAGGCGTCACGCGAGGGAGGTAAATCACAGTGTATAGCGAAAGAGCTCTCTAAGTGTTGCCTAGCTCATTTTTATGGTCCAAACCCATTTAAAAATGGCTTCCACAGTAAACAAAGAGTCAGAGTGCTGTCTGTCTCAACTGGGATGAAGAAATGACAGGATATACAGATGAGAGGATGTATGCATTTAAAGATTCATGAAGGACGCTAGCAGCACACGGAAAAAAAGCTCTTTCTAATCCAAAGGCATTATGCAAGCAGACAAACAAGCAGTTGTTTAGTGAGACTATTATGGTCAAAACAAAACTTGCCTGAGAATGAGTAAGAAAGCACACACACACACACACAGTTCACAACAACACTTACCGCAGCCTTAGGAAAGAAAAGAGAGCAGAAAAGATTGATTAACCGAGACCCACAGACTTTGGCTGTCATGCAGGGTACTTTGACTTTGGCTATTATGCAGGGTATATTATCATGCATACAGGAATGTCTCCTTTCCATTTTTAAAGAGGTCATATCATACATTTTTATTATACAATTTTAATTTTAATGTGTGTAATTTTTACACGTTTATTTTCTGCCTAAAACACTAAAAATTAGTTTTTTTTGGTGACCATTTTCCACCTTCTCCATAACACTTATGTTGTGTGCACACCAAAAGCGAAGCGAATATTTGCATCGCTTTACTCGCAGGATGTTTTTCGAGTCACTCGTGCTCTTCTCCATATTCTGATACAACCGGACGTGTCAATAACCTCTTTGCTTATTGGCTTGCGCGACTGTCTAATGTGTCTGTCACATGGGTCGTTGTATAAACACACACGAAGATGAAGATGAAGGCAAATAGGTAATATTTAACAAATCCAACAGGTAATCCAACATGAATAGAGCAACATACAACACATCCAAGATAGACCACACCGGACAACTAAACTGAAACAGAACTGAACCTATATAATGATAATGATGGCGATTGATGAGTGCACAGCTGACCATAATTAGTGTCCGTGACAACAAATAAATGACTAAGGCAGACGAGGATGAAACAAAGAGTCCAAACAAACGTGATTGTGACAGCATCATGTGAATTTCCCCCTCGAGTTGAAATTTTTCAACTTAGGCAAAAGATGCGTTTGAGGAGAATATTGCGTGTCGGCGGCAATCGTGTCGCCCAGCACGAATTCTCGTCTATTCGCGTCTTTGCATTGACTTTGTATGTAATCTACGCACGCAAATCATTAAATTCACTTTTGGTGTGCACAAAGAAGATTGTTGTGGGACAAGTTTCTGATAAACAAATAAGCATTCTTCATGTGTAAATGTGGACTCTTATATAATTTTGGGGGGCTTTGATTTTTTTTCTTCAGACATCCAATATTTTTGCAACTTAGTTTCAAAAGACGGTCCCATAGGTCATTATTTTTGGACTGAGGAGGAAGTTTTGAATAATAAAAGTCAAAGTATATTTTCATAATAAACCAAACCTTTTCTCAGCTTGATACCTCATGATTTGACCCCTTTAAAATAAAATGCAGTTATATTATTGCTATAGTGCAGCTCAATCCTCAGTCAAATTGTCTGTGTTAGCTAGACTAGTTGAAACCACTGCACCATTGCATTGTCTTACCTGGCCGAAAAATGCCACTCTGAAGAAAGTCCCAAGTAGCCTCTTCCCAGAATGCATCACTTCCATCACTTTAGTGTAAGCCCGATGTAATGTGTCATATAGGTGGGCCAGTTTCTACACAAAAGCACAAAAATACACAAAAAAACATACTATCCAAACATGGTACATACTGTATTTCTGGCAAATGTAAATGCTGCATTTCCAATGACACATAAAAAGAGTGTGTGTGCACCTCAAATTCCCTCCTGCGTTTCTCATAATCAGGACATGAGCTCCTTCCAGAACGCGCGGCACTCCATTGTCAGCCATCTGTCTTCCTTCTCAACAGAAGTGCCCAGTATATCCTCCTCACGAGTACATCTCTGTCAATACGATCTGTGAACTCGCGTCAACACAATCAGTGCGACATCAGACACACAACTTCTTGCGCTCTCGACTGCGACATCGCAACGCAACGACGCGTTCATTAAACACACAAACTGATTATTCACAGTGATGAGGGACTCTCAGGTCTAATCAGGGCTCATTATCTGGACTTCCTTTACTAACACACCCACTGGAAAGGAGCAATTGATACTGATTAGATAAGAAATCAGAACATTTTCTACTATGGATTATTACTGACGTTATAAAAGACAGTTTTGAATTCATTCCAGTGCTGATGTAGAGTCAGTATATAAAAGAGTGGCAGGATTAAGAGGCTGCGACTCATAAATGTGGCTATATATAAATGTGATCAGGAGCGAGCTGGTCTGAACCTCATTGAAGTGAACGTCCTGCATGCCCACATCCTCCATCATGGCTGCCTCCTCATCAATGTTGGGTGTGATCACACGAAATGCTGAGCAGCCCTGCCGGAACATTCCTGCCAAGGCGAAGGAATAGTAAGCAGAACAGGTGAAAGCAGGTTCAATAAACTGCAAAACCTTTACAAAAAATCAGGCATTTGGACACACACTAGACATTAAGGCAAACATCACACCTCAAGAACCGATCTCCTTTGTAAATAATGTTCACACTGCATAATATGTGAATGTGTGTGTTTTTGTGCATACACGTGTTCATTTTCCTGACCCTGCATTAATAGTGCTGTTATCACACATAGAGATTACCTCCTGTAAAAGAAATTCACAAAAGAATTCCAGATTGCAAAATACAGATGAACCTTGAACAAGATGCCTTTATAAATCTGTGTTTGTGTGTGTGTGTGTGTGTGTGTGTGCATGCAAGCATGGAAAGCTTTCAAAACATATTTGATAAGCCAGACAAAAAAGCTTTTTTTAAGATTTATTACTTTGTATTTAATGCATTGTTACTTCTGTATTTAATACTTGCTTTTATAAGCCACATTTGTTCAAAATATAAAGTAATTTACATAAATAGATCACAAACTGTGTGCAATAATGCACATATCCGTTCCAGGGGGCAAATTTTGCATCTTGATTAAAAGTTCATTTCTGACCCCAAACTACATTGCAAACTATATTTACTGTGCCCCCTAGTGGACTTCTCACCTTTCCTCTTCAGGTACTCAGCCACAAGTGCTGCCACATGCACGTAACACATTGCTGCCTATAGAAAAAAATAAGCCCTTGATGAAGCCATTGATGTAACGTTATCCACCATTGTTTTACTATATCACCAAACAAACTGATGATGAATAAACAGTTAAACTTAAATACTGAGTGAAAAAACGCAATTAAGGAGTTAAAAATATAAGTAACAGGATGTGTTTAACCTAATTTAGTTATTTAGTTATTTTTAGTTTTAGTTTTAAACACCTCTTAATTTATTAGCAAGCATAACATGGCCAGCTTGCCTCAGACAGATCTCCATTCTTCACGTGGATTTTGGCCATACTATCCAGCCAGGTTTTGCGCAGCTCGGGGGTGCTGGTGTAGGATTTGGCCAGGCTGTACTGAAGGTCCACCAGCATCTCTGGGTCTTTTTCATGTTCCTTCATCTGCTCAGTGGCCATCAGTACCGTCCGGATCCGCTTGGTCAGGTCCTTCACATCCGAGGGGAAAGCAGTGTGCTAGAGGAACAGGAAGAGAGAGTGCAGAGGATAGGCAAACAGTAATGTCTGATGTGACATAAACATGTGATTTGAATATGAAAAGCTGGTAATCTACTTGAATTTATAAATTTCAATGTTACTCTCACATCCATATTTATGGTTAGCATTTATGTTTTTAGTAGATGCTTTCTTAAGGATGGAATACACTACATAACTTTTGCCCAGATTTTTGCCACAGCTTTCTGTCTGGAGTTGATGTTAGTTGATGAACGTCATCGCCAGTGTTTAGATTTTGGGCACTCAAGTTTGACCAAATTCATTGAAAATCACCTATGATTTCAGAGGATAAAATCTGTAAGTGATGATGCTTAGTAATCTGTTCAGACATTAAAAGTTGTGTAGGGTATTTCTGCATTTAGTCAGAAAGCAACCTAAAGTATAATAATATGTATTTTGTATACGGGTGCATCTCAATAAATTAGAATGTCGTGGAAAAGTTCATTTATTTCAGTATTTCAACTCAAATTGTTAGTCCACATCGTGTATTAAATAAATTCAATGCACATGACTGAAGTAGTTTAAGTCTTTGGTTTGGTTTGATTTTGGCTCACATTTAACAAAACCTCACCAATTCACTATCTCAACAAATTAGAATACTTCATAAGACCAATAAAAAAACATTTTTAGTGAATTGTTGGCCTTCTGGAAAGTATGTTCATTTACTGTACATGTACTCAATACTTGGTAGGGGCTCCTTTTGCTTTAATTACTGCCTCAATTCGGCGTGGCATGGAGGTGATCAGTTTGTGGCACTGCTGAGGTGGTATGGAAGCCCAGGTTTCTTTGACATTGGCCTTCAGCTCATCTGCATTTTTTTTTGGTCTCTTGTTTCTCGTTTTCCTCTTGACAATACCCCATAGATTCTCTATTGGGTTCAGGTCTGGTGAGTTTGCAGGCCAATCTAGCACAGTAACACCATGGTCATTGAATCTTTTGGTGCTTTTGGCAGTGTGTGCCAAATCCTGCTGGAAAATGAATCAGCATCTTCAAAAAGCTGGTCAACAGAATGAAGCATGACGTGCTCCAAAATTTCTTGGTAAACGGTGCAGTGACGTTGGTTTTCAAAAAACACAATGGACCAATACCAGTAGATGACATTGCACCCCAAATCATCAAAGACTGTGGAAACTTAACACTGGACTTCAAGCAATTTGTGCTATGAGCTTCTCCACCCTTCCTCCTGACTCTAGGACCTTGGTTTCCAAATGTAATACAAAACTTGCTCTCATCTGAAAGAGGACTTTGGACCACTGGGCAACAGTTCTTCTTCTCCTTAGCCCAGGTATGATGCCTCTGACGTTGTCTGTGGTTCAGTTGTGGCTTAACAAGAGGAATACGACAAATGTAGCAAAATTCCTTGACACGTCTGTGTGTGTGGCTCTTGGTGCCTTGACCCCAGCCTCAATCCATTTCTTATGAAGTTCACTCAAATTCTTGAACGATTTTGCTTGACAATCCTCATAAGGCTTGCGGTTCTCTCGGTTGGTTGTGCATCTTTTTCTTCCACACTTTTTCCTTCCACTCAACTTTCTGTTAACATGCTTGGACACAGCACTCTGTGAACAGCCAGTTTCTTTGGCAATGAATGTTTGTGGCTTACCCTCCTTGTGAAGGGTGTCAATGATTGTCTTCTGGACAACTGTCAGATGTCTTCCCATGATTGTGTAGCCTAGTGAACCAAACCCAAACTGAGAGACCATTTTGAAGGCTCCGGAAACCTTTACAGGAGTTTTGAGTTGATTAGCTGATTGACATATCACCATATTCTAATTTGTTGAGATAGTGAATTGGTGGGTTTTTGTTAAATGTGAGTTAAAATCATCACAATTAAAAGAACCAAGGACTTAAACTACTTCAGTCTTTGTGCATTGAATTTATTTAATACACGAGTTTCTGAAATAAATGAACTTTTCCACGACATTCTAATTTATTGAGATGCACCTGTATACTGTATAAATGAAAATTTCTAATTTTACCTTTACAGTTTTATCACTGTTGGCACAATTATTAATGATGGACAGTGATTGTTGGAAGCGTGTCCCTCCAATCCCAATGACATCAGCAATCAGCTGACTCACCGCAATCACCACCTGAGAAAAAATATTTCAAATAAATCGCCAAGTATTTCAGCCAGATTGTGCTTTTCAAGTTAAAAAAAGGGCCAGTATGGACTCTAGGTTGCAAAAGGGTTCTCTCGATCAGTGGTTCTCAACCAGGGGGTCCGGGACCCACTAGGGGGCCTCATCAAACTTCCAAGGGGGCAACAAGATGACTTAAAATAATTTTTTTTATTATTTGATGGACACTTTTGGTGTTTATTCGACCCCCCCCCATTACCCTCTAATCCCTCTCTTGCCTGCAGGTGTGTTCGGACAAAGGACTTCCTGCCATTGTACTCAAAGTTGCTCTTCATGAGGAAATAGAGCAGATGGGCAGCATCACTGCGTATGGAACTCAGTTTGGAATTACAGCACTTCAGGATCTCATAGCACAAACAGGCACACATATCCGCCCGTCCGTCAAAAAACGTACAGGGAAACTGAGAAAGACAGAAAAACACATGGAGAGTTGGATGAACAACACAATTATGTGTTCATCATGTGTACACTTATGTTGGACATTTAATTACCCAATTATGTGATCTCAAAACTAAATTCAATGGTGGGAAGTGTAAATTGACTGTGATATTTTGATGAATATAGCCATTGACTTCCAGTATTTTTTTCATACTATGGAAGTCAATGGCTACCAGCAACTGTTTGGATACCAATATTCTTCAAAATATCTTTTGTGTTCAACAGAAGAAAGAAATTCATACAGGTTTGCAACAACTTGAGGGTGAGTAAATGATGGCAGAATTTACAATTTTGGGTGAACTATCCCTTTAAGGGTCTGGTGAGAAAATATATCAGAAAATATTGTATTTTGCTAACTTTAATTACTATTTTGCTTGTTTGATCCCTAAATAAACCTTTTCTAACTGTAAACTGTCTGAATTCGGTGCATTATTTGTGATCTCAGGATGTTCTGCATGTCTTTGTATTGAAAAGGGTATTTTTTGAGGATTTTCTCCTGTCATATCCCATGAATCAACAGTGAAAGTGGCTGCTGTGGTTACCTTGTAAATGAAGGTACGTAAGGAGGTGAAGACCTGCTTCAGTGCCGTCTCTGACTGGGGGATCTGAAGGAAACAGAGGTGCACCTGGAAAACCTTCTTCATCAGTGGGTTATGACCCAAATCTGCACACAGCTGAGTCTGTAGATACATAGTTTTAATATGAGAGTGCTTCAAGGAAGAACTGAACTTTGACTTGTACTAATAAACACACACTTCCACTTGTTGTCTTTACCTTAAAGCCCATAATGAAAACACTGAGTGTGTCCAGCACAGTCAAGCACACCTCCGTTGAGACGTTAGCCTCCAGGAGACACGCGTCAGCATCACCATGGCAATACGCTGGAGGAGAAAGAGGAAAAGAAAGATCATATCATTTAATAACTAAACTGAACAGAAGTGAGATAAGCTGCTTTGGCCTCTCAGTATTGCTTTGCTCTCTCTGGTCGGACTACATCAGTGGTTCTCAATCCTGGTCCTTGAAGACTGTTAGAGTATTTCAGAACCAGGATTTAAAAAACCACTGCACTACAACACTTAATTCAATCTGCATTGAAGATGTGCCAAAATGGCGCAAAGGATGATACACAGAATATGCATGGCACTATGCTTTTTGGTCCCCTTGAAACTCAAGAAGCTCTTACCGGTTAGTCAACAAAGATCCCAAGAACAAATTCTCAGACTGAAACATACACACACAGTGTAACTTTCATGATTGTCAAAGCACAATAAATTCTTCTAAATGTTCATCTTAGAGAGGTTGTGAAGGATGAGGAGTAATTAAGGAATTAATAAGTGTTAATGTGTCTTACTGTGGTTGAAAGTGTGTGCGTTCTCCAGGCTGCCCAGCTGTTGTAAGCGTGTGTGCATGACGCCCCCTCTGTTACGAGAAACAGGAAGAGTCAACGACTTCCTGTCCGGAGCCATAAACCCCACCCCATCCTGGCTTCTGAGGGAAAACAAAACCTTTATTAGAGGTCTGGTGAGCTGTCAATCATATACATACAGTATGAAAATGCAAATATGTAGGGGTCATGTCATAGATCTTATGAGGTCCGCTTATAATGCTATTTTAGACCTCGTTCCACCCCCTCTCTAACGATTGCCTTTTTTTTTCTTGCCGTATTTTTTCAGAATTTGGGGTTCATAAACAATTTAAAACTGTTTTGTATGTTAAAATATTATAAAATGTAATTTATTCAAATGACGACAAAGCTAAACTTTCAGCAGCTATTACTCCAGTCCTCAGAGTCACATAATACTGTACTTCAAAAATCTTCAGAAATCTGATTTGGAGCTTATGTAACATTTCTTTTTATTATCAAAACAGTTAAAAACAGCTGTGCTGCTTAATATTTTTGAATGGTAGTGTACCCCGTAAGACTTATGACAAAGGCTTCTTTGAACATGAAATGAGTAACTTGATTTCTCATGATATGACCCCTTTAAAACACCTGCATTCACTATGGTTGACTTCTGCTCTATTTCTGACACTGTATATTTCTTACATCATATTATATAAATGATAAGCCACAAAGTTGCACCTGTATTACTACTCATAAACCAATATGATGTTGCAGATGATTTATAAAAGGTGTTAATACAGTGCATTAAATGTTGGCATCCATTAGTCATGTGACTGGTTATCCACTGGACAAAAAGCAGGACATGTGATGATGTGCACACTGGAGAGAGCATATTATTGTACTTCATGTGTTGAATGGACACATGCAGGTGATAAATATCTAAATGGGATACCACAAAACCTTCTGCTCTTACACTATCGAGAAAGCATTAATGTAGAAATGTCTCAGCACACATACACACAGAGCAGTGAGTTAGTTGAATGAATCAGCATGCTGTTAGTGAAGGCCACTCAAAAGCACACAACAGCTCTTACCCTGTTCAGGGGTGCCAGGATGCTACAGTATCACTGACTAACTGAACCCTCGCCAGCATTTCAACCAATAAAACATATACACACATAAAGGAGTAGCGTCATTCAAGGCAGTGTAGGATTTGATGCCGTGTATGCATGTATGTGTGAGTGCATGTGAAAGGCAAGAGAGAGACGGTAGATATGAGATAGCAGTGGTGGTCTTGTGCTTGTGTTTGTATGTCTGGTTTTACAGATGAGAACTGGTCAAATCATTTGTAATAACATTAGAACTAGTGCCATCAACTGATAAAAAAAAATGTAAGTGAATTCATTATTCATGACATCCAGATAATTCATTTTTTGAATAAATGAACTGATCATTAATAAAAAAGGAATCACAATGAATCACATTTATCAATACATTTTACTGATCATCAAATGAGGATTATTCAAATACATTAGGCTACATTGTAGAGGCAGACAAAGAAATCTTTGAACAGACACGGAAAAAAATGTGACTTTACAAGTAAATATATTTTTTGTGTGTTTTTTTCGATTTCACTAATCTTAAGTCTAGCACTGACCTGAATTAATTATTTCTTTAAAATGTAAAGTACCTTATTGGCATGACTGTGCTTACATGTAATATTTCAAAGCAATATCCACAAAACAAGCAATGACAAGAAAATATACAATAAAACTGTATAAAAAACCTTATTTAGTATTACATCGCACCAGTGAAAAATACCTAAAATATAATTATTTGATACATGTATCATATCTATAATATATATCTATATATATATATATATATATATATATATATATGTATAGATTTTATAGATATAGTATAATATATATATTATATAAATATGTATATCTATATAATAGACATTAGTTAATACTTTTTGAATAAAATATTGTAAGATTATTTGATTATTAATATAATATAGTTAATATAATTTTAATTATAATAACATGTGTACTATTTTTTAAATAAATAACTGTTCAAAATTGATGCATTAGATTGACAGTCCAGGTAGGATACATTTTTGTAATGTTTTGGCATAAATATCCTGTTGAACAAAAATATGTTTACTTAATAGCCTTAATGTTCCCAGATTTTCCACAAAATTAAATTGAAATATTTTTTTCTTATGTTTTGGCATAAATTAGTAATTTATGGTCCTATATTTCCCACAAAAATATATACGTATAATTTAGCAACAAAAATTCTTAGACTTCTAAGAATTCTTAGACTATTAGGAGCAAAATATTTTTACCTGGCAATGAATCTCTTCCCCATATACCTGAACTGATGCAGACACACTCTGTGCGTGAGAAAGAGAGAGAAATGAACTGAGTGCTCAGTATTAAGTTACAGGACCTCAGTACTCTGATGCTCTGATGTGATTAGTACCAGTCTAGATGACTTACTCTACTAACGTGAAAAAGTCCATCAGCTCAGAGGTTGTGGCTTTGTTCCAGTATGTAAATAAGGCATCTAGAAAAATAATCAAAAGTGAGCACATTCATGAGCAAAGGCACGTGGACCTTGAAAATTAAAGTCATGTGTGCATGTTCTTACCTTCAGACATGCTCTTTAAAACATGGAGGAAACACATGAGCAGGTTTTTGATTTCTTCTCTGTCCAATTTATCACAGCGCAGCATAGAGCTACCAAGAGCGGAGGCTGATTGGGTCTATTGTGCACACACACACAGAAGCATAAAGTATAAAATGGAAGACACATCAAAATATCACATCACAGCACACTGCGGGCCATCAGAAGCTTCACAGCCCATCCCTAAATTACTTTCAATGAGCAGAAAACACCCCACCAAATGCACAGAGCTGGAAAAATACAATATGAGATAGACATGCAACACCCTCATGATGTCTAAAGCACACACACTCCCCAGATGGGGACACTCTAGGGTTGCTCTACTTGTATGGTGTCAGTAATTCTGTTAGTGTCGTTATCGTCGAGGGTGGGGCTTGAAAGCAGTGAGAAATCCATTGTGACACGTTTGGCTGCCCGGCTGAGAGGGGCGGAGTCCTCTGGTTCAAGGGGGAGGGGCAACACAGTGAGGGTGTGTCTACGTGTAAACCTCTCTTTCGGCTAAGAGGTCAGAGGTCAAGGGTAAGAGGGGAGAATAAGAGTTAGGAATGAATAAGGGAAACTTATTAGTAACAGCTACATGTCTTACTGTAAATACAGCTGAATAACATAGGCTCAGTTTAGAGGTCTGCATTCCCGCGGCACCCGACCGGATTTTTAATTCCACGGGATTAAATTCCCTAATAAAACGCGGTAGCAATCGGTAACTCTGGTGTAATATGAACGGGAGCGGGCAGTCTAACAATATCCCGTTTCCGACACCCATTTAGAACAGCATATCTGCGCTTTATTCTTATTGACCACCGGCACCTTGCGCTCAGGACTGTTATGCACGCGCTGCATGCATGCTTTAAACGTCACGCATTTTATTTGCGGGGTCTGTGCGCAGCATGTGCATAACGATGCTCAGAGCAGGCTGTACCTGTGGTAAATATACGGCCCTCAGACAGAACAGGCAGGTTGTCGATGAGTGACAGAGCAGAATAAGGATGGAGCAAAGTGTGGATGCGCTGTCCTTGAAGGACGTTCAACTCGGTTTTGTTTATATTTTGCTTAGCCTATCATTTTAAATGAAAGATGTCGTATTTAATTATTTTTCTCTGCGACAGTTTTCTTACTGTGTTAACAGAAAAATGTCAAACGAATTTAGTATTTTGACAAGACGAATAAAAATAGCTAATTGGCTATTTTTGTACAACCTACATTTTTTTTCTCTCTCTGCGACACTTTTTCCCTATTGTGTTGTCAATGTTAAATGAATTGTATCCTGACAAGACGAATAAAAATAAGAAATGCAATTTTTGTACAACATTTTAATTTTCTCTGACTTTTTTTTCCCTACCGTGTTGCATAAAACTAATTTTGTGTCTTAAGATAATTCATATAAATTCAAGTCAAAGTCAATAAATTCAGACAAGATTAATAAAATAACATACAATTTTGTGCAGACTACACTTTTATTTGTCAGCCTATCTCTCTTTCTTTCAGTAGCGGAAATTTAAATGTGAGATTCTGGAAACGAGATCTAAATTTAGCGGGAACGGTCGGGTCGGGAAGAAAATTATTCTAAGTGGACAGCAGGTGAACAAAGAGTGAATATATAGCGGGAGCGGGTAGGTGCGGAATAGAACCTTCCGGGAGCAGGCAGGAGTGGGACTAAAAAACCGGTCCTGCGCAGACCTCTACATCACAGCTCCAGTTAAAGGCGCCCTGAGCACATGTGGAGGGGGAAGGAACTCCCCCTGAACATTTAATACCTCCATTTAACATTGTTTTTAAAAGACAAAGTCAAGTCAAATTTAATTTTGTAAAGCGCTTTTCACAATGCAAATTATGAAAGCAGGACATTCTATTTAAATGAGGCAGATAAGAGATTATTTTGGGCCTGATGGACACCATCACTGTTATTCTACTTCACCTTATCGAAAGAGCTGGTCTTCTCAGGGATGCTGTTTCCTGAGTCTGTGCTGACCAGAGAACCTCGAGAGTCAGCGTGGCGCACAGAGCCAATGTTAGGCGTAGAGGTGTGAGGAGAGGCTACACACAGAATAAACTTCATTCATATAACTAATACCATTCATTCATCACTATTGCTAGAAGGTGAAAGGCCTGAGTTGCTGGTAGGTTTTAATTTGCTCATCACTCACCAGTTCCTGAGATGACCCCAAATACATCTTTATGAAGGCTGTTTTCAAGGTTACCAACAGGTTTTTGGGGTGTTACTGTAGAGATGCTGGCAAGATGTTCATCTCGCCCATTCTGAGGAGAAATAGCAGAGAGATGGCATGTTGAAATATAAGGGTTGCTCAAGTTGTGAATAATAGACTGATGAGAAAGAGAAAAAGAACACAAGATGATTCACCTGGTTGGTGTTAAAATTAAACGTGTCTCTCACATTTAATCTGTAAACGTTCTTCGGGGGGGCTGGCGTGATGTGAACCGAACAAACAAGAGGTAATAAAGATTGAATCGCAACGGGGGAACGGCTTAATCCATATACTGACAGGTCTTGGGTGTACAAACAATCCACAGAATATTTAATGGTTAAATCAATGCGGTACTGGTTTATTTTTTTATATTGGTTTAAAGGCACGTCTAGAAAAATCACAAAAAAGGCCCAGTAGTAATCTTGAAGAGTAGCTGCAACCGGGTCCAGGCAAACTGATTTTTTAAATAGGAACTGGCAGATAACAAGGTACCGAACCCCTATTGTACTTGAACATTGGCAAAACTAAATATACAAAAATAAACAATTAATGGTCAAATACTCTATCAAACGTTTGGTGGATTCAATAAAAAAAATTTTTTCTAAGAAATGTTACTTTTATTCAAAGTAGGACACATTAATAAATCAAACAGAGGTTGACCTATTACATGATTACAAATATTCTAATTTAAGGGATTAGTCATAAAAAAACAAAGAAAACACTATAAACAAAAATGTATCACAGTGGGTTCCACCAATAATATAATAAGGGAACAGAACAACCATTTTCAACATTGTAATAAGGATGTTTCTTGAGCAAATCATAATAACCATACTTGGCGAATGATTTCAAATGCAAGCTAAAATCAAAAATGTAAACTGAAGACGTGAAAGAATCAAATAGACGCTGAAAATTCAAAAAATTCAATTACATGTTGAAGTAAAATAAAAAATGAACAAACAGTATTTCCCTATAAAATCCCGACATAATAATGAATAATATTTACTAAGTCTTGTGTGTAATAATGTAATAATTATCCGCCTTGAGTGGATCATAGAGAAGAATTTTCTTTCAACAACACATAAAAAATGAAAAGTAGTGACCCGCAGACTATTTGATTTGGATAATGTATCAATATTAAATGCAGAACATAATTTTCTTAAATAAAGCATCAAATCTGTTTTAAAAAAGCAAAAAAAATTTCTTCTCAGGCTGTCCCACAAATTGGCAGACATAAATCGTAGAGCAAAAATAAACACAAACAAGATCCGTATACACTCATCAAAAGTTTGTTGGTTCCCGGATCTATTTAACTGAACAAAAGGCAGGTGCAAATTGTCCTCTAACCAAATGCATGTGAACGGGGTATCTCCTAATCAGGTTTCCACCTACTAATAGATTCCTAGTTATAGAATAACGGAAAATATTCATAAAATTGTTAAAACCAACTGTAGAATTCTAGGCAGTAAAACACCTTAGTGCAACACCCTTATTTTAGCATCAGTTATAATAGTTATAGTCATCATTAAACTTGAGGGTTGGGTGTAATGCAAAACTGGGGACACATGACGCTTTTGAGCCTTGCGGGAAAAAATATAAAAAACAGTAAACAATGTGTGGCTTTAGGGTCAATGCAGAACTACTTGAAAAAACAAACCTGAATGGCGATCTAAGATCGGAAAATTCCTCCCCAACTGCCTGAAGAGGCCCCCCCACACACCTAATCCCCAATAACAACCCACTAATGAAGTGAGGTCCTGCATACAAATCATAACCAGTGACTGTGACGTATTGCCAACGGTGAAATGATCTATGAGGACAGAGAAAAGAAAGAAAAAGAAAGACATCATACCACAAACACTGAATGTAACCACCAGCTAATTTAAAACTGTGTTTGAAAGTTTCAGCTCAAATATCCTGCTTAACAGATGAAAGAAAAATAGTTGCTGCTTTGTATTTAACAATGCCTTAAACAAAAACAGTTCTACAGCTTTTTATAATAAAACCAAAAGCAATGATTTGAAAATTATGCACTTTAAATTACAATTTCACTGATACAGGAAATCACAATAATCACACATACACAAGATGATTTCACAGGCAGACTCAACAGCCAGTTCATGGACAGTTATTACAAAACAAAGGTAAATAGAACCGATTTATAGAACACCCAGCCAGCCAGCTAAAGACTCATAACATGAACTAGCTTATAATTGCACTCAAACATGATAAAGAAACAAGACTGCAATTCTCAGTCGTGCCACTCAGGAATGAACCCATTCATGGCGTTAAAGACCACTGAAGAGATGACTTAAGAACTGTGATCATAATGAGATTAAAAGCCAAACATACTTGTTCAGATCCTAGGCAGAGCACAGGACTGCTCAACCTGACTCTTCTGAAAGAAAAAAAAAAAAACCAAAACTGCTCACCTACTCTTCTGGCATGAGTCTCCTTAATGTGACACAGAAAAGCTAGCACACACAGATAAAGAAGAAACAGTGGAAAGGCAATCATATGAGCAACAGGTAAAGAATGCTCAAAGGACAGAAGCCACAAAGAAAGGAAAGAAGAATTAAATTAAATCTAATTCTCCTGATGAACAATTTAACCTTTCAAGAGAGACACGAGACAATTTCTTAGACTATTTCAACAACAGTGTGCCGTAGAATACTGCTGTATGTTTACCTTGAAACCTCTGAATGCGGCCCTTCCCAAAAGGCATGGGCAGATTGAGTGGGGTGAACGTTAGAAATAGTTCAAATGGAGAAAATTCACACCAGCCGGGCGCGAAGAAAAAACAAACAAATACAAACTTAACTCATACAGCGGTCTGCAAGGCACACAGAGAACAACCAACATGAATTATATAACTTACTAGTTTTGAAGGGAATAATATATTAAATATTTAAAAGAAAGCAAGAACTTTTTATTCACATAGGATACAAACATTACATTATTTATCAAGAAAATCCTAAAAAAATCTATCATGGCTTTCATAAAAATAGTAAGAAAAAGACAGACAGCAACTGTATGATAATCAACACGTGATACAATGCTATGCAGCACCGACACTAAACATACATTCTGAATGAATATTCTGACATGATCATGTGAACACGAAGAAAAACTGGGAGTGATGAGCATGCTGAAAAAATCTGTGAAAATGCTATGTCCCAAAATATATTAAAGATAGAAAACAGGTTATTTTAAATGTAAGCGATAATTTGTTAAATGATAAACATATTTATAATAATTTTTTGATTAAAAAAAATGCTCCTTGACATGTAAAAGCGATATAATCTTTCAAAAACAGTTAAAAAATCTTACAGACCCCAACCGCATATATTAAAAAGTAAATTTACGACATTTTATAATAATATAAATAATACTCATTAATAATCATTAAAAACATAACATTTATAATAGCTTAACGAATCATAGTTAATAACATTCAAAAATAGGCTAGAAACATGCGATTAAATGTGCGTTATCAATTTGTGGATTACAGTCAATTATCAGGTAGATGGTAAAAATTATTACAAAGTTCATTAAACTTATTAGTGTCAATAAATAATCTGTAATTTTTGTGTTTGAGAAACACGTATATATCAAAACAACATTAACATGCACACAAACATTTTTCGACATAAAGGCTATATTGGGACAGTAAAACCTCAAAGAGAGTGCCAAATTTATACATGCAGGAAAAGATACTCAAACTTCAATTATATTGGGGTACTAGAAAGGTGCAAAAAACATATCAATGCATTGGTAAGATGAGTAAAGGAGGGTGAAAATAAACATGTACAAATCTATGACACTTTTTATTGTTTGTTTGGCCCAATCATCTTGTGTGAGATGACGTGCTCGTAAAACAGTAACTAAGATGATGAGTAACAAGTTATTATAATAACTGTACAAACACTAATGCGTTTTTATCCAGGCTTTAGAATGGGTACGAAAATCCAAAAAACAAACAAAGCATAATAATACTGATTTTGTTCAGATATGAATAATAATTGGGAAGTAGTAACAAACAAAGACCAATGTCTGACCTTTAATGGTACTCATGAATTATGAGTTAATAGACTAAATCTCATTAACATGGGAATATGGGTTTGTGCCAAGTGCTTAGAACGTGAATATTAAGCGTTTTAAATAAATTCACAACCATGAATAAAAATGTAATTTCAACAATCATTGTATGGTAGAATTTTTCAAAGGGGAGCATGAGTACATAGTGAAATTACCAAATTGGATGACTTTTAACATATCGATTAGACAACAACCAAGATCAGCATTACGACAAAAAATGTGTTTTTAATGTTAAATATATCTAAAGCTTACATCCATATGTAAACCATCTGTCAAAGTCATGTTGAAGATTTGTACATGCATGATCGTAGAATTGAAAGTTAAGGACATTTTGTAAGCATTTGATGGATCTGTTAATCATTAGGCAATGTTTTAAATAAATTATTAGTAAACATTAACAACACATAACGTACACGTAAAATTTCAGGCTGGATGGATGAGATAGTAAACTAATGATCTGCCTAAGGCATTATACTATTTTTGATAAATTTATTTATAAATGAAGAGAAAATTAATTATAAGGTTGTTGGTACCGAAACGAACCCAAGGAATTAAGGGATCTCCAGGTAACAAAACAAGGAGAGTAGTAATTTATTATACACTGACTTGGCAAATCCATCGTCCACACTAAGATGAGTAGGAAACCAAGCGCTGTAGGGCCATTTGTGAGAGACACTGGAGAAAAATTGTTTAAGGTATTCAAACCTAGTCATTATGAGATCACCCGCTCAATATGCAAAGTCCACCATATCTCAACTCAGGATGGCCCTCCAGAGACAAGATGTCTCTTAAAATAGTCCGACAAGAATGAGTCAAATATATTATCCATGCTAATACAGGTAGAAAATTCAATGGGCTTAGTCATTTAAGTGAGAAACGACACAAGGCTAAAAAATGGTCGGACATTGGGCGTGGAAAGCGCATCGGTTGTCCTTATAAACTATCGGGTGATGGTGGTGGACATACAGCAAATGATTCACCAAAGTGTCTCCCCACATCGATGGAATGGAGAAAAAAACGAAGCTGTTGAATCGCTGGTTACCGGGGCACTCAAGCGACCAAACACACACAACCAGCTAAGGGACAATATAACTGAACCTGGTAAAGCTGCCTAATACGCCAAACAACGCCACGGAACCCGAGTTCCAAAAAAATCCACAGACTAAATTGCAGTACAACCTTTACTATGGGTAAAACCGAATTAAATACGGTCTCTTTCATAGAGTGAGAAGCTATTCAGAATAAACTTTAATTTATTTTGGATTCATTGATCCATTGTGTGATAACATGGAAGTCAGAAATACAAGTTATATCTCAACCACGGTTTTAACCAGCATATGTTGGAACAAACACTATGGATTACCATGTACAATTTTTGGTAAAGGTAACAAGCAAATATAATTGGTTGTAAGATTAAACCTTGACCTTAAAAAGCCAGAAAAACTAATTTCCGTAAACACGTACTTTGCGCATTGACTTCACCGAGCCGTTCAAAAGAATACACAACGATACTGAACCAACCGTAGTAAACATTTCAACCATGACAAATAGAACTCATAGAACTTGCTGAGACTTAAGATTTTTAAAAACAGACACATATTATAACAAACAAACACTACCTTGAGAATCGTGTTGAAAAACATAGTTTATAACGTCGGAAAAAATTGAATGGCTTTACAAAGATGGACGTACCAATGGCTTTGGGCCCGTTATCCCTACAATGGGGGGACACAGATCTTAGAACTAAGTAACTTGGTTGAAATAAAGGACTCTGTGTTTAGGACACGTACGGTGGAAAGGGTAATACCTAGGAATACATCATGTCACCAATATCTATTTAGAAGAAAAACTAGAAAAAGTTTGACAGTGTACAATTGCAATAAATAGAAAAGTTTGAATGTTTCAAGAGACTTGATTGTTACGCTTCACATCAAAACACTCAAGTGGTAGTTACCTGACCCTCTTCATGGGCACATGGGAGCACGGTGTGTCTAAACCAATAGACCCTGTAGGGAACAAACAGACCAGCAATAGGGTATAGTGAGACAAAAAAGCAAAGAAGACCACATTTCATGATTATTTGGTCGACACATCCATATTCTCTCACCTGAAGTGGTGTTGGTGGTCCAAGCGCCGTCCTCAATACTGGTGCTGGTTCAATAAAAAAAAAAAAACATGAACCCAGGCCTTGTTAAAAATAATCTATACGAAGACTGGAAAGCTTGCTCAAATAACATGAACCATCCATGCATGAAGACTCTGTGTAAATGTTGAGGATACAGTTTTGGTATGATCAGTTTAAACAACCCACCATAAAATAGAATATTAGAACCTGCGAAGAAATCGAACTGCTTCTCTAAAAAAAATACTCCAACAAAAATAGCTGCACTTGACGTATTTACGAGACAAAGCTACACCCTCAGAAAAAACGTTGGATGGTGAGAAAGCACCAGACTTGACATACTCAAATGGAAAGTGAGTAAACAATATGTGCAGGTTCTAGAATACCAGGAGAGGTAAAAAGAGCATGCTTACAATTGAGATAAAATATGGAAACCTGAGTAAACATGTACACAGTATATAAATTAAAAATAGATAGTAGAAGTATCAATAAATATATATAATATATATTCTATATACAAAAGATATAGGATGTGTTTGGTCTGATGGAAAAATGAATTGGGAAGTTAAAAAAAAATAGTGTGTGTGTGTGTGTTCATACCTGCGTGTAGATGGTAGAGACCAGATGTGTAGACACTTTGAAAAGAAGACGTCCTCCATCCACCCACTTTATCTCAGGACTAGAGTGCTGCAAACACAACACCCATAAAACAATATCACATTTAAACAGCTTATTTTGATTATACTGACAGATCACCCACTGAAAGATCTATTTAATGTATTTCTCATATACAGCAATGAGATTAAATGAAGGGAAAATGGAGACTTTTGCTGAATTTGTCCCATGCTTGTTATAAAGCCGGCCTTCTCATATTTCCTAATTTAATTTTCCTGAGAAAAGAGCCAACTAATCTTTTGTATTTGTGTATGTCTTAATGTGTTTCAAAAGGGATCCCAACAAAGTCAAAGATTTCAATATGAACTCAAAAAAGTTTCTCATTAAATTAAAAAGACCAAATGATCTGAGCTGCTTTATTCACAGAAGTTGCATAGCTCTCTATCCTCCCAATACTAATACTAATTTGTGCCTAGTTTTATTTCAATAATGACAACTCTCTAAATAGTTTCAGCATGTTATGGATATGACAATGGTAATGCATTTGGTTATAGCGACTTGGACTTGATCTGGTATGCATTCTAGTGCAGTTGTAGAGCAAGTATGGATTGCTACTGCCAATAGACAGACTCACTGCTGTGAGGGAGAACACCAGACTCCAGACCCTGACAGGACCCCGTCCCCTAATTAACCGGCTTCCAGACTTTCCAGGAGTTCCCCCCCCCTGAACGGCCGAGCGGGCTGGAGTATGGGGAGATGGGGGGGCCGCAAGTCTTGTGGTGGCGGGGGACCCGGGGCCCTGGGGCAGAGCCGGTGGAATTGGCACCCAGGCAGACTAGCGGTCCACCACAGCGGGGCAGTGTTGCTGCCCTCCCCGGAACCGGTAATGGCGGCACCGCCGCTTCGGTGAGACCTGAGAGCGGCCCGCCGCTTCGGGGAGACTGAGAGCGCGGCACCGACGCTTCGGGGAGACTGAGACGGGCCACCGCCGCCGGGGAGACTGAGCAGCGGGCACCGCCGCCTCGTGGAGACGAGAGCGGGCAACCTCCGCCTCGGGGACATCGTGCGAGGGCACCGCCCGCCTCGTGGACATCGGCGTCGGGCACCGGGGTCCGACTCGGGGACATCGGTAGGCGGGCACCGCCGCCTCGGTACCTCGTGCGCGGGGCCCGCCGCCTCGGGGAAACCATCGTGCGCAGGCACCGGCCGCCTCGGTCCTCGGGCGCGGGCACCTCCGCCTGGGACATCGTGCGCGTGCAACGCCGCCTCGGGACATTCTGCGGGGTCAAAGCCGCTTCGGGGACATCGTGCGCGGGCACCGCCGCCTCGGGAGCCCTGCGAGCTGACCACGCCGCTCGCACCGACATCAGCAGGGGTTCCTGCACGCTGCGTGTCAGCCCGGGACGCACCGGGAACGGGCGTGAGGTACTGGGTGCGGCAGACGAGGCCTCTGACGCCCCGTGGTTTGCCGCTTCGGGAGGACTGTGAGCGGGCTCCGCAGCTACCTCCACCCTGAAGGCGGAGCTGCTCAAATGCAGGGCCAGGTTGATATAGTCCTCCAGCGACTCCTCGGGGACCCAGTACGGCATCAGGGACTTGAAGGGCTCGGCTAGGCCTCCCCAGAAAAAGACCATGAGGCAGGTCTTATCCATGGCCGACTGGCGAGCCCCTCCCACGAAGTCCCTGGCGTAATCCTCAATGCTCCGGTCTCCCTGGCGGACGTTACGAAACCTCCCTGCTGGACCCATGTCTGCTGGCTGTATTCTGTCACGGCCGGTAAGGGGCACCGTGGAAAAATAGGGTCTGGGTCCAAATGCAGGTGAAAACTTACTTTATTCCCAACAGAAAGGCCGACAAGGCAAAACAAAAACAGGTCTAAGGACGACGAACACCATTACATACACACAATACAGCCAGGTCGAGTGGTGAGTGAGAGGAGAAGATATAGTCAGTGACAACGGGGCACAGCTGAGGGTGAGTGTGATGAGTGAGTGACTGAACAGGTGTGTGGAGTTTGGGGAATTGGTGTAATGAGTGAACAGGTGTATGGGGTTTGGGGAATGGGAGTCCGGGAGATGGCGCCCTCTGGAGGAGAGAGGGAGAACACCAGACGCCAGACCCTGACAGTCAGATACTGGATGTTGCTACTTCATGAATAGGCATACATAAATCCTGTAGCAGATCTAGACAGGTGGAGCTGGGGGAGGTGGAAGGTTTTAGAGGAACTTTATAGTGTGCTGCAGGACCAGCTTACAATGAACACTGAACCAGACAATTTGAAATGTTGAGCACACAGTCTAATTGCCTGCAGAATCAGAAGAGGTCAATCAGCTTGTGCGAAGTGATAAATAATGCGGCTGCTATCAGATTGCATATAAAGGACCCATCAGCCTGCACTATCTATCATGACTGAACTAGAACTAGTCATTTATGGAATTTTAGGAAAAATATCTATGACAAAGTTGATTCATCAATGTAACATAACTGCAAGCCCCAAAGAGTCTCCAGTGCTATTAAATAGCAACCTCTTCCAGTGTAAAACTGATAGTATGCAATATGATCCACTCAGACAAAATATCAATAAATAATTAGATGTAGATCTTCACAAAGTTTATCCAAATAGCAAATTAGACCACACACGCAAAGACTCAATTGCTATACAAAGAACAGGTACAAGAACAGGTACAGGTTTACATTTGGTCAGCAAATGACCAACATTTTTGCCAAGAAGGGCAAGTTTTTGTTATGACTGTGCACAGTGGGTTTACCTTGCTTACACCCTCCTGGCAGCTGAGGTAACCATTTGGTAGGTTGGACGCCACAGAGATGTGCTGCTCACTCATAACAACACGACCATCTTTAAGCAGAGGAAGCCAGGCAGAGCCCACTGACAGAGAAACAGACAGACATTGAGAGTACAGTATGTGTTAGAGAAAACATTCAGCACATCCAAAGACTACACTTAATGTGACTGGTTGATTGGTATGCCTCTCTGAAAATGCTGCAGAAATGTTATGCATAAAAAAAAAGAAGAAACAAGTTCCTGGAGCTCTACCCCATGCCTCAAAATATTAGCACTATCAGTGACCGAATTACCCAACATGCTGTACCTGGGGTCTCCACTATGTCCCGCTTCTTTGTGCTGCTGTCACAGCTGATGTGGTAAAAAGTGAAGAGCAGGTGATGCTTTTCATGAAGTTGTGTGGGCAACTCAATTTTTATCTGCAGTACACAAACACACACACACACACACAATATGATTTAAAGAAAAAAAAACTAAAACCTAAAATATATAAGATCACTTTGAAACATGATTAATATTTTCAATATCTACACAACAAATATGAGGTGAAGAAGGACATCATCCTGAATAATTAAAAGATACAAATGTAAACACTGATTATGTACATTTAAATATACAGTGATCAACTTTCTCATATTTGGATACCTCAACCCACTATTATCATTACATTATATATACAGGGATACTCAACTAACTATACACACACAGCATATCTGCAATTTGGAATATCTGAGACTACTTGTGAAAATTATTAAATTCTGTGTATGTATAAAAATTCCCATTAAAATATTACTATTTTGTTATTATTATTATTATATGAACATACAAGAATTTGAGTGAAAAGTTGAAATAAAAATGTAACTTAAATTTTTGAATTTCTTAGTATTTCGTTTGCCCCCCTTTGGTTCTACTGACAGCAGTACTCAAGTTATTTGTGCAAGTTTGTGCAAAACCTTATGATAACACCAAAACATTTTTGTTTACAATTTTTCTAAATTTTAAAACTTTTTTCAGTTTTAAATTTTGAACTCCTGTTTTTCAATATGGTCTCAAACATTTGAACCCCACTGTATACAGCATATTACTTCCTGCTTGGCCCCCTATAAAATATATATTGGCGTCCCATTCATCACCTCATCATAAAACTCTGGGTTCTGCTGGTGGTGCAGTACTGCTGCATTGGCATGTTTGGTGAAGAGAGGACCTCCTGGACAACCATAGATACACTATACATAACAGGGACACACAAACACAGTGATTTTTTTAAAGTTAAATTTAAGTTCCTTTTTAATTTTATTTCAACAGGGCAATGCAAGAAAGGACAGAAAACAGTGAGAAAGGAGAGAGCGGAACAGAGTCTGGAAAAGACCTTAAGTATTTATTATATATCAGTCATAAGAAAGGGCTTGGGGCAGCCTTGTACCTTCAAAGGTTGGGCATCCTCTTCATCTGACTCTCTGAATTCCACACATACTGCGATGTTCCTTGCCTGAGTCACATAAGACAAAGACAGAACATGAGCCAAAAAACGACTTACTATCGAATCCCTAAGTGCATGTTTTATGAGTGGCGGGTGTGAGCCTTCATTACACTGACCATATCTCATATGTCAATACATTTGGCTGAGGGCAATAATTTTGCAAGAAAATGGAAAAAGCAAGAAGCTTTCAGCTGATAATGCTAGTGTACCTTGGCAAAAGACTTCTGGTTGTCATATTTGAGGTGTTTGGGATAGACATAGAGATGATTGTTGTAGGTGGTGAAAGGCTGAGAGCACTTGGCAATACAGGGAACAAACTCCTCCACCTCCAACAGAACACCGGTGCTCGGCCCATTACTCTCAAAAGGTCTCACTGGGATGTAGGATGGAGTGACACAATCTAGCCAATGGTGAGGAGAAAATCTAAGTTCAAGTGACCAATTCATTGCACACAAGGAAGACACAGAGTTTCAGGAAATCTCAGAAAAGACATACATTATGTTAGGGTTACATTAACAAATAGTTTGAAGACTTACTAGCCACATCAGGAGGGACATTATCAATGGTCACATCCAGGTTACCCAAGATGACGGGTAGTTTAGCCATCTTCTCAGGTCTGTGTACACCATTTAGACATATTCACTAGTGGTCAAATATTTAATTTATGTATTTATTTATTTTTGTGTTGTCTCTTAAGCTCACCAAGGCTGCATTAATATTGTGAAAAATTGTTACGATGTAAAATAACTGTTTTCTATTTTAATATATTTTAAAATGTAATTTATTCCTGTGGTGGCGAAGCTGAATTTTCAGCAGCCATTACTCCAGTTTAACATGATCCTTTAGACATCTTTGTAATATGCTGATATGATGCTTATTATTATCATCAATGTTGACAACCCTTTTTGAGGCAAGGATACATTAAACTGATCAAAAAGTGACAGTAAAGACATTTATAATGTTACAAAAAGATTTATTTGAAATAAATGCAGTTCTTTTGAACTTTGCATTAGCAAAACCAATATCACAAATAAATATTATGCAGCAAAAAATATGTTCAACATTGATAATAATAAGAACCTTATTAATAATTGAGAACCAATAATAATTGATAATAACTGAGAACCAAATCAGCATATTAGAATGATTTCTGAAGGAGCATTCTGAAGGACACTGAAGACTGGAGTAATGGCTGCTAAAAATTCAGCTTATCCATCCGAGGAATAAATTACATTTTAAAACATATTCAAATAGAAAACAGTTCTTTTATACTGTAATAAAATTTCACAATATTACTATTTTAATGTATTTTTGTATTCTTTCACAGATCTCTTTCAAAAACATTTAAACATCCTAATTATTCCAAACTTTTGACATGTAGTGTACAGTACATTTATATTTGAAGCTCATATATCTGTAGGAGGCCTGAAAAAGTGCCCTTCTGAGAGGTACTACAAAACACATTCCTAACAGTGGGACCGTCCACAGCTGCAAAAACACTGCAGAAGAATATGATGTTCAGAAAATATTTCCATTTAAAATCCATTGTTTTAATATACTGAATCTACTGTACTGTAAAAGGGACAGGAATCTCTAGTGAAGACAAGTCTGATGACATGAGGTGAATACTGACTTCCTAAAATCCGCCAGCAGTTTGAAAAGATCCTCTTCTGAGAGTTTATTACTGTCTTGCCGGTACAGCGCGGAGAACCGAGCGCTTTTATCCAAAGTCCCTGAGGCATCTTTAAACACAGGCCTATGGAAAAGAACAAAAAGATTAAATATTGTGTTTGACACTACACACAGAGAGAAGAACAGAACCTTCCAGGCTGTTTTGGCTCACCGAGCTGCCCATGCGAAAGGCATCCTGTACTGGCCCAGTCTGCTGCAGGCCATCTTGGCATTCTTCAAAACCTTCTGAGCAACCTGTGAAGCAAAACACACACATTGTTCCCCACAACCTCTCCAGAGACATTTTATTAACAGTGAACTGGGCAGACAGCATGTTCCTAGCAGTTATGCGGGGGTTTTGGATGGTATCATTGTGTAGTTTTAGGCAGGATATTGAAGGGGTCATTGTGGGATGTGGTAGAATTGTTTGAAAGTTTATGGCCTAAGCCCTGATAATCCTTTTCCTTATCCTTGCAATAACCACTTATTGTTTTGATTGACAGTGTGTATTTGGTTCTTGTGTTTTGTTTGGTACATGAGTGTGTGTATGTTTGGGTCGGCGGTTTTGTTTATGTATGTGTGTATTGCCTTGCTGGAGTCGGAGCTCTTCATGTAGGGCTCAGCGCAGTGAGTAATCCCTCCCTGCAGAACTTTCTCGATTCGAGCAACCAGGAAGATGTCAGGGTGAGGACACGTCACAGAGAAGACACCCTGAAACACAAACGAGCACAGAGCCTTCTCTTACTGAAAAGATTGTGTATTTCAGTTATGCATCCTTTTTCCAAAAGACGTCCCAAGATGTTGATATAATAACTTCTAGGACAAATTGTCCCCAAAGTATAAACACACTCACACACTTCACTTACTCTCTTACTTTTAATGAAGTCTATCTATCTATCTATCTATCTATCTATCTATCTATCTATATCTATCTATCTATCTATCTATCTATCTATCTATCTATCCATCCATCTACCAATCCTCGTCCGTCCATCCACCCATGTAGCTACATTATCCATCCATCCATCCATCCATCTACAGTATCTGTCCATCCATCCATCCAATCCATCCGTCTACAGTATCCATCCATCTGTCCATCCATCTACAGTATACGTCCGTCTGTCCGCCATACTCCATCCCTCCATCCTCATCCACCTCTATCACCCATGTATCTACAGTATCCATCCCCTCCATCCAATCATCCTCATCAATCATCATCAATCAATCCATCTATCCACCCATGTATCTACAGTATCCATCATCCATCCAATCAATCAATCCATCCATCTACAGTATCCGTCAGTCCATCCATCTATTCACTCATGTATCTACAGTATCCATCATCCATCCAATCCACGCTATAGTACTCCGCCGGGAGCCTCCAGCGATCCCTCGATCGATCCGTCTGTCCTGCCCTCCTCTATCCCCCATTATCTCAGTATCACCATCCATACGCCATCCAGCTACATATCCAATCCGTCATTCCATCCATCCATCCATCTATCCACCCATGTATCTACAGTATCCATCATCCATCCATCCATCTATAGTATCCGTCCGTTAGTCCATCCATCTATCCATCTATAGTATCCGTCTGTCCATCCATCCATCTATCCACCCATGTATCTACAGTATCCACCATCCATCCATCCATCCATCCATCCAATCCATCCTCTACAGTAAATCGGCAGTCCATCCATTCCATCATTCCATTCAGCGATCCACCACTTCGACAGTATCCATCATCCATCCATCCATCCATTTATAGTATCCGTCTGTCCATCCATCCACATCCAGCTACCGGATCCATAACCCCCAAATCCATCCATCTACAGTATCTATCCATCCATCCATCCATCTACAGTATACTGTATATCTATATATCCATCCATCCAACTGCCTCTGAAAATGGATTGTTCGGTCCTCTTACTTTTTTGGGGTACTGCAGCATCCCCTCTGGCAGTTCACTAAGCAGCGGTTCTTGGTGAGGTGTGTCCATCCCTCCGTTTATCTGCATGCTGGGAGGTGGGATCATGGATCGGACCAGTGGGTGGTTTAGATCCACATGAAAATCTGCAGATATTTTTCGGCTGTTCTGCACGTCAAACAGTGAAAGCACCACAAAGAAGGGCTCCACCTGAAGAAAACCGTAAAGCTGCACCTAATCTGTACCAGAAGTGTGGGTTGAGCTACATGTTGACACGTTGGATCGCTTCAACAAACAGAGGAATGTTTGCAAGCACCACAGAGGCACAGTATTTGAACTTGTAGCTTATTGAGAAGTCTTGTAAGTGTGTGTGCACATTAAACTGGAATAGGAGAAAGTGTTTTAACATTGAAATAATTACACATTTGCCTTTATGTAATCATATACAGGGCTGACTATCGATATACACAAAATTCTCATTTTCCCATGGAGTTTGGCTGGTTGCCACAACATATCCTTCATCAGATACAGTAATACTCAGCAAAAGAAAAGAGCTTTCTAACCACAGAACCATTGTGATTGTGTGTGTGAAGCTTACGTTAGTAGTAGGACCCTCCTCATTCTCTGCTACACAGCTCTGAAGGTTGAAGGACAGATCATTGCAGCTCACCAAAACTCTCTTCCCAAACTTCTCCTCAAACTGCTTCACGTCAGGTTCAATGCCAGACAAATCGAGTTTCTACAGGCCAAAACATACACACATAGCGTAAAACCAGCAGCTCACCGTGTGATTTAAGGGATTATTTATTATTAGAGCTGTGGCTCACCTGTGTGTCAGGGTCCAGAGTGAAGAGTTTCAGACGAGTTTCACTCCTCATCTTGGACTCAATGTCTCTTGCACTCTGAAAAGCAAAAACAGGGAGCCAATTGCTAATTACCACAGCTGATTGTGTTTCCTGCTCCAGCATATTGCATTACAAAAATCATTTTCTTAATTATTATTTTGTCTTGGCTTCCAGTGGAATACGTAAAAATACTTAAAACAAGATTAATGTACATTAGAGATAAAATAACAAGATAACAGAACTATTTTTTTTCAGAGAATATATCTGAAAAATAAATTTCCTACCCTATTGACAGTCTGTTTTTAAACTTAAAATTAGTTCGATTTAAGATTAAACTAAGAATTTTTTTTTACATTTTTAAATTAGCAATTATTAATCAGAAGGAAGACAAGAAATATTCTTTGTGCATTTGTAACTTCATTTGCAATTACACAATTATAAATTGTCTCTTTTTACACGGTGTTACTTCTGAAGTAAACGCATCACATTTTATGAATGTTTAGATATTTTACTGCAAAACAAAACAAAAGAAACGCTATAAAGTATTTAAGATCATTAAAGTGAGATATCAAGGGATGTGTGAGAAAATATTCTGACTTTAGAGAGAAGAGGTGCCTAGACGATTGATTCCAGGGAGGAGAGAGACGGCAGAAAGGAGAATAAAGAGCGAGATAGAGATGAGATGTGTGTGTGTGTGTGTCTATCTTCCAAAGTATGGGTGGTTCATTGTGGAATGGTTGGAAAACATCAGACGAGAGGACTAGGGGTGTGCACTTACAACACTGGTTGTAGAGAAAAGGCAGACAGCGAGGACGCCAGCATTGAGATCATGCTACAGTCAAGACACAGAAGGCGAAAACCAGTATTTACCTTCACACACACACACACACACACACACCTGATGCACACACACCCTTTCCACACACACACACACCACAACCCAACCGCGACACCACACACACACACCCTGTGAAACTGTAGATGAGTGTTTGTATAATCAGCTAATCAGGAGATCATGTGTCTATATGTGTGTCTATTTGTTCACAATACCTGGAAACTGTCCTGAAAATTCCCCGGTGAGATGTCTGTCTTGCCCAGCTCATCATCTGTGTGAGAGAAAACACACTTGCTGTACTGAAACTCTCAAAACCAGCAAACAGTCATTAGTCTTAATGTATATAAATCAACATGTAGTGACTAGGAAAACTGTCAGATAACAGTGTCAAATCATAACAACCACAAAAATGTGGCTGCTCAAATATTAAAGCTGCCAAACTACATTTTTGTGATTAAAAAGTGAGTGATGTAGGAGTTTCCTAGAGTTTACAGCAATATAGTTTCTAAGGTGTTTTGAGCGGTTTTAAACATTGATATCTGTATATGTGGTAACTAGAGTGTTTTGGGTGGTTACTAGGGTGTTACTTTGAAGTTTCTTAGGTATTCCAATGTTTTTTAAAATATATTTACATGACATATGTGGTTTTATGGGTGGTTGCAAGTGAGTTCCTAGAGTGTTTGGATGCAAACTATGCAGTTTCTAAAGTATTCAGAGTGGCTTTAAACATGAATATATCTGGTATGGGTTTCTAGGGTGCTGTGGGTGGCTTTAGGGGGTCCCTAAAGTGTTATGGGTGGTTCCTAGGGGTTGCTAGGGTATTATGGATGGTTGCCAGGGTGTTGCTACAGAATGGTGGTTGTGAAAAATGGTAAATCTTCTGGTTCTAGGATTGTTTAGTGGCTGCTAGGGGGTTCCTAGAGTTTGGGTTTAGGTCCTAGGGATTGCCAGGGTATTGTGATTGATTGCTAGGACGATGGTAGTGGTTTCTACGGTGTGGAAAGTTGCTAGGGTGTTGTGGGTGATCACTAGGGAATTGCTATGTAGCTTCTTAGGTGCTCTGAGTGGTTTTAAACATGTTAATATGTTCAATATGTAGTTTCTAGGGTGTTCTGGGTTGTTGCTTTCTTTCCCAAGATATTCCAGCCCCTAGATATGATTTGGGGTCCTCCCTAAAGGCAAATCGAAAGGATTCTTTGTTCATTTTATTGTATTAAGCAGTCTATTGTAACAGCACACATCTCCTCAGCATGATTTGAGGTATCTTTCATGTCCGTAGAACAAACATTGTGAGACGAGTTAGGCGCCAAAGTTTAATTCTTAGGGTCAGAAGTTTGTTCAGATCCCAAACCCTAAGTATGACTAATAGCAACAGCCATGCTCGCCTTAGCAAGCTCCACTAGTGATTAGTTATATTTGGTTCTGCACTCTGATTGGCCGACAGGTGTTTATTGTTTTATACGAGGCGAGAAGAAAGGAATGTGCTGTCTCCTTTGAAACTCATCAAATGTAAATAAAGACTCCCAACCTCCTCTCCTGTGTGAAATTCGAAGGGTTTAAGAGGTGTTAAGTGTTACTGTTTGTGTATGGCTATGTGTGCATCAGTTCTGGAGTGTTGGCTATATGGATCTATCTATTAAAAGACATTAAAAGTGTGGGTGGTCTCTTCAAAGAACACATACACATGTATGAGACACGACTACACCAGCTGACTCTGTAAATACATGTCTGCGTAATCAAACTGTCAACAATCTTTTATTATCATATAGTAATGTATCAAAGCATGTCAGCGAACATACATGAAATCAATACACATCTGTGAACTGCACACACTCTTACTGGCCCAAACACACACCATCGTGCAGTTCTCCATTCCTCCTCTCCTGCATGGCGAGCTCAAAGCTGCTGTGGAGGATCTTGTTGAGGGTGTTAATCCAGTCATCCATCTCTCCTTCGCCGTCTGCAGCCAGAAGATAAGTGCTTTTATCCTGCATCTTCAGCTCAAATGCGAAACGACGCACCTTACTGTTCTGCACACAGACACAACAGAGAAAGGGTGACATTTCTAATCATGCCACTGGCACTCAATAGCATAGTTCATATTATTCAGCCTTGTAAGAATTTGATGAGAATATTTTTTAGTTTATTGAAACTGGACTTTTGATTGGTATCTTGGCAAGTTCGAGACATTGTTAGATCTCTTATGAAACTCACTGGAGTATTAGTGAGGTATTTTTTCTGGAAGAAAAATCAGAGAAACAATAGATTGTGAGAAGTTAAATCTTCACTTGATCTCTATTTAAGCCCACTGCTGTCTAAAAGAACAATTGAGACATAAGAGTTCCTACTATTTATTACTTTTTTTTTTTACTTTTCTTTCCTATGAGAGCACCTAAGACTTTGGAATGATTTTACACTTGATGAATTTATGATGAATTTACACCAGAAATGACTGGAAAATATATTCATCCTGCAGCAGGAGCTGAAACCCATTTATTCCCAGACGACTGCTGAGGAATATCTGGCTGCTTTGCATGTGCACCTGTTGAAATGTTTAGGTTTTGGATCTAGAAATAACTTTTACTATTTCTCTTTTGTCTGAAATGTGTAAAACAGACAAAATGTCAAAAAACAGATGTTGAAAACAGACAAAACAGGTTGCGCACACCAAATGAGTCCTCTATTCTTTCAGGAGGCCTGGTGAATCGAGGAATGTGATCACATTTGCGCACACACTGAGCACACCACAGGAGAAAATGGAAATAATTGACCCTGGGAGAAATCATGCGTGAATTAGGCTGGACCTCATCTTTTCCTCTGTGCCTCGCGCCCGTTTTTATCTTTTTCTCTTTCTTTGCAACTCTGAGTAGCCTCATCTGAGGAACTGATTATCCAAACACTGATATCCCCTCTTGGTCGAGACAAAGGAAGGGACTCGTGAGGATGTTATTAGAGATCAGAACTCCTATAAACTGCTTTGTGCTGCAGTAAATACACAAAACAAAGTGTATTTACATTTATTGTTTTGGCGCCCTTATGAACTTTAAAGGAATGTTCTGGGTTCAATACTATTTAGTTCAGCCCATCGATAAAATTGTGGACAATGTTGATTACCAAGAGTATAATGCTTAACTTTGGTTCGATCCCAGTCAAAAAAAAAAAAAGAAAAATTACAGGCAATTACAGTAGAATAGGTTACAAATAGTAAACGTGATAAACATAAATACAATTTTGTTACACATCCTATAAATTTGTGCCACATCTGATATAATCATTTAAAACAAAAGAAGTTTTTAAGAGATTTTATTTTAATATTATTTAGAAAATTTATATTATTATAGGTTATTGGGGTGTACCACATGACATTTTAGAAAGGTGAACAACTTTTGTCATAAAAAGGTAAATATCTATTTAAGGACTTGACAAGAATATGACCAGATATTATGAGGGTCTGTTTTCTTTTTTACTGGAATATTTAATGTTTTTTTTAATGCAGGTTGATTGCACCAAATTACTTAATTGGTGGGCAAAAATGTATATATAAGTTATATAATATTATATACTATATCGACATATGAATATATATGTAAATATTAAAAAAAATCTATAATATATGTTGTGTATTATATATACATAATAATATACAAAGTTCACAAGAATATATATATATAAACAAATATATATTTTCAAGTCATAATAATAATAATAATTCGTTATATTTATATAGCGCTTTTCTTGGCACTCAAAGCGCTTTACATATAAGGGGGGAATCTCCTCAACCACCACAGGGTGGTTTATAACTATATATTTAATATATATATATATATTATATATATAATATATATATATATATATACAGTGGGCAAAAAAAGTATTTAGTCAGCACCAATTGTGCAAGTTCTCCCCAATAAAAAGATGAGAGAGGCCGGTAATTTTCATCATAGGTCTACCTCAACTATGAGAGACAAAATGAGAAAAAAATCCAGAAAAACACATTGTAGAATTTTTAAAGAATTTATTGGTAAATTCCTCTGTAAAATAAGTATTTGTTCACCTACAAACAAGCAAGATTTCTGCTCTCACAGACCTGTAACTTCTTCTTTTTAGAGGCTCCTCTGTCCTCCACTCGTTTCCTGTATTAATGGCATATGTTTGAACTTGTTATCAGTATAAAAAGACACCTGTCCACAACCTCAAACAGTCACACTCCAAACTCCACCATGGCAAAGACCAAAGAGCTGTCAAAGGACACAAGAAACAAAATTGTAGACCTGCACCAGGCCTGGAAGACTGAATCTGCAATAGGTAAGCAGGTTGGTGTGAAGAAATCAACTGTGGGAGCAATTATTAGAAAATGGAAGACATAAAAAACCACTGATAATCTCCCTCGATCTGAGGCTCCACACAACATCTCACCCCGTGGGGTCAAAATGATAACAAGAACTGTGAGCAAAAATCCCAGAAACACACGGGGGGACCTAGTGAACGACCTGCAGAGAGCTGGGACCAAAGTAAAAAAGGCTACCATCAGTAACACACTGCAACGCCAGGGACTCAAATCCTGCAGTGCAAGACGTGTCCCCCTGCTTAAGCCAGTAAATGTCCAGGCCCGTCTGAAGTTTGCTAGAGAGGATTTGGATGATCCAGAAGAGGATTGGACGAATGTAATAGGGGCAGATGAAACCAAAATAGAACTTTGGTAAAAACTCAACTTGTCGTGTATGGAGGAGAAAGAATGCTGAGTTGCAACCAAAGAACACCATACCTACTGTGAAACATCATGCTTTGGGGCTGTTTTACTGCAAAGGGACCAGGACGACTGATCAGTGTAAACGAAAGAATGAATGGAGCCATGTACCGTGAGATTTTGAGTGAAAACCTCCTACCATCAGCAAGGGCATTGAAGATGAAAATGTGGCTGGGTCTTTCAGCATGACAATGACTCCAAACACACCGCCCGGGCAACGAAGAGTGGCTTCGTAAGAAGCATTTCAAGGTCCTGAGTGGCCTAGCCAGTCTCCAGATCTCAACACCATAGAAAATCTTTGGAGGGAATTGAAAATCCGTGTTGCCCAGCGACAACCCCAAAACATTACTGCTCTAGAGGAAATCTGCATGGAGGAATGGGCCAAAATACCATCAACAGTGTGTGAAGACTTACAGAAAACGTTTGACCTTTGTCATTGCCAACAAAGGGTATATAACAAAGTATTGAGATGAATTTTTGTAATTGACCAAATACTTATTTTACACCATAATTTGCAAAATAAATTCTTTAAAAATCCTACAAAATGTGAGTTTCTGGATTTTTTTTTCTCATTTTGACTCTCATAGTTGAGGTATACCTATGAAAATTACAGCCCTCTCTCATCTTTTTAAGTGGGAGAACTTCCACAATTGGTGGCTGACTAAATACTTTTTTTCCCCAATGTATATATATATATATATATATACCCAGAGTATATAATGCATTTTTTAAATCATGTCATGGATGATGATTGGATTACTGGAATGATACATGACATTTGGATTTTGGGAGCTGGGACAGGGCTTTATACTGGTAGTTACCTGGATGACACCCATGCAGGAGTCCAAGAAGATGGTTCCCTTGGGTTCTTTAGATATTTTCTCATCTTTGTAGAAGTTCAAGTTGTATGATCCATCTCCCAGCTGGGTCAAATGGAAATACCTTCTCTTAAAAGACTAAAGGGAAAGAAAGAGAGAATGCAAAGATCATTACATGAAAATAGCAGATGTAAACACTCTGTTTTGATGTTAAACTAGTGACTGTTCTAAAAATAACATCTAATGGAATGGGACCATGGGAAATTGGATTAGTGAGAACTTGAAGTTGGTAAGGCCCCACTTCCTCTCTATGGCATGGTGAGCACAAATCTGCTTCTGAGAGCAGGACTAAGGGTCAGAGTTTGCTCTGCTCTGTCCATGACTGAAAACAGCCAGCTGAACACAAAGCTATGCAGGAACTGCACCCCGTGTCATGTCAATGACATCAACACTTGATTATATGGCTATGTACAGTATACATACCATGTAAGATATGAAAATCTCCTGTATGCATGAACGTGCAGTATGCAACCAGAGTGCACTACTTGGAATACTATATCCCACAATGCAATGCACTCTACTTGAACCTTCTAGTGTGACAAATGAACTGGAAGCAATATTAACCATATTCAGCCATTTCAACCTATTTGAGATAACTAAATGCCACTTAAAGGGTTAGTTCACCCAAAAATGAAAATTAGGCTGTTTCTCACTCACCCTCGAGGCATCCTAGTGTATATGACTTTCTTCTTTCAGACGAATCCAGTTGGAGTTATATTAAAAAAATTATCCTGGCTATTCCAAGCTCTATCATTGCAAGTGCTCAGTCCAAAATAAGTTAAATAAAAAGCGCCCATCCATAAAAAACCTCTCACACGGCTCCGGGGGGTGAACAAAGGACTCCTGTAGTGAATCGATCCGTTTTTGTAAGAAAAATATCCATATTCAAAACTTAATAATCACTTTAATCTAGGTTGCGCAAACAGTTGTACACGGAAGCAGCTCCGGGCTGATGATGTATGAGTTCAGCGTTGCGCATGCGCTGGTGAGTCTTGTGAAAACCAACGTTTGTTAACAGGAGCAAAGGAAGCAAAGTTACCTTACTTTAGCAAAGGAAAACCAGTCTCCTCTTGGCTTATATCGAAACCCTCTGACATTCTTCTTTACAAATCCTCGTTTTGTACTTCTAATTAGTGACCATTGTTTTGTTTTGATCTCTCCCCTGCGCTTCCGCGTTCGTCACTTCTGACCGGCGCATGCGCAACGCTGACCTCATACTTCATTCCCCGGAATGCTTCCAGGGACAAACAGTGAGTGCAAGTTACATTAAAGTGATTATTACGTTTTAACTATGGTTATTTTTCTTACAAAAACGATCGATTCGCTACAGGAGGCCTTTGTTCACCCCCCGGAGCCATGTGAGACACTCTTTTATGGATGGGCGATTTTTATTTAACTGCTTTTGGACTGAAGCACTGCAACACCCGCTGACTGCATTGATAGAGCTTGAAAGATCAAAGACCACTTTAAATATAACTCCGACTGGATTCGTCTGAAAGAAAAAAATCATATACAACTAGGATGCCTTGAGGGTGAGTAAAACAACACGCCTATTTGCATTTTTGGGAACTAACCTTTTAAAGGATTAGTTCATCCAAAAAATGAAAGTCTGTCATTTACTCACTCATGTTTCCAAACCTGTATGGTTCTTATTCTGTTGAACAAAAAAGTATATATTTTTAAGAATGGTGGTATCCAAAGAGTTGACAGTAGCCATTGACTTCCACAGCATTTTTTCCATATTATGGAAGGCAATGGCTACTGTCAGCATTCTTCAAAAAACATCTTGTTTTGTGTTCAACAGAAGAAAGAAACCATACAGGTTTGGAACAAACTTGGGTCCTGAGTAAAGATTGCAGAACGAATCAGAATTGACATTTTTGGGTAAACTACCCATTTAATGAATTAAATCAGTGATGCTTTATAGCTTAAAAAGTTTAAAATAGTAGTATTTTTTTTCAAACACATGTTGTTTCACATCAGAAGACAGTTTCATCAACTCATATGAATTAACTTTGTCTAATTTGTGTGGGGGTGTGTGTGTGTGTGAGAGAGACAGAGAGAGTGTGTGTGTGTGTGTGTGGTGTGTGGGTGTGTGTGTGTGTGTGTGTGGGTTTAACTTGAGAGGTGAGGAAAGGATGAGATAAATCTCATTCATTCATGGCATTGTCTCTTCTTCTTTCTTTCTTGGGGGCAACAAAATAGTCTCTCCTTTTTGAGATGTTATCTGCATAATGTGTTGGTTTGTATTTTGTAAGTATACATTATAAACGTGTACTCTATCAGTATGTAGTATTTACTCCAAATAGTGAGTATCTTAATCAAATTTCATTCATAAACCAAAAAAGGCTTGTGTAATGGCTAAACTCACCATCATTGTAACACTGATGCATGGTCCTGTTTGCTTTATACAGTCAGCGTGTTTGGACCGCCCCTATTTGAGAGCCAATGAGGCGGATCCTTTAGGAACCAGAGAGGGAACATAACAAGCCACACATAAGAACATAGGTGCAATCATACACCACACCCCCTCACTGTGATTCATCTGTCTCTTAAAGCCGAAACAAAAACACATGTATCTAACGCAGTTTCCAAGTGGAGAATTGGATGCCCTCGCCTTGTTTTTATTCAAATGAAGCCATTTTCACTGGACAACTCAATTATTCATGTTCTCCCTCATCCCTACAGGGAACAGCCTTCAAACTGTACAAACACATCCATCTCTGAGTGAGCGCTCAGACAGAACGGCAGACATGGAGCTGGCATTAGGGGGGAAAAGTAGGGAAAACACAATCAGGGAATCAGATAGCCCAGAGACAGGCGAGTCCTGCATCTGCTTTTTCTCTAAGGCTAATGTAGTCCCAGAGGCTCGGCACAAACGCATTTCTAATACGCTGTAAAGTCTTATTATTTATTTATTCTGCTAATCAGCCAGTGAGAACAGAGAGAAAGGGAGCAAGAAAAATCATGTGTTGTAATAGGCTGATGAAGTAGGGTGTTAGGAATCATGGGCAAACGCCCCTTACCTCCTCCTTATCTGCATCCTCGTCCACCTCAAATACATGACTAGCTAGTTTCTCGGGCCGAGGAACTTTACTATAAAAAAACAAAAAACAAAAAACAAACATAAGACAGATAGACTTTTACATTTTTTGCCAGTGCAAAAGTCAACGTCACAAAGCTAGAGTACTGAGGGTGGTTGCCAGAGTGTTGCTAGCATTTTCTAAGGTGTTCTGAGTGGTTTTTAGGCAAAAAAAATCTCAACAAGCTAAATTATCATTCATGTTTGTAGCACATACTGTCTAACAATTCATGTCTAACAAAAAGGTTCAGCAAGTATTACTCAAGGACACCGTTGCTCTTATCACTCACACAGCTGATGCAAAACACATATGAGTGTGCACATGTGCGTGTGCGAGTGTTTGACTACTGTATGTGTGTTCAAGGAAACTGCATTAGAGGAAATATCATGAGTGGTGGGCGGATCGTAATGCTGCTCATGATGACGATGACAATGAAGCTTCACGTACACAGCACAAATTATCTCTGTCTCCTCCATCACCATCATCCCTCCTGCTTCCTCTGCGACCTTTAGCAAATGCCAGACTCTTGCTGTCTCCTGATCTCCACAATGTGATTTGCCAGTTATTGACCGCTAAGACATAATTTCTTCCATCAGTTAGTTGAGACAGGAAGTGACATCAGTGGACAAAAGACACTTGTCTGGGTTGCTGCCCTGTCCTAAAACAGGTGGAGTATTTATGTGCTGAATGGCAAAAGCGAGAGGAAGAGAAAGCAAAAGAGAGGAGGAAATAGGAAAAGGGCTGCCGATGGGTTGTTGTTGTGTGAAGAAAGGAGCATGTCCCGATTTAGCTCTAGACGAGACCTTGCTGTCAACACTGGGGCAGGACAGGACGAGGACACTGATAAAATTAGTGAGTAAAATAGCATCTCTCTCTTTCACACACGCACACAAACACACTGTGGGCAAACAATGACTTTTGGGATTTATTCCAATACCTAGTGAGCTGCCTTGCTGTCGACTACCTACATAGGCAGCTGCTTTCTAAGTAGAAAATAAAAAAATAAAATGTGTATATATATAAAAAATAAAATTGTATTAAATGATTCTCAGAGCTATCAATATAAAATGTCCTGCTTCCAAAAATTAACGGCTAAACAGAAAAATTACCACTAATAATTTTATTTATCTACTTCACAATAGGCCAGTCAACCACTACTTCTATGATATCACACAATTAAATAATTCATTTTAAATATTTATTACATATTCAAAGACTTGTTAAAATGATATTAATGTGTATTTGCTAAATGTTGAAGGTATGAGAAAGTATTACAAATAATAGAAAGGGAAAAGCTTTAAAAAAATACTTTCCATTTACTTTCTCTATTTAAAACATTTCTGTTTAATAATTTATTAGCACTGTCCAAATAAATGACACTAGCCAAAAAAAAAAGAAAAACCTGGAGGTCTCAAATTAAAAGCCCGCTTCCGATACTTGTAGGCCAAACAGCAAAAGGCCGATGACAAAAATAAAAAAATATTGGCCAACATATTGGTCAACCACTTGTGATGTACAAAGAACAGCTGGACTTAAAATAACTTCAAATAGCTATCTTTGCCTCTTTCCATTGCTTTTCTCTTTATTTCGATCACTTTTAGCAGTCTTGTGGTCCTTACTTTGGAAGATGTCGGAAGTCTCCAGAATAATATTCATGCTTGTAGTTCACCACATGCCAGTCAGAGTTGTAGGTCTTGATGCACTGTAAAAGAAAAAAAAATCAAACATGTCTGTCTTCTCTCTAATGTCATATGGAAAGCACACAAACACATATGCCAGCATGCACACACACAAACAAGGACCCCAAATCCCAAAAAGGCTAATACATTTCCAGTAATCTAATAAGTCTTATGTTTTGCAAAGCAATCTGTGGCAACAGCTTTTTAAAAAATAATTTCCTCTAGCACTGGCTGTATCCCTGTGCTAATCACTGTTAAAGCTGTCACCACACTGCACCACAAACAGACACTAATATATCCTCTGGGCATTACATTAAAGCAGATTCAATTCTATTTGCTTTGTTGGCAAGGCAAGCATTCAGTCATCAGCAGTTCTTAAAGGGATAAGATGAAACTAAAAGCCTCTAAAACCCAAAATGGCTTTCTCACTCTTATTTTAAATCCAATTAATGGAGAGAAAGAGGAAGGGAGCGAGAGAGTAGATGAGTTGACAAAGTAGATTTAAGACCATTCTGAACTAAGCATTCAAGTGTTTATTCTGATTAAGCATTCAAGTGTTTATTCTGAAAAAAAACTTAAAAAACCCCCACAATCCTATACTCCACTGTACTTTGATTTGTCTTTGTGGTAAAATAGAATACAGTAAAATAAATATATAGATATATATATATATATATATATTCTATATATATATATATATATCTATAGATATTTAGTAAAACAAATAACAATAAAATATACAAACTGTAAATAGAACTAGATTTTTACATCATCTGGACAAAACATGAGTAGTTACCTATGCAGCGTTTGGGCGGTTTTGTGTAAATTGCTGTGTTTTTTTATAGGGTGTTTTTTGAGTGCTTACTACACTGTAAAACAAATCCCACTTCCATTTTGTCAGATAAATCGCGTTTTAAAGGTTATTGAATCATCTAATGTAGAAAAAGTTGGCATTGAATAAATAAATACAATATATAATAAAATCAATGTTTAAGCCAACTTAAAATATTAAATATTAAAAAGTTTGGAGAGGAGGATCATACCAACACGCTGCTGAGCAGATCACTGATCTCCCATATTCCCTTGCACTTGAATAATTTAAGTTTTTGGTAAAAAAAAAAAGGGTATTTGCAAATGCAAATATTTATCAATCAGAATTAGAATACATTTTGAATACGTTTTGTTAAAAGAAGTTATGTTTTATGGGTTTTATTTGTAAGTCCAACATAAGTGTAGTTTCTACAAAATTGTTCAGGGACATAGAGATAAATCTAAATAACCTAAATAATAAATCTAATTAATGTAACTAATGTTTAATTAAATTGATAAACTGTTTTTTTTTTTTTTTCATACTTTGATAACTCCAAAAAGTCCTGAAGCTGGTTCATAAAAGTTTTGAGTTTTCTCAACTTATGATTTTTTTTTCAGTGTAGGATGCTTTTGCCCATTTTATCTCAGGTTAGGCAAATCTGAGGTCTCATTTATGTCCACAGTACAAAGGGTAATGGAGGGTATGTTTAATAAACAGACTACCCCTAAACATGAACAATAGTAATACTGATGCTTGACTAAACATTTGTTATTTTAAAGATTTTTTTTCCAATACTGAAACAAAAAGAATTTAGACAACTAAGCCATCAACACTGATGACTTATGACGTTACCCCAAAAAAAAAAACTGAAAATAAATAAAAGTTCTTGGGCAGCTCATCTTGTTTGCATTCCCTTGTGGATCAGATTTAATTACAACTCTTTTAAAACAAAATGACACTGGCTCTGAAATAAGAGCATGACAAATGTTTACTCAGCGATTCAACTGAACATATTTGATGTCAGACAAAGTTGTTTGCAAGTTTAACAGAACAATCCTTCAGAATGCGTGTTGTTCTGTGCACACGACTAATGGTCCAGGCAGATGTTTTGATTTGTGAAAAGCTGGAAAACTGCCTGGCTCTTGCCCAGCTGTCCTTGATGATATCATTGAGCTCTTTAGCGGGAGGAAGTATCGTTTTACGCTCTCTGCTGACGACGGCCAATGCCAACATGATATCCACACAACCCTAGCCTGACCTAGACCTCACACACACGCATGGTTTATTCTAACACAAATGCACATACAGTAGAATTATTGGCGAAATAGCGTAAATGAGGAACTTCTAGGAACCTGTTTTGACCTGTTGACAATTCCTGTTTGTTCTATACATTTCTTTAGTTGCATCTAAGGTCTTATTTCTTCAAATATGATCAATGATAGTCTGTGGTAAAACTTTTGTTTATTCGTTGCGTATTTGAGGGCTTAAATCGCAATCCTGTTTAATCAGGAACTAAATGCAATGAAACCCTAGTAAAAACTAGATTGTTTTTCTTTGTTGAGTATTATATATGATACAGCAGGCTTTTATGGCACATAAAACACCTAAGTTGCTTCAGTGCAGAAAGCATTCATCTTGAAATATTACTAACAATAAAAAATTATTCTTACATTTACTTTATAAAAATAAGCAAAAATTTCATGGCAAAAAAAGACTTGTGTATCACATCCTGAAGGTGGACATTTCTGAAAGAGATGTTAAAGAGATGATAATTCAAAGGCCTTAAAAATTTTCATATCAAATATTATAATATAGGCTTTATAGGGTTAAATTAAGTCATATTATTCTTATAAGAACAACCACGTCTCATTTTAATGTAAATAATGCATAATATTAGGTTTAGATTGCACCTTGTTTGCAAAATTCAGCCCTATTTGCACAAACACAAATACCTTTGCACTATTACCACCTGTAAAAAGCAAGATATTTGCCTGCATTTTCTGATCTAACAGCAGTAATTCATCAAATGATGATCAAATGCTTGAGAAGAGAACCGTTTCCAGTCATATTTCCAGTGCATTTTTAAGAGACGATTCAGGTGCTTGGACTGCAGTGATTGGGTGATGCAGTACAGTCTCAGTAAAGTGTGTCAGATTATGGTATTCCACTGCATCCTCTCAGATCCTTTAAATTGAGGAATGCAAATACTGTAGCAGCATGCAAATAGCATTAGACTAGGCACCAAAATGACTGGGTGTGTTTGCAACCTGATTTGCATAATTCCTTTAATGAATCGTATATGCTAACACAATACAGACAACATGTGCAAATAAACAACATTATCAGTGAGTGCAATTCATGAACTCTTACCTCCTGGACAAGCAGGCTGCTGGCTCTCTTTTCCGCCCCATCTGGTACTGAAGAGTACAGAGTTCTGCCCTGACGCTTCAAAGTGGAGATCTACACAGATACATGTAGACATTTTTCAGATACTAGACAAAGACAAGCACATGAACATGCATAAAAAAGAAATGTCGGTGTAAATCTTGACATTTTTTGTAGCAATAAAACTTATCATATTGGACTATAAACAAAAGAGAGGCTTCCAATGTGTTTTTATCTAAACGATGGGTTACAAGGAGGATTTGGAAACACTGAAAAAAAGTTAAACGACCATGTCATTTAATTAAAGTGCATTTTTGTATTGGTCTAATTGGAAATCATAGTTTCCCGTTTCGTTCATTTTCTGTAAACGCAAATGACACTCCATAAAAATGTAAAGAATCAATTCTAATTAAATAGTATTTTCGCTTGACACCAGAGTGATGATGTGCAGGCTAGCTTTACTGCAGAAATTATTGTGTGTTTTATTTCTGGTACTTCTTTGAGTACATAACTAAAAATCACAATAAACATTCAGGTCTTTCGAAATTATATTTATTTTTAGTTAGTAAACTAATTTAAACATTGATAAACAAAAAGTATTTTAAGTGAAAATTCTACGTCACTGATAGTTAATTTAGCTTTTTTTAATGGTGAAATTAAATTGTAAAAAAAGTATTATATTGACCTACATTAAGTAACATTTTGGCTTACATCTAAAGATACATAGGTGTAATTTGCGGGGGGAGGTGTGACATGTCTCCACCACTTTTTGCCAGGGTCGATATTGTCCCTACCACTTTTTGAAAGTAATTGAAAAATATATTGCGGAAGGTATGTATTAAAGGGAAAACAAGATCAACAAATCATTCTTCATAATCTAATTAGGGTGATAAAAATTTTTTTTTGACTCCTTATGCATGCATAACTCGTGCAGTGCAATAACGACGTGATTTGCAGTTGTCGCACTTTTCGTAATGTCATTAGCATTTTATTTAAAAAATGGAGAGCTTCCTTGTGCTAAGTATAGGCCTGCCCTATACTAAAGAGTTTTCTAGTCAACTAGTCGCACGTTATATTAAATTGATTATTATAATAATATATTAACCATACTTCAATATAGGCTATAGGCAGACGTATTAGGCTAGAGCCTATTCTGCGCTCAAGCTCGCGCATAAAGCAATTGCCTCAAAGCACCGGGAAAGTGATTATGAATGTGTCAGGGGGAAAGGAAGACATTTTAATTATTATTAATAAACTAGTGCTTTCTGAGTCAGTGTCGGGTGCAAAGATGAGGTTGCCTTTAATAGAAATGCACCTTTTCATACGGACTACAAAATTAAAGAATATTACAAAATCGAGTGGGCGAGTTTTCCTTATATTTATTTTATTATTCATATAAACATTATAATAACCTGTTTTGGTTATATTTACTATTAATTGCAGAAGGTGCGCTCAGCAAAAATTACGCGAATATTGATGGTTTTCACGCTTAAGTAAAGTAAAAGACTGCTTCTTAAACCAGAGAAGGTGAACATGTTGGTATTCTTGTGGGGGGGAAAAAAACATTTTTACAAGTTTAGTTTTACTTTTCTTTTTGTTTTGTTTTCATTTTGAAAAGCTTATCTTTGCTGTTTACCTCACGTTATGCTATGGAGACTCTCTCTCTTTTTTTTTTTGATTCCTCAGTGTTTGCTAAACGTTCTGTAATTTATTGGTCATTATGTAATACAGCATGTGGTGTATGCCATGCCTAATCTTATTTGTTTTTGTTAATAAGGTTTTGTAAGCTACACTCTTAAAAATAAAGGTGCTTCACGATGCCATAGAAGAACCTTTTTGTCTAAATGGTTCCATAAAGAACCTTTAACATCTGAAGAACCTTTTTGTTTCACAAAAGGTTCTTTGTGGTGAAAAAGGGTTCTTCAGATTACAAAAAGGTCAGAAAGAGATGGTTCTTTAAAGAACCTTTGTCTGAATGGTTCTTTGTGGAACCAAAATGGTTCTTCTATGGCATCGCTTGAAAGACCTTTTGAAGCACCTTTATTTTTAAACGAGTGAGTTTGTCATTGTATTTTACTGTTTTATTGTTGTTGTGCATTTAAATTAAAAATAATGAATCCATCTTTTATTTTTTGTCTTAAAACGTGAAAGGTGTAAAGATGTAAGCAAAACAGACAATTAGATTTTATTGTAAACCGACCAGATCATGAAAGCTAAGTGAAGCATCGATCTGGCTTATACATAGCCAGAGGACCCCGTTCACAAAACTCAAATCACAAATAATACTACTGATGGAAAAGAATGGGTGGAATGTTAACTACTTGGTTTCCATAACTATAACTACGATAAATTTCTCAGCATGCATTGCTTAAAACTTCGTGCTCGTGCCACCAACGGACATGTTATTTTTTGAAAACAAAATTAAAGGCAGAGTAAGTGATTTTTCAAAAACACTTTAGAAAACGCTTCGGCCGAATCGCAACCAAACTGGTAGCCAGTCAGCAATAAGGCGTTTCCTACTCATGATGTTGAGGAGAGAGAGTTCAGTGCACAGGACGGATATTAGCGAGCCGAGCAACAGAAAGATAGAGATGTCAGATAAAAAACAAAAGAGAAAAACATCTGCGGACCGACCAGGCAAGAGGTAGGACCCGTGTAAATATCGTATCAGCTTCCAGTGCTGGAGAGAACTCAAGGAGCGTAAGGCCTGCGATCAGACGCCGAGGTTTCTTTGTTTCTTCTCGATAGGTGAGTAACACCGTGTCTACAACAGACAAGTCTGCCTACACTGGACGCGATCAAACGACCGTTGAAACCATTTGAAATTTGTGTCAGCACGTTATAAAAAGAACCCGGCAGCAGTTTTCTGTCGGGGATTTGTTGCGCCGCGCCACGCCGCTCACGTCCGTAGACACGTGTAACATTGGTTTTGCTTTGTTTCACAGAACTAATCATTGGCTGGGTTCTACTACAGTTATATTTGGGGCGAACTATCACAAAATAGGGGCAAGACCCTTTTGGGGTAGGGGCATGTTTGTTTTGGTGATTTCAAATGTCAACATTGGCTACCAGAAATCACTTACTCTGCCTTTAAGTTTGTCCAACTCTAAACCCAGTCCCCAAGTAAATTAGGTTATTAAATAAAAAACTAGCAAAACGAGTTGCGCGGTGTCCCACCACTTTTCAAAGCAAAGTTACGCCACTGAAGAATATATTGATTAAGTCTAGCCTTTCTAATATTATCCTTTTACTTTGTATTAATATTTTTTGATTAATATTAGAATCCAAATTTAGGGTTTGAACCAAACTACCAACTGCATATACGAGGGGTTATGTCATGCTCTGGTTTTATCATTATACAGAGGTTCAGATGTGCCTTTCTAGGAGTCGTCTCAGTCTGTCATTCCTATCCGCACCCTTATGTAAACCCCATTGAAAGAAGTAAAATGGGCCACGCTGTATAGCCCTGGGTTTTACATGAAACGCTGCTCTCACTTTAACCAGCTTGTGTGCTTGTAGAATCTTAAATAAGCAAACTATGCTGTTGCACCAACAAACAATCAAATACTAAAAAATGTTGAACTCATCCCTAACCAGTCTGAGGCGTGCTCTATGCTCTGAAGTCAGTTTACTAGCCTCGACTGGACTGGGCATGACTTTATACACTGCTGAAGCGTTGTATGCGAACCTGTGTGTGTGTGTGTGTGTGTGTGTGTGTGTGTGTGTTGCTTACAGAACACTGTTTTTTTGTTCCTCATATACCAAGGCCCATAACAATGATCTCTTGCATACACACCCATTTCTAAAGGAAAATAAGTAGATGGTTCCATTCAGAGAAGCAGCTTGAGAAATCCCCTGAGACAATGTTACTGTAATGTTATTTGAGGGTCGTATAATGGTTGTGATTGATGGAAAAGCAGGCTCTTGTGAACACAGAAAGAAAAGTGATGCATGACTAGTGAGCCGGAGGAGGAAGCAAACTCAAGACACACCACTGAGAGACAGCGAAAATTAACATCTGCACAGGTTACTCAGCTCTCAGAATTATGCTGAAAAATAACATTTCAGAGGAAATCGCAGCATGAATTAGAGAGAACAAAAAATACTGACAGAACTGAAAGTGTACATGAGCCTCTAGCAGGGAAAAATAGATGACAGAACAATGACGGAATGGATACTGAGGGGAGAGCAGATGGTCTGAGAGCTGGATGTGTACAGATAAACAGACGTTCTTACCTGAAAGTCATCAATAGGAAACTGCAGCATGTCTCTGAGGACATCACTTAGTATTTGAGTTTTCCTCTGGACAAGTACGCTCTCATAGTCCAACGGCTCGATCACTTTTGGTTTTACCTGGAGACAAACACACACACACACACACAAAGTTCAACAGAAGTATACCAGAAGAAAAAATGACCATCAGTTAGAAAAGCTCATGGAAGGCTTTGCTTTTGCTTTTGTTAAGTGACTGAAGAACCTCTGGTGTGTTATCAAAAGCATTGTTATGAATTCAGTCAGGACATTAAGGGCGTCATATACTCAATATTTTTTCCCCTGAGGTACACTTTTAATTGACTGTGTAAATCATAAGTAAAATGTAAGAATGTTTTTTAAAGAGGATTTACACTATCGTTGCTTTCTTTGAGGAGGCAAGGGAGACAATGTCTCAAAAGCGCTTCACCTTAATCGAAGGAAAATTTGAAAAAATGTTCAACAGATTAAAATCCAAACCCAGAGAGGGTGCATCCGAAACTAGTAGGCACTACATATGGTTTTAAATGTACTTTGCAACTGTTAAACAATATGTTCTATATACATGTAGTGTGAATATGTTTATGAAAAATTTTCAGACATACTACTTCTGCCATGTTGTCATATTCAGAAGTCCACTGTGTATCACTGATTTGCACAGAAAGAAACTTTCCCTCATTTTACTCCTAGTTCTTTTGCTATTAAGAATAGTATATCTACTTTATTTCTCCTTATTACCTCATTGTGACTGATGTTGCTGATGTCTAAATGTGGCCAGTCATTGTACTCTGATGTCAGAAAGTTCAGACCAGGCCATTTATCTATCTTAGTTTTTAGGGACTGTGAAAAACGTTGGAGATCTGAATGTTATAGTATCAATTCAATGTACAATGACCTTTGGTATCTCAAAGGATCAAGGAAAATTTGTCATTATATCATTTGTCAGGTAAAATCCTCTGCATTATCTTTAACGTACAAAATTTTAAAATAAAATATATTTTACAGGAGCCAAAGACAAACACAAATGTCTTTGTGCCGTTACTCTGTTCTGTTTGTTAGTGAGTGAGATAGAAGTGAAGGCATAAGAGAGTTGTGAATGAGTATTGTGTTGAACTGTACCAGGCACTTCACTCTGCTTCCCATAATCCACGCTATGATTGGCTATGGTCAGCACCAACAAGCCTACATCACCCAATAAAGAAAGGCAAAAAGGTCTCTGTTACAATGTCCATTGTGACATCATTGCTTTATGGGGACACACAGCACTGAGCGGCAGGCCTCAGGCACTAACTGGCCAAGATATCATGGAAAAGATGGTAACCTCTGGGGAGAAATATTTCCTGTCCAACACGCACACACACTTTCATAAAGCTGTTTGCCACAACCATCTCTGAAATGTGCAAGTGAGCACTTATTAAACACAATATGCCTTTGATTTACAATGTCTTTGTAAATATAATGATGTCAATCTCTGGCTTAATATATTCATGTGCAAACAATGCGCTGAAAACATGACAAAAATGTGCCAGTGCACAATGAAATGACAGTCAGAATCAGAAAAAAAACCTGTAAAAAATGTCAAGCATTCAAGCATCAAACTCCAGAATAATATGGTAATGCAATCATCAGCTGTTCTTGTGATATCTCAATTGTTTCTCCTACTGAGCAATCTGGCGAAATATCAAGTTTCAGAAAAGACAACAATGTCACAAACTGTACTCTGATTTATCTAGATATGCAAGGACTATTTCACCTAAAAATGAAAATGAGCTGAAAATTTACTGATCTTCATTTAAGATGTAGATGAGTTTGTTTCTTCAACAGATTTGGAGAAATGTAGCTTCCCATTAATGGATCCTCTGCAGTGAATGGGTGCCATCAGAATGAGAGTCCAAACAGTTGATAAAAACTTCACAATATTGGTTTAGAACGGTTTTGGACTGTTTTTGCGTGTAAACAGAGCTTGATCTGTGCATATGTCTCTCCTGATTCTCTTGTATTTTACCTGAAAACAACAGTTTGATGCTAAAAACCTTCTACAAACACACAGCTTTTCATTTCACAATAAATTAATTGGACTGTAGTTGTGTCGATTACTTGTGGATTACTGTGATGTTTTTATCAGCAGTTTGATACTGTCCATGGGTTCTTACATGTCACCCATTTACCGCAGGATCACAGTGGTGAAGCAAGTGATTTACAGTTGCATCTCAGAAATTAGAATGTCTGTGGAAAGTTCACATTTATTTTCATACTTCAACTCAAATGAAATTAAGTGAAACTCGTGTATTTAAAAAATTCATCATACCAGACTAAGTAGTTTTAGTCTTTTGGTTTCTTTTAAGTTGTGATTATTTTGGTCCCATTTCAACAAAACCCCCCATTCACTATCTCACAAATTAGAATACTTCAATAAAACCATAAAAAAAAAAAAACATTTGTAGTGAATTGTTGGCCTTCTGGAAAGAATAATTTACTGTACATGTACTCAATACATGGTAGGGGCTCCTTTTGCTTTAAATACTGCCTCAATTCGGCGTGGCATGGAGGTGATTAGTTTGTGGCACTGCTGAGGTGGTATGGAAGCCCAGGTTTCTTTACAGTGGCCTTCAGCTCATCTGCATTTTTTGGTCTCTTGTTTCTCATTTTCCTCTTGACAATACCCCATAGATTCTCTATGGGGTTCGGGTCTGGTCAGTTTGCTGGCCAGTCAAACACACCAACACCATGATCATTTAACCAACCTTTGGTGCTTTTGGCAGTGAGGGCAGGTACCAAATCCTGCTGGAAAAATGAAATCATCATCTTCAAAAAGCTGATCAGCAGAAAGAAGCATGAAGTGCTTAAAAATATCTTGGTAAACGGGTGCAGTGCGGCGTGTAAGTGTGGTTTAAACAAAAAAAAACACAAATTGGGGAACCAACGAGCAAACGGAAGAAGCAGATGGACATATGTGCCCCGCCAACAATCACACACAACACGGGAATACTGAGAGATTTAACGTGACTACAGTACGGCCAGGGCACGTCTATGCAACGCTGGGGCGACGAATGTTGGGTAACTCCTAACGGTGGAATTCCCCATACTCTATACATCTGTCTGGTTCCAAATGAAATACCAAACTGCCTCTCTCTGGAAAGAGGACTTTGGACCACTGGCAACAGTCCAGTTCTTCTTCTCCTTAGTCCAGGTAAGACGTCTCTGACGTTGTCTGTGGTTCAGGAGCGGCTTAACAAGAGGAATACGACAACTGTAGCTAAATTCCTTGACACGTCTGTGTGTGGTGTCTCCTGATGCCTTGACCCCAGCCTCAGTCCATTCCTTGTGAAGTTCACTCAAATTCTTGAATCGATTTTGCTTGACAATCCTCATAAGGCGGTTCTCTCGGTTGGTTGTGCATCTTTTTCTTCCACACTTTTTCTTTCCACTAAACTTTCTGTTAACATGCTTGGACACAGCACTCTGTGAACATCCAGCTTCTTTGGCAATGGATGTTTATGGCTTACCCTCCTTGTGAAGGGTGTCAATGATTGTCTTCTGGACAACTGTCAGATCAGCAGTCTTCCCCATGATTGTGTAGCCTAGTGAACCAAACTGAGAGACCATTTTGCAGGTGTTTTGAGTTGATTAGCTGATTGGCATGTCACCATATTCTAATTTGTTGAGATAGTGAATTGGTGGGTTTTTGTAAAATGTGAGCCAAAATCATCACAATTAAAAGAACCAAATACCTAAACTACTTCAGTCTGTGTGCATTGAATTTATTTAATACACGAGTTTCACAATTTGAGTTGAATTACTGAAAAAAAAAAAAAACTTTTCCACGACATTCTAATTTATTGAGATGCGCCTGTAATACTCAATTTCTACAAATTTTTCCGATGAAGAACAAACATTTGGGTGAACTACTCCTTTAATGTGTGCAGTTAGAAGTCAGAGATTTCTGTTTGAACTGACATTTCTCATTGAATTAATCCAAGACAAATTTATCTGACCTATTGCACATCATTTAATACCACTTATACTCTTACTGTATGTTAGCAACTCTCAGGTGAATCTGTTTTTATATTTTTATGTATATTTTATTTTAAGAGACAATGTTAAAAGTAGTGTAACAGATCTCCATTAAGTCTTCATAAAAACCCTGTGGGGTTTAAACCAGTGTGTTCATGTGTGTGTGGAGAATTTCTTGACCATAATCCACTTATTGCGTGCATTAACGGGGACTCCCTTCATTCAGAAGTGTTCTAGTCTTACACTTTGCATGGATTTTACAAAATCAATATTTTGGCAACACAAGCAGCCAACGTGCCAGCCTGAATGCCAGCCATTAGACTGAACCGCAATTCCCACAGGTCACTCAACATAGCCAACACAAACACCTACTAATGAATACAATATGAGACTAATTAGGAACTTGCCAAGGCTAGGCACAGTCATTTAAACACTCACACACACACACATGTATGTGCAGCATTTGGAAGACACTGATGCTTCTTTTTGAAGAACATCCTCAAAGCGTCTGGCACGCACACTCATTCACACACACACACACACACACACACACACACATGTTTATGTGTGCAGGACTGCAGAAATGTGTTGTGTCAAATGTCAAGCTGGAACTACAACGGAAAAGGAGGGGAAAGGGAATCTCATTAAACTGTCTCCCTCCCTTCAGGCCGAGGGAGGATCTTAAGGTAGGAGCAGACGGCCCTTGCTGTTTAACTGGGCTGTAAATCCTTGTACTCTTGCTCCGATTTGCCACAGACACATGGACACACACTATTGTACACACACAGACAAACACACACAATTTCATTCTATAATTCAATAAATCAGGAAGGTTTTTGAAACGAAACTGAGCTTTTGAAGTAAATCTGAGCTTCACTACGGACCAACACAGGTGCAACAGCTCTAAACACACACATACAGTACATCAACACTCTCACACATACACTGTACATATGTATACACTCACACAGCAAATTAGTTTTCACTTATTTGGTGAATCATAAAACCTGTCTGGATTATATTTTACCCTAAATATCAACAAATAAATAATACAAAATGCATTAAGAATGTTAAGCTTTTTTATATATTTTGTTTTATAACTTCATTTTAATCATAACTTTATTTTAATGATAATTAAGCTCATTTCCCCACACAAATCCCCATCATGCTGCAGAAAATAAATGATTCTTTATTGATTATTATTATTTATTCATAAATTATTATTTAAATTGTTAAGTATGCAAAGATGATTGTACAAGATATTTGAAAATAAAGCAAAAGTTTTAAATAAAACAAAGAAAAGAATACAAGAAAATTTCAGTCTTTCTACTTCAAAAAAAAAAATATTTAATTCAGTGTTTTACTTGCTGTTTATCTTTGTAATTGTGAAATTCAGCAATTTCTGAGTGACCAAACTTTTTTCTGTGTACACTGTAAAAAATATTTTTCGAAGTTGAAAATAAAAGTAAAATTATTGTAAAACTTTTTACATTTTATTTTTAAGAAAATACTACAAGAAAATAGTTTACTTCAGTATTTCACGTTTTAGTCTTTGTAACTGTGAAATTTACTAGCAATTTCTGAGTGAAAATGGTTTCTATACCAAATTTATTTTATTGTTCCTACAAATTTACTGTATTGTTTACAGTATTTGTTGGTTTTTTATTTCCCTTTCAGAATTATGGGAAATACTAACCAACTGTAAAATAAATGTGAGCAAAAGCATTTAGTCATTATACAATCTGTTTTACAGCAATGAGAATTTGAAGGGAAAATGTGCTTAATTGAAAATAATAAAAATAACGTTACAGTGCCAATTAATTTTCCATTTTTAAAACATAATGTATTGTTTTTTAGGTTAAATGTGAGCTGAAACTACTGTTGGATTCGTAGAAGATTATATAGCATAGTATAGATTCATATAGTATACTAATATTGTATAGTACGGTCGCCATGATTTTGCCAAGTAAGACATGTTCCTGGATCAACATCTTTTGATGATCCTGGATCAACATTAATGTCCAAAAATATAGACTTAACCCAATTCCTACCCCTAATCCTAACCCTACCCATAATTTATTCCTAAAACCAGTGGGAAATGATAGCTGATTAACAAGAGTGTAGAAGCACCTAATCCTGACTGTAAGCCTAAAACAGATATTTCCTGAAAAGTTATATCTCCATTCTGATTGGTTGATTGGAATGTTGTTCCAGTATCAACAAGGATGTTGATCCAGGAACATGTTGTACTTGGTGAAAATCACGCTCACCTGTATAGTACATCAGTATAGCTGTAAGCCAGAGGTACTAGATCTTAGATGTTCTTTGTGCTTTAAATGGTCACATAAGAGACTTACCCCTACGGGCGCTGCTCTTTCCCCCTCTATCTCCATCTCCCCCAGACTCCTGCCCTGCTGAGGTGTTTCACATACTGCATCCTTACGGGCGGCTCGTCCAGCCCTGCCCTGCATGATCCACAGCGCCCTCACTCCAGAAGGACCAAGAGCTAAATCCTCAAATCAACGTCAGTCACAGAATAAAAAACCAGGCTATGTCTCGCACAGGACTAAGAGGCAAACTAACACAAAAGCTATGCACACCCGGGCTATTTTTTGTTCTCTGCTGCTCTCCCCCTGGCTGAGTGTTTCTTTCTGTTCTTCCACTCTTGTCTGTTTTTGAACTTTACCATGTGGAGTTCTCAAGAATATTTTCCTCAGTTCAGTCCCTCCCTCGCTCTCTTTCTCGTTCTATCTCTCTCTCTGTGAGAAGCAGGGACCACTCCTTCACACAGCTGTTCTGGTATGGGGGAGTGTCTGTATGTTTGTCCATGTCCACTATTGTGTTATGTCACGCTCATCTGTCCTCCCTCAGCGCTGAAACAGAGATCTTAACTGTCTGTTTCACCTGCCATAGAACAACACCCAACATAGAATAGAACAATAAAGAGACAAAGTCCTTCTTTTTATGGATTAAAAAGTTACTGCAGGGATTAGTCAATATTAAGTATGAAGGAAGATGAATTCAATATAGCCGAATGAAACTGTACAGAAACTGTATGAATGCACAGTATAAATATGGTGTAAAACGAATCAAAATAAGATAAACCGAAAAGTATACTTACAAAACAATTAAATAAAAATGACAAAAGCACATAACAAAATGACTCAAAGTTCAAATGAACATGGGGAAAGACATGTTTAATCTAGAGAGCTTTTGTGTTTAGCAAAACTGTGTAGTCCAACATGAGTTATCAATATAGCATATATGGACAGAAATAGACTAAAAGCCACAAAACACACATTTTTATCTTAATCTGTGCAAAACCACCAAAATATCGCCCTGCATACATCTGTCTCTTTAACTCCATACAGAGATCTTTCATAAGAAAAATAGATAGTCTCATATTATAAACAACTCATTTCCTTCAAAGTACATTCACACAGCAGGATAAGACACACAATTACAGATCTGCTTATCTGCACCAGTCCAGCACTCTGGTGTCCTCGGGAAAGGTCAGGCGACATGGTGTATGATTGACATCCATTCATATTCAGACACTCAGCGGGAGCACATGTGTACACAAACACATACACACACACTTCCTGTAGTCACCTCTCTGGGGTCAAAGGTCGCCCTCAGGAAGGGCAAGATAGCAGACAATAGTCTACACAAAGAAAGCAATTTATAATTAATATTTCAATGATATTACTTTTTTATGATTTTCTGAATTCGCTGCCACAACTCTAAGGTGTTCTAGATCAGGGGTTTTCAACCTGTGGGGCCAGCACTTGTCAAGGGGGGCGCGAGCATCAGTTAATTCAGAGACGTTCCCTTGAGGATTTATGAATATGAGTTAACAAATCTTTAGCCATCCACTAGGGAGCAATCTGACTCCCACTGCTAGTCGACAGTTAGAGCAGAGTTGGCTTGAGTATCAGTCAAGCTCAGTGTTGCCAAGTCCGTGGTTTTCCAGCGGAATTGGGCTACTTTAACACTGTTGCCGCGTTTTGTAGTTTTGGGATAGTTTTGAGTAGCAATTAGGCAGGTTTTGTTGTGAAAACCTGGCAACCCTGGTCATGCTTATTGACAGTGTAAGACGATTTACGATTAGCCGTGTCGGAAATCCAACCACGGACTGGCATGTTGTTATCTCAGAAACAGGCTCAGCCATCACATTAAATCAGGTAAACAGGTTATATATTTATGTTTCAATATAATTACGCACGCTATACCAGGGGCGGTTCTAAACCCTTTTTAGGTGGGTTTCACCCCCCTATCTGTCACCTTAGCCCCCCAAAACGATCTTAACGATCAGGCCAGTGCTGCTTCCTCGAGAAAGTTTTTCATTCTCACGTGTTTTAAGTCTTGTCAATTTAAACATTCAAGTAATTTTAAGCCCAAGACATCTCAATGCGGTACTCACGCACTGTGATAAAGAGTTTCTATTCGCACCGCTCACACACCTGAAGTGCACAAACAGATAGCCTTCTCAGACAGCAGGTGAATACCAATGGCTGTCTTGACAAGTATCCTTGTAAGCACAGTCGGTTGTTTTAAGTGAATGTAAACAGTAAAGAAAATATCAAATGTACATCAGTATAACGGATCCATGCATTTCTTATGTAAATAATGTTAATCAAAAAGAGCAAAAGAAAAATTGTTCGCTGCTTTAATAGCTTTAACGGATATTTGCTTTTATGTTAATGTTAATAAAGTAATTCGATGTGACTACAGTAATACCGGGGGGAGGGGTTGTTGGATGTTGGTGAAATTAGATGTCCTAAAAGGTTGAAAACCCCTGTTCTAGATTGTTGACAGGACATTGTTTTGTTTGGTTTTTAATGTGTTCTAAGTGGTTGTTAAAGTGTTCCTAGGCAGCATCTAGTTGCTTAGTGCTGAGTTAAAAAAGCCAATACCAAAGTCTCTGACCAACTGATCCCTTGATATGGCTCAGATTCCCTTGTTTAATTTATGGGATTATTTATGAGGCAATTTATGGGATTATTTTATCCATTTTACTGGAAACCATGCAAAAAACATTAGGCCTATGTCAAAACTTTACCCCGGAACAAACTTTTGCAAGAGAACGCAATAGTTTTGCAAACAAATGCAATATTTCTTAGGGAAACTCAAAAGTTTTGGTAATGGAAAAAAATGGGGGGAGGAAAAATTATATTTCAATGCGTTTGTGTTCACTTGCAAACTTTCTCTGCAAAATGCAATTTCTTTGCGAACTCTCCATTACACCATGCCTCATTTACAAAACAATCAGCAATCAATTTCTCTGAACAAACAAAGTATAATCCTCTGATGTGATTCAGAATGCCATTATAATAATTACTTGTTCCTGACGCTGGACCCTTCTGAAGGCTTTACAGATGCAAACATGCTGTTTAAACTGGACGCTTCAAAGTGAACCTCCCTTTATTCTTCCATTTGTCCTGTTGGGAGTAGCTCAAGCACGTGGAGTACATCAGAAATTAAATGGGACTCTGTATACTGTAGTTTCTATCTGTTTTTGACTTGAAGCTCGCATCTGGTGTAGACAGGTTTCCTCTGTTAAGCATCTGAGCGCCAGTGGCCGCGGCCATTGGTGCAATAATGTAAAACTTCAGTAATTTTTCAGTAAACATTTCAGTAATGGCAACTCTCTGAACATTTTAGTATGGAAATGGATATGGCAGTGTTCATGTATTCAGTCTTGGTGGAATAAATCTGCTACACTGCTGCTGCTGCTGCTGCAGAGCAAGTATGGTGACTTGCTACTGCCAATGCATCCACAGACAAGCTGATGTGTGCATGTAAGACATACTGCTGCTGCACAAAATCTTTACATGAAATTACCCATAGCAGATCCATAAGGGTGGAGCTGGGGGAGGTGAAGGGTTTCTGATAGCGTGCTGCAGACTTGCTTACAGCAAACACAGAACCAAACTATGTCAATTTTAATCTCATTAAAGATCTATAAACATACTCCATCAGAGTTTCATGACTAAAATGTATATTCTCTGATGTCTTGCACTGGAGGCAGTCACATGATAATGAATTTGACCATATGACCTCACAAATCCCACAACGTCCAAACGAGCCATTTTTTTCCGAGCTTGGTTTAAAGGGATAGTTCACCCAAAAATGTAATTAATTACTCACCCTAATGTCATTCCAAACCCGTAAGACCTTCGTTTGAGAGCTTTCTGACCCTGCATAGACAGCAACAGAACTACCAAGTTCAAGGCCCAGAAACATAGTAAGGACATTAAAACTAGTACATGTGACATCAGTGGTTCAACCTTAATTTTATGAAGCTACAAGAATACTTTTTGTGCGCAAAAAATGTGGGAAATTTGATTTCTGATGTCATGACATCTCTAACTGCAGATAAAAATATTAATCCTAAGTGATAAGGATATAAGCAATGTTCTTGTTTTAACAAGCATCCCTAACTAATTAATAGTACGACTTTATGTCATTGTGTGTCTAAGCATTCAATCAATAACGTCTTGTCTATGAACAACTACAAACACATGAAACACATCAATGACCTACACACACACATATGCACTCTGTTCCCCACACGCTTGAGCTATGACATTAGCTTGGGTGAATTGCATAATACCACTTTGACGCAATAATTGGGAAGATTCCCAAAGGGGGTCAGGGCAGGGAGCCAGGGCGGGGACCACTGACAGAAAAAAAAATACATCCAGAAAGCCCCGACCTCACTGTATACACCCATCCACAGTGGGAGATTCACGGCTAGGCCTGAACTACAGCCAGCTGGTGCTGTGTAGCAGCTGACAGTGTGATAAGAGCGTTTTACAGGGTTTACACACCTTTTAGTGAAAGCATAAGCTGTGGAGAACAGCACATTATGTAGAGATAAGTTGAGCACGTCTGATTGAAAGCATGTGTGATATATGATCCCAACAGAGAGAGGCTCACACAACTATTGTAGATCATGGAAAAGCTGATTATGTTTTCTGCATTATGGAGGAAAGATTAACCTGTGATCAAGCCTCAGTTACATGCAGCTTTATTAGTGAGCAGATGGGTCGCTCAGACTAATCAATGTTCTGTTCTCATTCTCTGTCTCTCTGTCTGGAAAAAACTGCCATGTTGTCACTGTACTGCAAGATTATGTGTCACTTGGAGTCATAGTCTTGCTGTGGAGCACATGCTTCAGACAAGTAGTTTCAGCTTCATGTCCCACATCTCCTTCTGTGTTGCAGAGCCACAATTACTGCCAGTTACAGTCTATTCATGCCAGACAGCAAATAATCACTGACCACTGCTGCATGCCTCCAGATTGCTTTAGGTTGGACTCCAATGCTTACCCTTTAATCATTATATTACTTGAGAATGTATTATTAAATAATTTAATTATTGTCTAATATTTTCTATCTATATCTATCTTTCTATAATCTCTCTACTATACTATACTCCTCTTATATAGAATTCCTGTTGGGCTCTATTTGAGTCATGGTGATCAATCCTATTCTCAGTCTTTCTCCCCTTAATTTTCTGTCCTATCTCTACTGTCTATTCCAAACGCCTATAGAGTATATATATAGTATATAATAGATTTATTTATATCTATTATATATATATATATATATATATATAAATCTGTATATGTATGTGGCTTAAATAATCTCATGTAAGCATATCTATGAACATACAGTATATGAGCCACATATGAGATACATCTTTTTTGGGGGTATTTTACTAGGCAATTCAAACCACCCTAGTAACAGAAGGAATACCCAGGTATACTTAATTACCACTACACGACTTTCAGAGAGATACATAATACATAAACCTACAGGCACACTTCCACACACACCCACACACACTTGAAGAAACATTCCACTCAGCAAACTGCTACTTCAGAGAGTGCTGAGTAATACTGTCAGAGCACAACTTTAGAAAAAAGCAACAACACCACACACACACACATAGTACCGATGATGCAGCTGCTGGTGGTGTGATTGCCAATGATTCTCTACGACTGAGTGTGTCTTCTTCCTCTGGCTCTTCAGCCTCCAGCTCTGGTTTACACACATATCCACAGTTCCTGTGCAACACACGCCGCAGTCCCTCAAACAGAATCACACTTGCTGTGCAACCCATTGCAAACGGTCCCAGAAACATACACACACTTCTGTGAACCGATCAGATGTGACCTCTTCAGCTTGCTTTCAAAAGTCTGCTAAAAGACACGTGTCCGAAGCCCAGTCGGAACTAACCCAGCTCTCAGATATCCAGCCCCAGCACAAATCTCTCCATCCTGAGACACATCACTCCATCATCTGCACCGAACAAGGATCAGAGCGGAAAGGAAATGAGGAAGCTTCCCCCACAAAGGATGACAGCAGACTGACTTCATCCATTCAAATGAGGGAGATTCAAAGTTTCCAGCTTCCGATAAGAGAGTTTTTATCTAAAAAATGCTCTGGGGATGTTACGATGACAAGTTCCTCAGGAGAAAAGTGCTCCAGTGAATCTAGGACATGAGGGAGAGGAAAGCAGAGGATTGACGGAAGAGACTGAGGGAGTGAGTGATGAGCTGCTTCTGGAATCAGTGCTGGGCGTCGACTTCTCCACTGCCTGGAGATGCTGATCTATTTCTCTCTCTCTTTCTCTCTGTATCTCACTCCCGTGCCATGCTCACTCTGTGCTTCCTCTACAGAACAGAGTAGCTGTAGAGCTTCCCCCCCCACCCCATCTCATTCTCCTTTTAGTCTCCTTTTGTTTCCTGACCCATATCTATAAGCACAGCATCTTTTGAGTATTCATTCATGCGCTAAAAATAGCACACACGCAAACATGAGCACATGTTTGAACATACTGTAAGAGCATCCTTTCATTTATTTAATATTGCTAAAACTTCTTAACACTAGAAATCTACTAATATTTTGCTTACGATAAATTACAATTCATTTAACATTTTATGTGTCTGAGTATTGACATACAGACATTTATATGATATACTTTTATTATTTTAATTATATTAAATTATTTACTATTTTATTTATCACTATTTATTATCTTTCAACCTTATTATTTCATTGCTTTAATAAATAATCACAACATTCTTTGAATATAATTACTAAAATGGAAAATATATAAAAAATAATTTTACAATTTGTCACAGTGAACAAACTGTGATGTAGGGCTGCAACGACTAATATTGATAATAATGGATAATGAAAATAATCAGCAATGCATATGTTTATCGATTAATTGTGATTAATCTGTGAGAAATTATCTGCCAGTCAAGTCACTTCACTACAGTAGTGCAAAAAGCATTTATTTGGACAAAACACATCTGAAAAATACAGTAGGACAAAATGCATTTTGCATAAAGTTTAACGTTTTGCCTAATTTGCTCCATTAAACTTTTCAGACTTCACCGAAGGAGCGATGGCAAACAAATGGAGCACAAAAAATCCTACTAAAATATAAATTTTGCTGCATTGCATACAGTATGCATTTTATTGGACATTAAATGTATGTTTGAAATTCTACAAATAACAAAAGTAATTGTATTTATGAAAGCATAAACAGTAAAGGTACTACTGTAATATGATATAAATGTAATTACTATGCTTAGATGAGTGAATATATGTGTTTAGTCTGTGCAGTGGGCCATTTTTTAGAATGTAATGTTTATATTTTATATTTAGAAATACGAATATGAGTAAAAATTGGTCAAACTGGTTATCAGGCTATCAAACACACATTAAGGCCGTAACTAAAGACTTCAATAACTGAAAGTCCAGAAAAGCCCCTTCTGTCAGTATGTGTTAATATTTTAATGGCCACTGACACAGTCACCTACTTTAGAGTAAATGACTCAGACATATCAGGGATGACATGCTGCGAGGACCTGAAGAATGGGGGTGACGTGTGTGGCCAAATATGAGCGTATCTGTCTCAATGTATCTCACACATGACATTAAAGTGCATTATGTGTGTCAAGCGTATCTAACTGTAAATGTAAGCATGTATTTTTATTTGACAGCAATATGCCTTTAAATATTAAAAAACTGTATATCTTGTATGTTGTGTAAGTGCTCGTCTGTGTTAAGACTGACTTAACCCTGTTCCCAATCACCAGACATTAGTTTGGCATTACATTTAGAGCAGATTTATCAAAGCCTGGAGCTCACGCATCAGTGATGGTAGAGTGACATGATCACTGATTGGTGCTGGTTAAGGGCCTCCACCAATCAGATGTCTTGTTTTTTTTTTATATATATATATTCCTACACAACTTCACAAATTCAAATATTAGTCATAGAAACGCCCCTTGATGTCATCACATGTACTCCTCCCTGTTGTGAGTTGGTTTGAGTTATGTATTTGGAATCTTCAGTTACACTTAAAATGCACTTTTATTGCATTCGAAAAAAACAAAAAAACAATGTCAGGTTGAGTAGAACGAGCTATGCCAAAGACTACACATTTTTACAAGATGATTCCAAGGCCAGTTTAGTGGATGTAAAAATAAATAAATAAAATAATAAAACAAAATACTACTTTTTGGGACTGAGTCCTCCTTCAAGAAAAAACAAATACAAACTGCTTTTGAGAACATAAAGATGACTCTGACTTATTGCAATGTGGGGTTAACATTCTTTACAAAGGCCTCTTTTGACCAAAGAGAATACTAAGCCTAATGAACACAAAGAAAAGGACATTTTCAGTACAGACACATCACTGCTCAGCTTCAAACGCTCTAGCCTGCTCACACACATACATACACACACATTCATGACAGCATATCAGAAAAAGAGAAGATCAAAAGCATGCATACTTTGATAACTTTTTGCTTTTCAGTCTCTCACACAAAACTCAAGAGGAGATTTTTTTAAATATTCATTAAGATTGTGATTCATTAAAATAAAACCAATCCTCTACACACCTTTTTTCTATTTAAGGAGAAAATATATATATTTAAGTTGCTTAAAAAAAGGCAAATGCAACTACTGTCTGACATTTTTGTTTTTATTTTATAACTTTTTAACACCACAAATGTAAGAGCCTGTAATGATCCTAGCTAAGTAACTCATACTTTGCCAGAAACATACTTTATGCAAGTATGCGAAGAGTGTTTTGTCATTGGGTGTACTTGCATTCAGTTATTAGCTTCTAGTAACGCAAGATCGGCTTCTCACATTGCTACATTGAAAAATGTTTTGGTATGCAATTCATAAACGAACGCAAGTGTGCAGTGGTCAAGCACTCACATACTTGTGTTAAATGGATAGTTTACCCAAAAATGAAATTCTGCCATCATTTACTCACCCTCAAGTTGTTCCAAACCTGTATGAGTTTCTTTCTTCTGTTGGACACAAAAGAAGATATTCCCTGCAGATGTGGGACGCAAGTGTTGCTGGTAGCCATTGACCCCCATAGTATTTTATTTTATTATTATTATTATTATTATTGGCTACCAGCAACTGTTTGGTTGCCAAAATTTGGTATCCAGGTTTGGAAAACATGAGAGTGAGTAAATGATGCCAAAATTTTCATTTGGGTGAACTATCCCTTTAAGTGTATTTCTGGCCTTAAAGTGATAGTCCACCCAAAAAAAAACATAATGTAAATGTAAGTGAATTGGGAATCACAATCTAAGTGTGTTGTGAATAGTGAAACAAGGGAAGCCGAAGCAAGAAGTGTCACTGGAAGTCATATGCATCTGGATATTTTCTTACACAAATGCATCGCTTCACTTCAGAAGGCCTTTATTAACCCCCCGGAGCCTTTTTATGATGAATGGACGCACTTTTTTGGCCTTCAAAATCTCTACCCCCATTCACTGCCATTATAAAGCTTGGAAGAGACATGACATTTTTTAATATAACTCATGGGGTAATTTCATTTTTGGGTGAACTATCCCTTTAAGGTTAGATTTGAATAGATGCTAATTTTATCTATTAAACATTTCTCATGATTACGCTACACATTTGAAATTTCAGACCAAAGAAAAAGTGGCCAAAGAAGACTTATCAAAGAATATAATAGCAACAAACAGTACAGTAGGTGGGCTTGTCTGACTTGGGCCAGTAAGCAACCCCCCAGAACACGCTGGCAGCCATCTCACAATGTCCCGACAACCCCCTACAACCCCCTATCTTTTGTGGCAGCTAGTTGTACATGGTAAAACACTACTAACATTTTATTCACAAAATGTAAACATCTTGTTAATCTAGTTTAACATTCATAAGAGTAATACAATTGCCAGACACACAACTAAAATTTTAAAACTGGCAAAGAGAAACCTCGTGAGATATTACAAAAATAAAATGAAAGTTTGCAGCTTTAGTTTTCAACACGTTTTTACGTGATGTTTTTAAACTCCATTAATTACAGAGTGAGCTGTTCTGCTTTCATGTGAGTCCAGTCTGCTCATATGAAAGTCTATTTCTAATATTTGTTACTTGGAGCCTGAAGTTTATCTGCTTAATTTTTGCTCTTTGAGGGCACATTTTGTGCATATTGTTTTGGTTTGCATTTGGATTTCATTTCTGAGCTGGACCGGGTCGTAGGGTTACTGACGTCAGAGGCCTGGTGGTCCAGGTGACTCAGTGCAAAACTATGATGTAATGTGTGTGGTTGCCATAGAGATAATATTGTAGTGCTCAGCACTAGACATTATTATGAGGCTGAAAACTCACTCTTTTTAACACACGCGCGCACACACACAGACACACAAAACACACGAGACGAAGCACACAACATTGCTAAAAACAAATCTATATAACAGTGTATGCGCATATGGAAATAATTGGTGTAGGAAAAAATTAGAAAATTTGCTTGCAACTTGAATAATTAAACAGCAGATGTTTCACGGGAGAGAAAATTAGAGAGACAGAAAAGGGTATAGAGAGAGAAAGATAGAGGAAAGGAAACAGAATGTTAAAAGTACATTAATGGTTAGAAAGCCTAGGAACGTCAGCACACTATTAGCTCAGATCAATACTTTTCAGACAGTCAATAGTCAGAAAACGTCATATGTGCCATGATTGGGCTCTTCTGCCATCTGCAGGCACAACATAAACTGCTTGAATAAAATATGCTGCTTTGTATTGTTATACCAGAAGATCAATTGTTTCTATATCCCTCAGGCAGTTAATCTCAGATTTATATTCATCGGTCTCATTGATATTTGTATGATTTTTATTTAAAGTTAAAATACTTTCATATCCCAGCTTAATATGCTTAAAACTGTAAGTACTGTAAGCCATTTGCAGGCTGATTTTCCAAAAAGGTAGAATACTCTGTGGCAATATCAAAACAAATATTCTTGGTTTGTTTGAGCATCTTGATTGGTAGAAAACAGTATTATGGAGGAGGAGTTAGTCCACTAGTAGAAATATGAATTACAGAAATCTTAATGCCATATAGTGCTGCAGTGATGACATATTGCTGCAGGCTAACCCGGAAGTTAGCATCAGCCAGGTTCCCTCGACAAAAACCCAATAGGATTTTTCCAATGGCTTTTGGATCATTGCAGAAAATAAGCTCTGTGGCCAACAAAAGTTTATTATTCTTACATGGTTTGTTCATCATGATAATATTCATGAATGAACACTAGCTTTATGGATTTTGAAGCCTAAACACAATCACCAGAAATAAAAAGCTATAGGCTATACACAAACTTCACCACGATCACATGACTTCAACATCACCAGCATTAAACTTCAGAGTAAAGACTGAACTCTTTCAGTCTTTATTTAAGAATATTTTCCCTACAAGGTCTGAGTTAGAATAGTTTGCAAAAGTGTGACAATAAACACAACAAGGCTGTGAAAGTGAACTTGTGAGTAGATGAGTATACCTGTTCAGTGTGGTGACGTTTATGACCTTTTTCCAAGACAAATAAAAACTTTAAAGATCACAAGGGGGTGTATTGATGTATTTTATATTGTAGAATAAAACGTGGAAATGTCTTGAGCTTGTGTTAACCACAGAATATAGGCATTTAACCAAAAACCCATTGACTGTAAGATGGAAGTGGAAGTGTTAAAATCCTAACTTGTTTCTGGGTTTTGGTATCCAAAAGTGCATCATCCCTGCAGAACACTATATGGCAGATTTAGGAATTGAAGTCCTACCTTTCAGTTACAAAATGCAATAAGCTTTTAGAGGGTGTTTATGAAAATGTTCATGCATAGCTGGATCATTCTAAAAATATTAAGCACAGTTTGAGCAAAAAGCAGCATATATGTTACTTTTGTTGTCTGAATGTTTTGCTGAATTCTAGCATTAATGGTGCAGAAATTACACACTGTAGCTTTAATGCCCACTTCTTGATGCATACACAGCTTTAGTTCACATACAGTGCAGTATATAAAGCCCTGTGTACTATGAGGTTACAGCAGGACAAAGAGAGGTTCTCACATGGCTGGAGTTTGGCTGAAGTTTGGCTAAAGTTTGGCGGCCACAGGCTCTGGCTTTGCTCACACATCGCTAACACTGATGCTGCACAGCGCTAATCAGAACACAGGACAGTGTTAGCATTGTTCTTCATGTGGAAATGTAGCAAGCAGAGACCAGGCCATCTCTGAACTTATACTATGTAGAATGTGTGGACTGGACAGGAGAAATAATGAAGATCTGACTTCTAATGGCCAGAAATAGCACACAATATGCTAAATCCAGCTCAGATTTATAAGTCATAATTATTCACTGTGTGATGGAAACCAAATTATTCTATGGGTGGTTCTTAAAAAAACCCAGTTTCAATTTGGCTATTCTTTGGTCATTATAATGCAGAAATAAATAAAAAAGTCTCTTGCTCTAGTAAGTATATTTAGCACTAAAATATTTCCAAAATCTTGTGGCTCTTTTGTCCCTTTGGCTAGGACACATTGCATTTCTAAAACATGCATAAACCAATTACATATTATGTAATAAACCACAAACATCTGCAAAATATGTTCTTCACACATGTGAACATCTGTATAATCCCCCAAAACCTAAAAATGGTTTAAAAAACACAACATAAAATCTTCATTGATCAACACATTGTGCATCAACACGTATGATCTGTGTGATACAGCAGTGAGTATTGGTGTGGCAGAAGTTTGATTTTACATTCAAACTGAAGCCATAAATACAAAGGCTGGAGGCATTACTTCATGGAGATATAAATTATTGACGGGAAAAACTACACTAAGATTTCATATTATGCAAAATACAAATGCATGCATTAGAGTAACCAAGGAAAATGGAAATTTCTGTTTGTTCTCTATGTAAAATGACTGATACGTATTAAATGGCTCATATGATGCGATTTCATGTTTTCCTTTGTCTTTTGAGTGTTAAAAGCTGTTTGTGCATACAGAAGATCCGTAAAGTCACAAAGATTAAAGTCTCAAAACCAAAAGAGATATTCTTTATAAAAGTGAACGCTCAGCCAGAAGGCGTAACTTCTCGCTACAGTATTGCTGCCGCCGCCACCATGTCATGGAGACGCTGTGTTTTTTTGCAAAAGCCAAACTACTTTGTTTGGCCTTCCAAAAGATGACACAACTAGAAATCAGTGGTTACGTTTTATTTACAACACTGTTCCAGAACAGTTGAGCTTTGTAAAAATCTACGCGTTTCAGAAATGTGGGGCATTGAGCAGCAACAATAATGTACAGTATGTGGAAAATAATGTAAATAATAAACCTTAAACACATTGCATTATACAACAAATACACAAAATAATGTTTTTTTAGCAACGTATGACCCCTTTAAAATTGAATGGATGCATATAGAAACAAACAGACAGTTCCCAGGCACTGATATCATTAATATGTTAGATGGCAAATTGAATTTGCGATTACTTCTGTCAATGGCTCTAAATCCCTAAAAAGCTATGAGTCTCAGCACTGATATAATTATGTGATAGGGGTATATTTTTTTCTCTTGTACAAAGATACCTTCATATAAAAAGTGGAAATTAATACATGCTGGGAGACTTTCAGAAACCTGGAGCAGTGGGCAGCCATGTGCTGTAGCACCCAGGGAGCAGTTAGGGGTTTGGTGCCTTGCTCAAGGGTCTCACCTCAGACATGGTATGGAAGGTGGGAGAGAGCGCTGTACATTAAATCCCCTCACCTACAATCCCTGCCGGTATCAAGACTCAAACCCACAACCTTTGGGCTACAAGTCCAACTCGCTAACCATTAGACCACATCTGCCCCACAGGATTTTAATCTGAAACTCCCAGGTCGAGAGCTGATGCTCAGACCGCTGGGCCACATGCTCTTTCATGCTTCCACATGGTACTTAAATCATATTTTCATGGTACTTAAATCTGAAGAACTTTTACACTGATGATGTGCATTCTTTGTACAGGTGTGTAGCATATTAGTATTAGGACATACTACAAGTTGGCATTGTCCTTTGACCTGTATTCTTTATGAAATACAAACTAGTGGTCAATTATATGGTTTTTTTTCTTCACAGAACAATTATACAGATAATATGAGGGTACGTATGTTTTTTTGTTTTGTTTTGTTTTGTTTTTTTACAGACTGATGCAGTGCACAACTTATATATATAATGGCTGAACTTGCCAAAGTTTGTGAGGTTTGTATAATTAAATAATGCATTAGATATTTAAAAACTTGTTTTAATATCATAACTGCATGTTTGCCAAATGCTGACAGTATAGGACTATTATACAGCTTTATCTATTATTATTAGACAGGAAAGTTAAAATAAAACAGAAACTAATTTAGAGAGAGTTGGAAAAATGGAGCTTCAAATGCAGGAGCAAATGTGAGTTTCTGCTCTGGAGTTCTTCTCATCTGTCAAAATAAATGTCCTGCCAAACAGAAAAACCTAGAGGCTAAAAATTTAAAAATGACAAAAATCCATTTGTACTAACAACAATTTAACCACAGAGAACAACTGTCTAACTTTGAAAATAGCATCTCCTTGCAAAGTGTCCACTGGTGCACACTTCAGGAACTCAGCTGATGCAGTAATCCATGTATTGTCTGCTTGTATGAATACGATACTTGTATTATATGCAACCTTCTACTCATGTGACATACTGTTTTTTTGCATACTGTGTACACATATTGGGTTGAAGACAGTACACAAAAGCTTCAAGATAACCTTATATATAACCTTATTTCTGCTTCCCTCTTGCTGTATCTCTTTCATCTGACCTACCTCACTCTTTTCCTCTCAAATAGAAGAAAATCAAATGGGAAAAAAGGAAATAATACAGTATATGTTGGTTGGTGAATGCTCTGGAAAAATCTGTTGGAGCAAGAATAACAGTTTGGGTGAAAACAGTTTCTCATTTTTGTTTCTATATGTGTACTAATATTTGGTGAGATGTCATAGAGTGAAAGTTAAATGAAAAGATAAACGAATAAAACGAGAGATGTCTGTGTAAGAGAGACAGAATCATTCAGTCAGTGAGCCCAGTCTGACCACTAGCTGGTTTGCTTAATCTTACAACACATATACTGTACAAATATAGGCCGCCAGTTCGAGAGATAATCTACTCCTTTAATCATGGAAAATCCTTTTCACAACAGTCCAGCACTGACACGGGGATGATCCATTAGAGGAGGAGAGTTTCAGACCTTCTCTCCTCTGCAAACATGCAATCTTTATCAGCCACAATTATGCTCATGTACAATACACAATGTATAAAAATTGAATTTTACCATTCCTAAGATGCAGTACTTCATAATTTAATCAAATTCCCTGTTCAAACACACATTTACGGATTGTTGCACTTATTCTTAAATACAATAATGAAACACTATTCTCAACGTATAACCCATAATCATAGTTCCAAGTGAATCTGGATATTCAATAAGAAAATAATAGATTTCATTCATTGCAAAAAGTGAACATTACATACTAAAATGGAGTCAGGATGGAGGGGAGGGTTGAAAAAGTAAGAGGGATTTATGACATCAGACAAAAAAGATTATGAAGACAGATCTTTCTTATTTGGAATACTTGCTGTTCACCAATGAATCAGACACAGTGCAATGAGACATATGCACAAAAAAGTAAACCAGGTCAATTTTGAGTTCATGTTCACTTTAATACTACAAATATTTATTAATGGGCTAATGATATATATTTTCCAGTTACTATAGCCTTGCATGGTACATAGAGCATCATGGGAAATGGCTGTTAATATTTTCAAGAATACTAAAACTTGGGTTGTTTTAATGACTATGCTGGCAAACAACAAGCAGTTCCCAATAATGCCAGCTGACTCTGCACTTCTAAAAAGGAAAATAATTGTATGTATAGTATAACACAGAAGCTAGTCAATCACTGAAAGAACAACAGTTACAGTCCATACACCACTGCAGTACACTGGACCCTGGGAATGAAGCAGAATTCTGATCAGTTATAGCAGTGTTTCCAAACCTTTTTTTAGTTGCGGCACCCTTTGGAAATTTTAACAAACTTGTGGCACCCTACAAAATAAATATTATAATTTAATATTACACAATATTTGAATTTCTAACTTCGATATGATCATTTGAAAAGTATAGATATTCAGTACAACAGGGAAGAACGGCAGAATATAATGTCATACAGACATTTTTATGGTGGCAATCAGTAGCTAATTTTCTATGAAGATACCATTATATGACAATTGTAATTGCTTTATACATAACAGTAACTTATTAATTACCTTTATAACTAGCTATCTCACAATTTTTTTTTAACTTTACAGTGGGGTAATTTTGGTGCAGCAGCACAGATCAATCAAACGTGAATTGAATAAAAAATGAAAGTACGCATCAGTATAAAATAGACCAAAGAAAGAATTAATATGTAGCACAAATAAAAATAACGCAGGAACAACGGCTTGCGATTTAAATAAATTGCTTTTATTTTTCAGGTAGTCTAACAGTAGGTAAGATATTAAACAAATTTTTTTTTTTACTAATTATCCCAATAATGTTTATCCTAGAAAGCTCTTATTTCAAACACGTGAGGGCATTTTAACCCCAATGGGGCGTTAGTGGATCCATGAATGGAGGGCACGTTACCATAGTGCCCCTTACCACACCAGTTACAACACTAGGCTATTGCAGACAGAACAATACTGTACTACATTCGATGTTCCTGTCGCAATTTTTGAGTGGACTTTGCTGTTCCGATGAGCATGAACGGTATATGAGTGGTATACGGAGCGCACACGCATAGAGCGGGATAATATGCAGAGCGTCAGCAGCCGAAATTTCGGTGCATCTCTAATTATTGGCGACATCAGAAATGGATATTATATAATAGATGCTTTTTGAACATTATAGCAATTAAAAAAAAAAAAAATTATTTTTTTACACTGCACCCCTGCTCTCGACAGACGGCACCCCGGTTGGGAAACACTGAGTTAGAGGACTGACCTTTGAGCTCACTTGTATAAACTTAAGACAGTATAACTTCGATACTTAAGTACCAAACTTAAACATAGGCAAGGTTCAGTCAGTCAGTCAGGAAGCTTCTTTACAAACAAAAAGCCATGTAGAAATACAGATTTGCACAACCAAATAAACACATAAATATATTTTAAAAAGCTCATTATGTAAAGCAAATCAACCAAGCACTTTTTATCAGACACTTGATAGCAGTGCCGTGCAGAATACAGGATATCAAATTGCCCAGTTACTGTCAGTCCTGATGCACAGAGGATTACGGATTGGCGCATTTCTGTAGCTCAAACAGTAGATCATGGTGCTTGCAACAACAAGGTCATGGGTTTCATTCCCAGGGAATGCATGAACTTAAAAAAGTCTTAATTAACGTAAGTCTAGGGGGATAAGAGGGGAACATAGTCCTGGGCCCAGTGACGAAGGGAGGTCCACTATGGAAAGACATAATCATTGGGCCCAGAGGAGGGACAAAAACATTAAACAACTGTCTAACCCTGGGTTTATTCTTATTCTTTTAATATGACCATAATGCATAATGCAAAAGCAACACTACAGTTAATAGGATACTTCACCACAAAGAGTAATATTTTCAACTTTTTTAAACTATAACCCTAACCAACTATCATAGCTGTAAAGCATGATGTAAGTGCACTGTGAAACTCGTGTGAGAAGTGACGCGCTTACATCATGCTTCACAACATGCTAATCAGTGTTGACATTACAAGTAATGTGAGTTACGTAATCAGATTACTTTTTTCAAGTAACTATTAAAGTAATGCATTACTTTTTAATTTACAAGAAAATATCAGCATGGGTTGTTACTTTTTCAAATAAGTATTGCCAGTTACTTTTTTTTTTTCATTTATTGACTGACAGCTGTCCTGTTCTCAATGCTGAGAGAAATCAGATGTGCAGAGGCATTGTGTGAACATGATGGTTACTGTAGTTCTAGACTACATGTGAACATGCATTTGCACAAAAACAGATTCAGTATTGACGCAAACCTGCAATAATTGAATGTTAACACAAAAATCCTTTATGTATTTAATTCCTTCAGACTGAGGCTTATTCATTTCGCTTTTTGTCTGGTATGAAAGGACTTTACCTTGGCAAAATATAAAATTGCCTTTAATAAAAACAACAAGCACCCAGCCAGATGAGAAAAAGGTACACATTATTCCATAAAAGTACGTAACGCAATTAGTTACTTTTTTAGCGAGTAATGCAATATAGTATTGTATTCATTTTAACGTAACTTTCTTCAACACTGGTGCTAACATTCACAGCATGCCGACAATTGGCCATAAGCGATGGATGGTTTAATAGTTTAAAAAGTTGAAAATACTTTAAATGTTAGTATTTTTCTTACACACTGGCGTCATATGGAATACAGTCATTCATTTTGCATTGTTTTTGAAGCATCAACTGTGAGGGACTCATTTAGAGACTCTACAAAGTTGAAAATAACACAGAGATGTTATTTTTTTCGAAAGTCGCTGTTTCCACAACGAATAAAGTCATATACATCTGGGACAGCATGAGGATGAGTAAATTATACATTTTGGGGTGGAATATCCTTTTAAAGGCCGTTGAGGTGACTAAAGATATAACATGTATGGTAAATATCATCATCAAGAAGTTCAAAGTAATGAACAAAAAGAAAAACAGCTCTCACCACAAATGACAGCTCAACTGACCGCTTATATGCAGTGCTTGTGTCCATGCAAACCAGAGACAGAGCTGTTCTCATCAGACAGACTGCTTCAAAGCTCACAGGGTATCAGATGAAATCCCCTTCTCAGCAGCCTGGTTTCTCGCTTAGGCCTGAGTCAAACTGGGTTTATGTAACAAAGTATTTTCTTCTCTCAAAAGGCTGAGTGAGAGGAGAACACAAAACAGTATGAAAAACTTCAATTTGACACTTCACATCAAAATCCACAGCTAACTGTGCTGCCTTTATCACCAAAAAGAGTGACATTGGTTGAAGTTGTGACACATAATAATAGTTTTCACTGAATTTTTTGCTTGTTTTTGCTTGAGCATAATTAGATCGTGTGAAGAGAAGTTCATGCTAGATTTTATCTACAATATAACCACAGAAACTTCATAGCGTAGAAAAGCATTGATAGGGGCATCTGATGCCATGACCCTACTCATGCGTAACTGTAGCAGTGTGTGTGTCATGCCTGGGCCAACACTAGTGATCCTTACTACGGCAAGAAATTAAAATGACCTGGTATCCTTGTTTATTATTAAAGTTTAACCTTAACTTTTGAAACACGCCATGGCTTTATGAAAAAAAATCCAAACCTAACCATCATGTTAATCAAAAACCCAATCATAACTCACTGCCTGACTTCAGCCTGAGTAAAACCCATCCAGAAGTGAAAGAAGTTCCTAAAATGGAGAATTCAATCTTTCAGTAGTAATTCCATTCCCTCACTTTCAGTGTGGACGTCAGACAAATTTCCACAATAAAAAACAGGCTTGATAGATTTTCCAGTGGTGTGGCGAGTGTGGATCTGAGAGTCTCACTAAAAAAAGAATGGTCTCCATCACTTCACCAAAGCACAGCAATATACACTGAGACATCACAAATTCATCTGAAGAAGGGAAAATCATCATATGAAGTGTCTGGAAGAGACATTTTCCAGAGCTTTCCTCTTCAGTTGTTAATGATGTAATTGGTGGCAGCTGTAAAATTATGGGTACACTGCCATGGAAACAAGCCTCGAGCTTCTATGACAATGCGGCGGAAGAGATATGAGTTTGTCAGCCTTTAAAACAATAGCATTTATGACTTAATACAAGTTCAGGAAACTAAGCATTATTAGTCTATACCAAAACTGCATCCTTTTGCCTTTTAGGAGCACAGTGTACCCAGACATTTTAACACACGTATACTAATGCAGTCAAGCTAAACACCATCAACATCACTGTGGACCAATTACACAGTATAAGCTTGACCTGCTGTTTGCTGTTTATAGCAGTGGCAGAATGTAATGAGAGGGAGGCAATGATGTTCTCTCTGATGAGCCGCTCTCTGATGTTTGCTGTAGCCTGGCTCCGCTGTAAATTAAGTTAGGACAGCTGAGCATCTCAGCAGAACCGTCAGGGGTGTTGAAACCCCCACTGGCAGTTTGCATTGAGTATCTTGCAGCAGAGATTACAAAAAAAAAAAAAAATAAACTTCGGAATAAGTTTTCCAAATTCCATGATTAAACCACAAAAAGAACAACTGTCCCTACTTACATCAGAGAACATTAAGTGATAATAATAATGAAGCAAAGTCTTTTCGTCTATCCATGCAAAAGAGTAAATTAATAAAGCGTGTCTGCAAGAGGATAGTGACCTTTTTCAGTTGATTGCTTTGCTTCCTAATGGATTTAAGAAGCAAAACTATTTTTGTATATGTTACATAAATGGTAGACATTAAAGGAATAGTTCACTTACAAATGAAAATTCTGTCATCGTTAGAATTACCAAAAAAAAAAAAAAGTATATATTATATATATATAATATATATATATCTTTAGGGCGCAACGTTAACGGCGTTAAAAGCATGCGATTAATTTAAATTACAATTATTTAACGCAATAACTGCACAAATACTGAAGCCATTTTATTCAAACTTGAACCACAATTTTAAGCTGCTAAACTCCGGGAAAGTTTTCAGTCAAATGATCCAGTGAGCGAATGCATTCTAACAATCCGTCCAAACAGCGCTAATATAAAGGAAACCAGGCTGATTACATCATAGATTGCAGAGAGAATACGGACTCGCATTGCATTTTCAGTGAATTAGTCATTCCAGTGCGGTGCGCTTAAACACGAGCTCTGTCATATTCTGTGATTGTCTTTGAAGAGCGCGAGCCCTCACATGTCACACGCTGTGTGGAGTACAGACTGAACGGATTGTCAACACTTCCCACCGCTGTATGGCCAGATGAGACTTCGTTTTCTCGACTGGATAACCAGTCTCACAAGTAAAGTTTTGATGGATGAAGACAGGTAAACAATCAAGGTAAATATGATTGCGGTGGCATACAGGAGTCGTACAGTAAGCACACGTGAGTCCGTTATAATAATGCGTGTATGGGTGCTCTTGACGCACTGATCGCACATTGTATTTATGCACAGGCACAGACTTTTCCGTTCATTCACGTTGTTTCCACACACATTCCCGATGTTTTGATTTGTAATGTTTATGTTGCTGTGTTTAGTTATACTGAATGGATCCGTGTACTGTAGTAGATATATGCAGTCAGCAGGGCATTGGTTTAGGGGTTTTTTTTGGCATCTCCATGTGATCCTGTTCGGTATCGCAACTTGACTTCTCTAAAATGTAAAAAAGCTCTTTGCTGTTGCACTGTACACATACTATAAAATTCAGATTATTTTTTCTTTCATATGTGCTTATATGGGCTCCTTATATCATTTGGTTCTTTGGTGTCCTTTTGGAGTTTCTAAGTGTCCTTTTTTGGAAAGATATCTAAATTTATCTTTATAAAAGCTTGCAGAAAATATAGATTTTTGAGAATCACACTTTAATCTTTTGGTTTACTTTGCTGGATATAGCAAATGATGACAAAATAAACATTTAAAATAAGATAAATGGTCTATGCTTAATTTCATGAAGTGTGTGATTAATCCCGATTAATCACAGAAAAAGGGTGTGATTAATTAGATAAAAAAATGTAATCTATTGACAGTCCTAATATATATATATACTTCCCTACTTTTTCCATAAAATAAAAGCAAATGGAAACTGGGCTCTCAAGCCAAAAATGGCCAAAGTACCATAACAAATTGTGTATGAACTTGAAACCCATATAATAGTTTTGTTTAAGGAACAGAATTTACAAAGCCCTGCACATAACATACCATGAATTAAGAATATGTTCCCACAACTTTTTATTAGACATATTTTATTCATTTTTTCCCTTGTATTAGTTAAATCGTGGCCACATTGTCATAATTTGTTCCCTTGTATTAATTTAGGTAAACCACAGCCACGACCACAACTAATTTGTTCAAGTATATAATTAAATCGATACAACTGATTAAAATGAGGGAACAAATTAATAAATTACTGAAACGTAAAATTTGGATTGCGAACAGTTATAAGACACTCAAAAACGTTGTGCATTAAGCATCACTGATGTCAAATAAATTTGAAAACTATGGCTGATGATCATTTAACTTAATGGCTTATTTTGGTGTGTTCCTCCCACAAAGTGACTGTATGCTTTTATTATACTTTTATGGTGCTTATTTGCAATTATTGAAGCGTGACTGCATCCATCTTCGTTTACTGTCTTTGTGTAGCAAAGTTCTTTGTCAACAGTCAGTAAAAAGTCTCTTTCTGTGTTCCATGTAAGAAAGAGAATATATGAATTCGGAATGACATGATGGTAAGTAAATGATGACAAAATATATTTTAGGGTGAACTATTCCTTTAAACCTAAGCAGTCTGATTCAAATGTTATATCACAACACAAACAAAAGAGCTTCTTCATAAACGTATTGCATTCCAGGACAGCCAGTGTCTAAAAAAATGTCATCAAACTTCCCATCACTCAGCATTCTATGACTTTCAGCTCAGCATCATAAAATCCTGGCAATGTGTAGATCACGTGACTGCTGGATTCTCAGTGTCCTTTAACAAGCCAACAGGACAAAGTGCGTTTAAAAAGAGAACAGACACCCAAGCGCTCTCCATCCATAATAAATGGTAGTGGATATCCAGTCAGCAGGCCTCACCTGCTACCTACACACACACACACAGCAATCACACAGCCACCAATGCACTAATGAGGCCAGGCAACTACATTTTACACACATTTAGAATAAAAATTCTCAATAAAACAGCAAGAGAAAAGTATTTCACTGCTATAGCACTGTTATAGACCACATAGTATTAAATGGACCACAGATTCTAAATAAAATACAGAATATGATACAGTGCTTTTGGTGACAATTACATTACAATTTACTCTCCTATTGGTGATTATTCAGTAACTTGATCTGTAATAGTGAGAGTTCAATCTAACGTATGCTGTCCACAAGCAGGGCCAGTAGCAGTCCATCTGGGAGGGTAACAGACACCACGGGCAGGGCCTTTGATATGTGTTACAGGACACAGATGCATACACATACACAAATGTCATGAAAGAAACAGACACGGACAGCTGTGTGATTGCCACTGTGAATGAACTGCACTAGCCTACTGAAGCGTATGTCGGAGGAGGATGTACTGTAGGCCATTAATTGAAATGCAACACTCATATTGATCCAAATGCACATTCATGCCCCTGGCCACCTATCAGCTGATCTCACGACAGCTACAGTGAAGAAAGAAAATAAGGAGTAATCGATCACACAATCTATCATTAGCCACAGTGTTAATCAAGTTTAAACATACACAGAAAATAAGCAGCGATTAGTCACAAAATCTATCATGTGATCGGAAATGTCAGGCTTTTTACGACATACGGCTGAAGTAAGTAAGTGTTAGGGCTGTGCAATATATCGAAATATCGCAAATGTACATATCGCAATATGCATATCGCTACAGCTTGCAATATTTGCGGCCATGAACAAAAGACAAAGAGAAAATCACTCACTGCTCTTACCTAAATAACTTTTGTAGTTTAAATAAGAATCAGTATATATTGAATTCAAAGAGGAAATACTAAGCAGTTTGTATTTTTCCTTTTTTATTATTCAGTTCCTAAACTCATGTTAAAATTATTACACTAATGTTAAAATGACATTTTTATGTAATGCTCGAGTGAAACACATACCGTTCACTTTCAGAAGTTGTTGTAGGGGTGCTTTCTTATTAGAATCAGAATCAAAATGAGCTTTATTCACCACTTAAGTGATGCGCAAACACAAGGATTGTTGGGGTTTACGCAGAAATCTTGTTACAGTACATACATACAAAAACATATATAGACATAGATAGATATATGACAAATAGGCCGGTCGCATGAATCAATATATGAATTATCGCGCACTCTATACAGTGGGTACGGAAAGTGTTCAGACCCCCTTAAATTTTTCACTCATTTTTTTTTATATTGCAGCCATTTGCTAAAATCAGTTTTAGTTAATTTTTTTTCCTCATTAATGTACCAACAGCACCCCATATTGACAGAACAACCCAGAATGGTTTGACATTTTTGCATAATTTATTTTAAAAATTGAAAAACTGAAATATCACGTGGTCCTAAGTATTAAGACCCTTTGCTGTGACGCTCATATATTTAACTCGGGTGCTGTCCGTTTCTTCTGATCATCTTTGAGATGGTTCTAAACCTTCATTTGAGTCCAGCTGTGTTTGATTATACAGATTGGACTTGATTAGGAAAGCCACACAACTGTCTATATAAGACCTTACAGCTCAAAGAGCATGTCAGAGCAAATGAGAATCATGAAGACAAAGGAACTGCCTGAAGAGCTCAGAAACAGAATTGTGGCAAGGCACAGATCTGGCAAGGTTACAAAAAAATTTCTGCTGCAACTTAAGGTTCCTAAGAGCACAGTGGCCTCAAATAATAATCCTTAAATGGAAGACATTTGGGACGACTAGAACCCTTCCTAGAGGTGGCCGTCTGGTCAAACTGAGCTATCGGGGGAGAAGGGCCTTGGGGAGAGAGGTAAAGAAGAACCCAAAGATCACTGTGGCTGAACTCCAGAGATGCAGTCGGGAGATGGGAGAAAGTTGTAGAAAGTGAACCATCACTGCAGCCCTCCACCAGTTCGGGGCTTTATGGCAGAGTGGCCCAAAGGAAGCCTCTCCTCAGTGCAAGACACATGAAAAGCCCGCATGGAGTTTGCTAAAAAACACCTGAAGGACTCCGAGATGGTGAGAAATAAGATTATCTGGTTTGATGAGACCAAGATAGAACTTTTTTGGCCTTAATTCTAAGCGGTTATGTGTGGAGAAAACCAGGCATGCTCATCAACCTGTACAATACAGTCCCAACAGTGAAGCATGGTGGGGTGACAGCATCATGCTGTGGGGGTGTATTTCAGCTGCATGGACAGGACGACTGGTTGCAAACGAGGGAAAGATGAATGCGGTCAAGTACAGGGATATCCTAGACGAAAACCTTCTCCGGAGTGCTCAGGACCTCAGACTGGGCGGAAGGTTTACCTTCCAACAAGACAATGACTGTAAGCACACAGCTAAAATAACGAAGGAGTGGCTCCACAACAACTCTGTAACTGTTCTTGAATGGCCCAGCCAGAACCCTAACTTAAACCCAATTGAGAATTCCTGTCGTGGGATGTAGACCTAATAAAGTGGATGTCCACGCGCAACGTTTCCCCATCCAACTGACAGGAAGGCGGGATCTGCAAGAGGGAATGGTCAGAGGGATCCACAAATCCATGTGTGAACAAAACGTTGTTGCATCTTCCCAAAAAAGACTCATGGGCGGTATTAGTCAAAAAGGGTGCTTCTACTAAATCTGATAAAGGGTCTGAATATTTAGGCATGTGATATTTACTTTTTTTTTTTTATAAATCTGCAAGAAATGTCAACAATTCTGTGTTTTTCTGTCAATTGGGGGTGCTGTGTGTACATTAATGAAGAAAAAAAAAAAACTTAAATGATTTTAGAAAATGGCTGAAATATAAAAAAGAGTGAAAAATATAAGGGGGTCTCAATACTTTCCGTTACGCAACTGTTGTAGACATGACCTCGAATCATTTGTTGGTGACGCTGAATATATCGCACAGTAGATTAATGAATAAAATTAATGTTCACCATGGTTTTTACATGTTCCCTTTGAGCCACGTGTCTTTTGCCGCGGTGGTCGTAGATAAGTGGTTAGGTCAGGGAGGTGATCGTCTCACATTAAAACCTGCTTCTACAACCAAAGTTCATCTGGAAATATGGTCCGTGTTAGGGGGGATCTGGGCCGTTTGTGACATGGCGGACATCTGAATGATAAGGAGTGATTGTGTTTTTCAGGCAATGCACCACTTACGTACAGAGCAAAAGAAGGTCATGGGAACAAAACTCTCCATAAAAGTTCTTTTGCATTTCTTTTTTTCTTACTTGTACTTTGCAACTTTTATGTTAGAAACATGTTGATTACTCATTATTCAGATTTTAAGGTATTTAATATTTTGTTACTTAATTTCCATGATCTAAATATTTTTACAAATTAAAAGTTTTGGAAGTGTGTAGGCCTTCTTGCATTTATTATGCTGTTACATTATGATTATATCATTAAAATGGTCTTTAAAATGACAATAAAATCGCTTATCGCAATTATTTCTGGGGCAATATATCGCACAGCAAAAAGTTGTTATCGTGATCATTTGAGCCTAAGTGACACAAGATAGTTATAGAAGGTCACAGAACTGACTCAGCAACAGCTGACTAAAACTGTTTCATCTGAGTATGTGTCAAAGATCGGCCAGACTCAGTCCTCCATCATCACAAAGATTCTTCTCTACCTGAGTTCTGAGCACCGCACATGTCACCAATGAAGCACTCCTACCAGCCTGCATAAATAGCAAAAACCTCAGAATAACCCTTTCGAACTGCTGGTATTGTTTTACAGGTAGAGGGACTCACTGTATGTTGCTAAGTTAACGTTAATACTTGCGTGAGTACTTACCTCCTGTGTTCATCCTAGTGTCTCCCACCCCCCCCGTTCCAAAGGTCTCCTGTATCTCCTAGTTCCCGGATCGCTGAGGTGTGTGTGTCCCCTGGATAACTTCCAGCCTCAATCAAGCAAAAGACTTGGATTACTCCACTCTCCATATCTTCTGCACTCTCACGGACCTTTCCCTCACCTTCACTTCCTCCGGACTCAACACCAGTAATCTCTGTGACCAAATAAACTGTTGTATATAACTAAGCTGTTGTGTCAAGCCTCTTCCGTAACAGAAGACCGGACCCACACCGACGGCACAGATGAGTTCCCCCCACGGCATGCACTCAGCTGCGTGGTTCTCCATCCTCGCTTGCCGGGATCTCCCCTTCTACGACTACGCCGGGGAGTTTTGCAAGCTGGCAGCGGAGACGGCGACGGACGATGCCACACTCAACTATCTGTTCTGGCTTGGGGCCAACTCCCATCACCCCTTGGACCTCCCAGACACCACTGGCCTCTGTTGGAGAGAAGGCGTATTCCGGTGCCTGGGGAGTGTCCGGTCCCGAGCCAGAACCAGTCCGCCGCCGTCCGCGGCTCCGCAAGTCAGCCGGCAATTCGGTGGCAAGCCGAGAGGCCGTATGTGGCAAGCCGAGAGGCCGTATGTGTGGCAAGCCCGAAGGAAGGACGTTAGTGTGGCAAGCCCGAAGGACGTTAATGTGGCAAGCCCAGAGCTCGCTCCAGTGTGCCCGCCGCCCACTGGCCTCTCAGCATTGCTGGACATGGCGCTGCCCCTAGAGTTCACTGCTCCTGTGTTCTTAAACCAGTGTACGCGTTCCAGCCCCCAGTGCCCGCTCCTCGTAAGCGATTCCAGAGTGCCACCAGTGCCCGCGTACTCGTAAGCGCCCTCCAGAGCCTCGCATTTCCCCCCGGGCCTAGTGGCCAACCGCGATTGGCCCCAGCACCAGCCCACGAGCTCGCTCCAGTGCCAGGTATTATGAAGCCCCAGCCACTGAGGGCTAGTCTCCGTAGTGCGGCTCCAGCCCAACCTCACTCCCCAGGCCCAAGCTCCTCGAAGCGCTTTTGGCTTTTGGCCTGCTCCTCGACAGGAGAGCCTCTCCAGTTCCACGCGCCACGTAATGCACACCTGTTCTCGAGTTTCAAGTCCCAGGAAGGTCTTCTGTGCCCGAGTTCAAGCCCAGTGAGGGCTCCTGTTCCGAGGCAAAGCCCAGAGGAGGGATCCTGTCCCGTAGTCAAAGAACTAGGGAGGGTCTCCTAGTATCCAGTTAAAGCGCCAGGGAGGGCTCCAGGCCCTGAGCTATAAGCCCCGTAGGATTCCCGAAGAATATTTTTTTGGGGGGGGGGCAGATGCCCGTGGCCGAGCAAGCCAAGGCCACGGAGGTATCCGCCATGGCCTCATGAGTCCCCAGCTCGCATGGCCGCCGAGGTCAGGATCCGCAATGGCTGTTCACGAGTCCCTGCTCCACTAAGGGCCTCACGAGTCCCCAGCTCGCCATGGCCCCGCCCCGTAGGTCCCGTGTCTGCCCCATGGCCGCTCCGAGTCCCAAGGATCCGTTCCCTGGCTGACGAGGTCTCAGGATCCGCCTACTGGCCGCACGAGTCCTCCAGCAGCTACCGCAAATGGCCGTCGAGGTTCCAGGACCGCTCAGGCAACACCGGAACTACCTGATCCGTCCTGGACGCCGCTCTGGGGTCTCCACCTGTTACAGCATAAGGGCGCCCACCCCCTCCCCGGTTGGAAATGTTATGGGGTGCGGGACGCGCCTTTCGGGAGGGGGGAGTACTGTCACAGATCAGCCAGACTCAGTCACCTCCCAATCACAACGATCCGTCTCACCTGAGTTCTGAGCACCAGCAACTGTCACTAATCAAGCACCTCATTAAACAGCCTGCATAAAAGCACACACCTCAAACACCCTCACTGTCCGGTCTCGTATAAACGTAGAGGACTCAATGACTTTGCTACTGATTACCTTTACTACTTCGTGCAGTACTTACCTCCTGTGTTTCTCCTAGTGTCTCCCCGTCTCCAAGTGTCTCCTACATCTCCTAGTTCTGGATCGCTGAGGTGTGTGCTTCCCCCAGATAACTTCCAGCCTCACTCAAGCCAAAGACTCGTATCACTCCACTCTCCATATCCTCTGCATTCTCTCACGGACCTTTCCCTCACCCTCAATTCCTCCGGACTCAACACCAGTACTCACTGTGACCAAAAACTGTTTTGTATAAAACTAACCTGTGGTGTTTAAGTGCCGCTTCAGTAACACATGTGCACTTTAAGCATGATGTATCCGCATACGAATATCGCATATTTTAATGGAGTTATCGAATTTTTTCGTCAATATTCGCACGCCCTAGTAAGTGTATTGAGCCTTGTGAAACTAATCAGTTTAATTAATTTTATTGGCTTGAACCGTGGAGTTAAACTTGCTGTCTATGGAGGGTCAGAAAGCGCTCGGATTTCATCAAAAGTATCTTAATTTGTTCTGAAGATGAATGAAGGTCTTACGGGTTTTGGAACGACATGAGGATGAGTGTAGCCTACATTATAAGTGGCATCAAATTTTCAGTTTTGGGTGAACTATCCCTTTATCGTATATGGTGACTGCATGTGTTATAGGCATGGTCAGTGGACATATAAGTGATCCAGGAATAAAGTAGTAAAGGAAAAATTATTCGCAAGAATTAAAAGATTTTCAAATAATTAATAAGACAAATGACGGCAGTTTTATGCACTTTTTGTTCCCCCATGAGACAAGAGTTAAAAATGATTATCGCCAAACTACACTGTGCATTCAAAAGTAGCTAGCTCGGTATGTATTTATTCTGCAGGAGTGCAAATTTAAATTGTTCAGAGTTGACAGTTAAGGGATTTACATTATTACAAAAAAAGGCAATTTCAAATAAATGCTGTTCTTTTAAACTTTTTTTGTTAGCATAAAAAAAAAGTCCTGGTGGAAAAACAATGTAGTATGCTACAGAATTTTAAAAAAACATTAAGCAGCACAACTGGTTTCAACTCTGATAATAATATTAAAAAATGTGTCTGAGCAGCCCATCAGATACGATTGTGTGTTGAAGTATCATGTGAACCTGAAGACTGGAATAATTATGCTTTGTCTCTATTTTTAATCAATTAATTGCAGCCCTGGTGAGCATAAGAGAGTTCTTAAAAAAAAAAAACTTTTGATTGTTTTGTTTTTTTTCAAAAATTTTATTATTTTAATGAGCCTTTTTCTTTATTATTATATCTGGAAGGTTGTATCACCCTGACATTTTTTACTTCACAACCTCCCAAAAAAATGAATTTGAATTCAGAAATAAAAAACGTTGAAGTGGTGCATTGTCTGTTGCAACATATATTGTTTATGTATTTTTGAATAACTTAGATTTAGACAAAAAAAATGAGCATCATGCCATTGTGAACATGATTATAGCTATACATTTGTGCCTGTATAAAAATGTGCTCTTTGAGGGTTCAAATTAAGACCCTTCCAGGCCTCTTCTGTGCAGATCTGTTTGATCAAGTGACCTGTGAACATCAGAGGAGACAAATCCTTTAGGATTGAATTTTACGGCCTGATTTCCCATGAATCCCCTCTAAAGTTGTTTGAGTGACATATTAGGAATAATGATCAGATGGGTTTTCACTTGAACAAGAAAGCAAGGAAAAAAGGATCAGAGAGACACCAGAAAGAGAAAAATATGCCATAAAGCATGTTCCTTGGATTTAGAGATGAAATATGTGAAAACAAATTAGGAGCCATTGACCCAATGTTCCATTAGTGGACCCCAGCATTCCTGCTTACCACAGTAGTCATTACCACAAAAACACTTAACTGAGAAACTATGTGTGTGTCATACAGTTTATAAACCATCTGTTTATCTTCCGTCTTTCGACATGGGTGATAATCAAAGATGTCATTAAAATGTACAGCACTAAGTCACAAAGCCAAACTTAATTGATGTCAAAAGGGTAAATCCAAAGTCTAATCACTGAACCATAAGTAACCACGGTAACACTAGCTGGACAGAAAAACACTGGTCTGATTCAAAACCTTGTGGGTCAACCCACAAATCTAGGGAACTGCCACTCTGCCTTCCAGTAGCAGGACATGGCTACACAGAGAGTTTATTTACTGCGGAAGTAGACATAACAGCATTTTAATGTACTTGGAGTTCACCAAATGAAGGCAGAGTTCCTCTGGTGTAACCCTTGGGTTTTATGCCTTGCTAATAGTCATATTGTGACTATTAAGCATGTAACCTCTAAATTCTTATCAGTGATGGTACAACAAAACATTTTAGTGTGTGAAAGTGAATTAAGAGGCCAAGAACAACCACAAAAACTAAAATTTCAGCATCACTTTAAAGCAATAGCTCATCATCAAAAAATGAAAATTCTGTCATAATTTACTCATCCTCATGACATTCCAAACCTGTATGGCTTCTATGTGAAAAACGCACACAACAAACGGTATCCATGAAGAATCGAACGCTCTCTTCGTAATTACACCATAGAATGAATAGGGACTGGGCTGTCAAGGTCTAAAATTGACCAAAACAACCCTAAAAGTATTATAAAAGTAGTCCATCCAACGCATGAGCTATATTCCAAGTCTTCTGAAGTCATACAACGACTTATAACTTAAACACTGTTTTCACAGTGATTTGCACATTTGAACACCTGCAAGCCAACGCCCGAGAGTAACATCACAGGTGCATATTTTCAGTAGAATAAGCCTAATTCAAGTCATGGCGTTGTGTCAAAAACGCAATGTTGATGAGCCGACATCGTACCCGAAACAGTCAGGATCGCACACCCCCACACCGCAATTATAAAGCACAAACTCAAGAGATTGAGTTCGCATCGAGCATACAAAACATGGAAATAGCAATAACAGTTCTATGAGGTTACTGTTATGGACAGTTTCTGGATGTTTCGTGTCATATACCATCAATAACCCCCCCCCCGTGTTTGGTTAATTGGTAATTTTTCTTATAGAATTTTTTAAATATGTATTCTATTAATTAACCCTTACAATTATTCAGTGAAAGCATTTATGTTCAGTAATAGTGATTAACCCCCCTTGAACACATGCACAGGTAACCTTCAATATTGTGAAACGACTTAATGCTCACATGGGATTGAAGAAAAAAGAATAATATATTGTTCTGAACATACCAAGAAGCCTGAATTTTCAGCAACTCAGTCTTCACATCACCTCGACCTTAATTAAGTAAACTCCTTCCTAACTATGCTGATTTGGTGCTGTACAGAGTAAACTTAGGAATCACTCCATTTATGACCAGTTATATAAAAAAAAACGTTCGTGCCTCCCATTTTTTTTTGTTGCTCACATTTTTTTGTGTCCGTTGGCGAGGAAACAATGGGTAATCTCAGGATTCATTGGATGAATAGTAAAAGGTTTGAAAATTAATTAGTATTTACCATGAAAAGATAATTTTTTGGGAGGGCGGGCCCATCAATGAAGGTAGATGTACATTGTCAAAAATGACCTTGCTGAATAATAATTTTAAAAAAAAATTCGTACTAACTCCAAACTTTTGAACAGTAGTGCCCCCCTATATATACAGGTGCATATCAATAAATTAGAATGTCGCGGAAAAGTTAATTTATTTCAGTAATTCAACTAAAATTGTGAAAATCGTGTATTAAGGGATACCCAGTCACATGCAAACAGAAAATTGAAACGTAGTATCGCTTTTTAGAGAGTTCTTTGGTTTTACAGGTAACTTGTGATTGGTGTCGGGCTCACATTTTAACAAAAAACCCACCAAACCGGACCACTATCATCACACAAATTAGAGGCCCCCCACAATCGGGTGACATGCAATCAGCTAATCAACTCAAAACACCTGCAAAAATGGTCTCTCAGGCTTCGGGTTCAGGGCTAGGCTACACAATCATGGGGAAGATGCTGATCTGACAGTTGTCCAGAAGACAAATCATTGACACCCTTCACAAGGAGGGTAAGCCCCAAACATTCATTGCCAAACCCCCCCCCCCCCGCCAGCTGGCTGGTCACAGAGTGCTGTATCCAAGCATGTTAACCGAAAGTTGAGTGGAAGGAAAAAGTGTGGAAGAAAAAAGATGCACAACCAACCGAGAGAACCACAGCCTTATGAGGCATTGTCAAGCAAAATCGTTCAAGAATTTGAGTGAACTTCATAAGAAATGGATTGAGGCTGGGGTCAAGGCACCAAGAGCCACACACACAGACGTGTCAAGGAATTTTGCTACATTTGTCGTATTCCTCTTGTTAAGCCACAACTGAACCACAGACAACGTCAGAGGCATCATACCTGGGCTAAGGAGAAGAAGAACTGCACTGTTGCCCAGCGGTCCAAAGTCCTCTTTTCAGATGAGCAAGTTTTGTATTTCATTTGGAAACCAAGGTCCTGGAGTATGGAGGAAGGGTGGAGAAGCTCATAACCAAAGTTGCTTGAAGTCCAGTGTTTATTTTCCACAGTCTGTGATGATTTGGGGTGCTATGTCATTTGCTGGTGTTGGTCCATTTTGTTTTTTTGAAAACCAACGTCACTGAACCCGTTTACCAAGAAATTGTGGAGCACTTCATGCTTCCTTCTGCTTTTTGAAGATGCTGATTTAATTTCCAGCAGGATTTGGCACCTGCCCACACTGTCAATAGCACCAAAAGTTGGTTAAATGACCAGGGTGTTGGTGTGCTTGACTGGTCAGCAAACTCCATTTTCAGTCTTGATAACCATAGAGGGGAATCTATGGGGGTATTGTCAGAGGAAAATGCGAAATCGACCCAGCGGACCAATAAAATGATTCGGAGAGTTGTGGCGAAGGCATGTCAAGAAGAAACTGCGGCTTCAATACCCACACCCTCAGCAGGCCACAAACACTGATCACTCTCATGACAGCCGAATTGAGGCACTAATTTAAAAGTCTACAAGGCCCCCTACAAGGTATGGAGTATGCTCACATGTTGTGTGTCACAGTAAAGAAATACTTTCCAGAAGGCACCAAATCAAATAAAATTGTTGTGTTTTGTTATTTGGTCTTATGAAGTATTTAATGTTTGTTTGAGCTGTGAATGTGGGTGTTTGTTAAAATGTGAGCCCCAAATCAGCCAAAAGAACCAAAGACTTAAACTTTCAGTCTGTGTGCATTGAATTTATACTCGAGTTTCACAATTTGAGTTGCATTACTGAAACAAATGAACTTTTCCACGACATTCTAATTTATTGAGATGCACCTGTATGTATATATTGATCATTTTTGAAGTGTTTCCATTCAACTTTAGAGGGTCTGCATGGAAAAGACTGTTAGTTTAGCATCCGTACATCAAACAGAATTCGCCCATATGGTTTGCCCCAGTAGTCGACTAAGAATAAACACCACACTAACGTACAATGGAAATTTGTCGGCGCAACGGTTTGGGTGAATTATTCCTTTGAGTGCATGCAATTCCTTGATATTTAAATGGTGTTCCTGGCACAAAAGACTGTTTTGCACAAAATGGAGAATATGGCAAACTTCAGTTTGGCGCTTTCATGTGTATTCAAGTGTTACTTTAGTAAGGCAACATCTGAATTATGGTGGAATCAGACAGCTCGATCATAGCTGTAGCCTATTAGTTCCAGATGGAACTTTACTTTTTTACATAACGGGTAATGGATAAAGAGACAGCACTCCCAAGCCTCCTTCTGCTGTTCTGAAAGATGAAGTAATGCCATGTCAACTGTTAAGTAAGGCTGCTATAATCATTTCAGCTTAGAGCACAGATGAATCCTTCCAGAAGCTTTTTCCATTTTTTCCCCAGTCCAATACAATCACAATTAAATAACAAGACATTGATGCAAAACTATTTTAAAGAGGTATGGTTGAAAAATAAGATGATGGTGGCAGGTGCCCAATTTATGAGCCTTAAAACGTTTGAGCCCATTGACATTAATCTGATGCCCTGTTTTTACCTTTCATTTAGAAGCTCCCATCTGATCACGTTAATAGCCCTGTCCTATATTTCTTATTTAGGTCATTATGTGAATACATTACAGCGGCTGTAATAAAAAGGCACTACGACAATTAAAGTGGGACTTGAACCAAACGCAAACTTTGAGGATGTACTTCACTCACCAGCAGTACAGAAGTGCGCACCACCTCGGAGACGCTCTGGCGTAACTCAGCGGCGGTGCCGGGCTTACTCAGACCGCGCGTGAACTTTCGTGTCTCGGGCTGAGCCGAAGAGGCCATCGCACCTTGCTTGTTTTTAAAAGACGAAGACTATGATTACATGTCTATAGAGAAAAATTCACGCAGTGCTGAGAGGGAGTCCTCAGTTGGGACCTGTCCTTCACAACAAGACGCAGCAACGCGTTCCCAGTCCCCACAGTAAACGACACCATGGAGAGCGACGGGTCAGCTGTCTTCTTCCAAACTACATACTTCTGTGTTTGTTTTCGCAACGTCGGATGGAAGCGGAGAGGTATAACGCGTTCCCGTAGCGCTGTTGCACTTAAGTGAGCAACGGTTCCCCGGAGTCCCGCGTCGCTCCTCCGTGCCAGTTTCGTATGGCAAGTGCGTGATGAAGCTCCCGCGCGAGCGGCAACGCCTCCCCTCAGAAACTCAGCAGAGCCATGAAGGTCAATTACTTCCAGTGTATAGCACATGTCATATTGAACTGATGTGTGTATGTGTTATTATTTGATCTGTTGAAACGCTAGTATGCCATTTGAAACGTTTTGTTGAACAGCAGAACAACAGGGAAATGATAGGCAACACGAACAAGTTCTATGAAGCTATGTACAATAAAATATAAAGTATTTTTAATTAACCATGTGATAATTGTTTATAATAAGCTACTGTTATTTACTTTTAGGGATAGAATGCATTCAAACACTATAATCAAATATCAGCATACATTATAGTCTTAAATGTACATTTATTATAGTAAAGATGTATCCATAATCTCTGGATTCAATTATTTATTAAATAAATAAGGCACTACAACGTGTATTATTATTAGATATTATGAAAACATTTATGCAGGTTTCATAAAGGTGCACCAATTGTCGCAGATAAATAAACCACTGTAATATGTGATGTTCCACCTTAAATTTTACTTTAGTGTGATGGTAACAAAGCAATAATTGCTTTAATAAAAATGCATGCTGGTCAAGGTTAGAATAACATGCTTAGTGCGCCGACTAGTGGTGATACTCTCATGTTGCAATTCCAAATGCTGATGAAGTATTTCATCACACTGAATAAAACTGAGACTGTGCAAATGCAAAGCATAATTTAATTTAAATCTGCAAATAACAATACACTTTTACAGTCAGCACCTTCTTATACAAATCACAATTTTCAAAATGTCTCGGCAAGGGGTAATAAAACGATTGATCACGTCACTATGATTACAACGATTGTGTTAACAGGAGAATAACATCATACAAACACTCATTCACATATACATGCACAGACACACACACACACACACACATACATGTCATGGTAACACACTAGGATCGCAGCTGAAAGTATCTTGTGCTCTTTAAGATGCATTTAAGACATGCAACAGTCAGTTCAGGTGAGGATAATATGGGACTGTTTAAATTATTTTAATAACAGCATCCTATTCATTATCACTGGCATGCCAGAGCAGTTTAGTAACACAATAAGGTTTGATTTCAAACCAGAGCTGCTTGCTTCATGTCTTTGTGCATAGCGTAAAATGCTGATCTTGTGTGCTGTGCTTTGAAAAAAAGACTGTTCTCAGGTTTCTAACTGATTAAAAACTTTGCCCTTTGTCGACTCCTTGTTCATCAAATGATTGGAACAGGTAAGTGTGTATGAAGATGCACATCCCCATAGGAATAGATACAAACATGCAGCACAAAAACCTTTCACACGACAAGACACAAAGACACAGGAACAAACACACAGAGAACTGATCTTGTGCACTCATGCACACTCACTCACACATAGAAAAATAAGTACAGTAAATAACAAGTAGGTCCAAAGCATCATTAGACAGTTCAACAGGATCCAGAACAGTCAGTATACCAGACCGAGTGCAGCTTTGTCTTGTAAGTAAAGCTTATCCAGAAAGCAAGAAGTGTGACTCCTGCATCTGATCATATCAGATGTTGCCTTGGTCTTTGTAGAGTCACCCCATTTCTAAATATTGTCTTGAGTGTTTGATACCACAGTGAAATGTGTTGAATTGCTTTTTTATAGTCTGTTGGCTTCTTTCAGACCTCAGAAAGGGAAGCCTGCTGTTATTTTGCACACACAACAGCACTTAACATAATATCAGATGCTGTGAACACAGTCACGGAACTTCAGTAATATTGTCTCATAAATCTCAAAGCTGCAGGAAACTGTGCATGGGAAAATATTAGAGAATGTAAACATAGTTTGCAGGTATGCATGGGCAAAAATTAAAGCTTTGAAACCTTACAAATGAAATGATTAAAATTAGTGTTAATGAGTAACCCTATAATCTTATAACAGGGTTCCCACAAATTCTGACTGATGAATTATCATGTTTGTTTGTTTTTTATTATTATAATTTTTTATAATTTCATAGAGGTTACACTCACAAAGAGCAATTAAATATTTTAGAGATGAGCATAACTAAGAGTTAATATTGACAATAGAAATTTCCATTACTTTAAGAATTTTGGAATGTGATGATTAACTGCATTTACACTGGTTTAATATTAGGGACCATTTCAAATGGTCAAAATAATTATGATTTATAACTTCAAGCAAAATCAAAAAAGTGCAACCAAAAAGTAAAACATACAAACATTAAAGATGAATGCATAGCTCTTTTCAATGTAAATCCACTAAGACACTTATTGTGCTTACAATTGGGGTTAAATTTAAGACATGTATATGGTTCAATCCACACTTGTCTCCACAGCCTTCAGACTTTTTAGAGCTATAGAGTTTGATTTTACATTTTTTTCAAGATCAAAGTGAGGTCAAAATTCAAAAGTCACAGTCATTGGGATCTGAGAAGCGAGATCCTCCCCGACTACCTAGATACACGGCAGAGGCTGATTTAGGTCTGCTGGTACCGGCCTGATTCTGGTTCTGACCGGGCCCTCCATGAAGTCTGTTGTTGTTGACTTCAGCATCCAGTGTATCCGTGGTGATAACCCAGCTGGCAGGACGCCACTTCTTCAGAGCGTAAGGCGTCTTCACTCGCTTCTTGATTTTATCTCCTGATCCCTCTGTCACGTCGCCGGCTGACTTGCCTCCTGTTGACAAGCCAAGAAATTACAACATGATCGCATGTCATTTTCAAATGTAAAACAATGGGCCTCATTCGTGAAACATCAGAAGAATGGATTTATGTGTAAATTGTTCAAAAATGGAATAGTTTTACAAACAATCTACAGAGCTCTTAAACAGACAAAAGAAAAGTTTGGAAAATTTTGTAGAAATTAACACAGAAGAAAAACATAAGCAGTGTCTTAACCCAAAAATGCCACAATTCTTCAACTCAATTGATTTTGTGTTGCACAAATTCTATTATCTTATTTTGCAAGCTATTTTCTGTGAATGTGCGAGACTTCTAAATAGGGCTGTCGAACTGATTAATCGTGATTAATCGCATCCAAAATAAAAGTTTGTGTTTACATGATATGTGTTCCCACTGTGCATATTTATATGTATATATAAATACACAAACATATATGTCTATATATACAGTATATATATATATATATATATACGTATGTGTGTTGGTATATATATGATTTATATTTATAATATAATTTTATATGTGGCTTAATAAATGTATGTATATATACATATAGCACAATACACCCACAGTCTATTTATATAAAGACTTTTTATTTTGGATGTGTTGTGAATCAGGAAATCAATTTGACAGCCCTAATTTCTAATTCATCACTTCTATATGATAACTAGAAGAATAACAAAGTGCAATAAACGGTAAAACTAGGGCTGCAAACCAGCTTGTTTATAATTACAACAATACAAGATAATACGATTAAAAAAAAACAATATCAAGTTTGCAATATCAAGTAGCATTAGGAGCGCAAAATAACGATGCAGACAACAACGGAAGCCTCACACATTCAAGTCTACAAAGTCTACATCAGCTCTCTTACGTTAAAATAAAGTGGATACAGTGACAAATTAATTTAAACCACCAACGTCAGCAAGTCAAATATATAAATATATTCCATCAAATTTTGAATACTCATACCCCTTGAAAAACAACAATTTAGTTCTGCAAAAAAAGTACATATTTTGCATTCAAAAGGCAAATTTAGTTTGCAGCACTGATACTCACCTAGTAATGGCAGTGTGGTGATGGACAAATCCAGTGAGTTGGGTCTCTCAGGTCTGCGCACACGGTTCTGTCTGAGCAGGGCCTCTCCATGTGTCTGAGCTTGGGTTTGGGCCTGTGGAGGAACCAAGGTTGGGGCAGGACATGGGCCGGGCAGTGCAACAGGCTCCACGGTAGAAGCCGACGGAGCGTCCCCTGTTGGACCAACACTCTCACTGTTCTCTCCCCCCTCTCCTCCACCCTCAGTGTCTCCCTCGCCGTCTCCCTCGCCATTGTTGTTATTGCTGTTGTTGTTGTTTGCATTGTCTGGATGCGCCTCTCTTCTCAGAAGAGGCTCTTGCTCATCAGGGCTAGTGTTCAAGAGGCCGAATGTCAGGTCCTCTGAACTCATGGCGCCCTTCCAACGGACATCAGCGGCACTTCCTGCTGACTCAGGTGCTGCTCCGGTCGCATATTTACTCACTGCTGCCGCAGCATCGTTGTTGGCAACTGTAATCGGTCTGGCCTCATGTGCCGTGCTCACTGCACTGGCTTTAGCCACACCCATCTCGACTTTTTTCAGATTCGACTTTCCGAGTTTCCCAAACTTCATCCGCAGTGATGAAGACGACAAGGTAGGTGTTTTCCCAGAAGGCTTAGCATGGAGACTTAAGATACTCGGCCTCTTAGGGACATTCTGCTGCTTAGGTAGGATGGTTATAGGGGTGTCAACATGCCGACCAGAACCCTGAGATCCTGAAACCTCAGAAGCCATCTTCAACGGGCCATGTGAGATTGATGTTTCCGGAGAGCAGAACTGTTTCTGCGAATGTTCCATCAGGCTCTCGTCGGAGCTCTCCCTCAAGTTCCTCTGGACTTCACTTGGGTCAAGTTTTGGTATCTCCAGGTCTTCCTGGGTCAGCTGAGCACAGAGAGGGCCACTGTTGTCCCCTGGTGGAGGCTGCGAGGACTCTGAGATTGGAGTGTGGGAGGAGCTTTCTGTGCCAGACTGTCGTGATTGGGCCTGCTGCCACTCGTAGTTGATGCAGTTCCTGTTCTTCTCTGCAGGGTTAGACCCTCCCACTGAGGGTGAGTCCACTGAGGTGTCATTGTAGATGGGTTTATCAGCACCATTGTGGCCTTCAGTGTTTGTAGATGAGTGTTCAAGGAAAGAACCCACTTTAGGGTTCTGCCTTCCAGTAGAGAAGTTCCTAGAAAACATAAGTTGAAGTAAGAATCACAAAAGTTAAAGGCAAAAATTGACTTATTCACATTTCAAATGACAACAATTGACCATAATTTGTGACAGTTTGTGTTAATTGATTATTAATTATCTAGAGTTCTATAGACGGAGATTAACTGGGGATGTGCAGTGCAGTGTTAAACATAATAGTCTGGATTATATATTATTGATTATTAAATACCTGTGGTTGAATTCATTGGTTGAATACATTGTTGAAGTAAAGATATGATTGCTTTTGGATTTTCATTAGTTATGCAGTGAGTACCGGTTATTTATTGCCAGTGGTTGTAGAGTGCAGTAATAAGGTTGTTCAACCAGTGATTACCGATTATCTGCAGTTTTACAGTGAGTGGTCAGTGATTACTGGTTATTGATTGCCTGTGAATGTACAGTGAGTGGTCAGTGATTACTGGTTATTGATTGCCTGCAGTCGTACAGTGATTAGTCAGTGATTATTGATTACCTGCAGTTGTACAGTGAGTGGTCAGTGATGACTGGTTATTGATTACTTCCTGTTGTACAGTAATTGATCAGCAATTATTGATTACCTGTGGTTGTATGTGAGTGGTCAATGATTACTGGTTATTGGTACCTGTGGTTTTACAGTAATTATTGGTTATTTATTACCTGTGCTTATACAGTGAGTGGTCAGTAATTATTAGTCACTTATTTCCTGAAGCTATGCAGTGAGTGATTATTGGTTATTGATAATTTTCTGGTTATACATTGAGTGGTCAGTGATTACTGGTGGTTTTACAGTTAATGGTCAGTGATTAAATGTTACTGATTACCTGTGGTTGTACAGCAATTATTGGTTATTGATTACCTGTGATTTTACAGTAAATAATGGCTATTGATTACCTGTGGTTAAACAGTGCAGTGCTAGGGTTGAGAGCAGGACTGCCTGATTTTTCCCTGTCCCAGATAAGGAGCAATTCAGCAAGTCTCTCCTCTGCACACTGAGCCGTCAGTCGGGCTTCAGAATCCTGATCCCAGCAGTCTTCCACTGTCTCTTTCAGAGAGTGCACCGTCTGCACATAAACACAGACATATACATCAACATCAACAAATCTATTTTAGTCCACTGAGAGTTGATAAGCTGCATTTGTGTGTTTTCACATCATAATTTCTCACCAGGCTATTCTCTTTCCAGGCCTCTGGGAATTTGGGTCTTTCTTTTTCTCGAGACACAAGTGCCTGCATGTCTTCTATGGTAGGGTGATTGCCCACCTCTGCCTGAAATGCCATCTGAAACGCTGGAACTGTTTCACCTGGTGGGACAGAAGATTTTTATTGAGTACAAACAGCAGCTGTGACAGGGAAAGATCTGCACGTTTGTACATGTGTGTGTGGTACCTGGGAAGAGGTCCGCACACCGCATGAAGGTCTCCCAGTAAAGCAGACCCAGTGCATAAACATCCACTTGTTTCAGCGCAGACTCACAATCCCTCAGATTCACTGCCCCTTCTAGCACTTCTGGAGCCATGTATCGGACTGTACCCACCTATTGAGTGAGGTGAAGAGGTATAACATATGATTAGTTTGAGGTAGTATTGTCTAAATCACTGGTCTGGTTTAGATTTTGCTGGGTTGGATCAGACTGGACCATTCTAAATTGCTGTTTGCTGACCTCACTGATGGCACTGTTGTCCTCTTCTCCATGCCCAGGAGGTCTTTTTCCCGTCAGAATCATGGAAAGTCCAAAATCACTGATCACACACGAGCCATCTGTCTTTACCAGCACATTCCCACTGTTCAGATCCCGGTGGGACACGGCCGGTTTATACACATCTAGCAATGAGAAGAAGAAAGGGAAGGAATGGGACGAGAGAGGAGAGAAGGAGAGAAAATTACATGAGAGTGAATCACAATATAAGAATTGCCACTAGAGAGCACTAGAACCCACTTGTGTCTCCAGAAATAACCTCTATAACAGGGATTTTACCAATGTAAGTGATCCAGTTAGGCACAGATGCTTAAAACACTTGTAATAAATAAATGTAATGCACAGCTTCGAGTGGCTTATGTTAAGTTTCCTCTTTTTTAATAACACAAATGATAAAGACACTGAATATATTATTAAATTAAATAAATAGGACTATTTATTAAATTATGTTTTTAATTATTTCGTTTAAATGTTTTTTTTTTTTTTTTCAGTAAATAAATACCTTTATTCTAATATAGGGACACACATGCTGGTAAAAAGAAAATGTATAGCCTGAATGCACTGCAAGTCGCTTTGGACTTCGTCTTGGAAAGCATCTGCTAAATGCATAAATGTAAATGTAAATGTAATAATGATAACCATAATCTATTTCTCTGCCAAGTAATATAGGTCATTAACCTCTACACTGTTATCGGTAGTGGTCACTTTTTTGTGAAATGATTATCTGTTTGAAAACCAATATTGGTTTGCATGTGGCCCATCCAAACAGATTTAAATAATAATGTTTTTAATAATGCTGTATATGAGAGTTTATATATGAGTGTGCATTTGTATGTGGAAGTTTGGCCAGTTTCTGTGAGTTAAAAACAGGATGTCAGTATATATCAGGATGACTGCACTGAAGATAAAGACATAGCATCACTTTCCTACTTTCTTTAATCTCTCTTTCTGTCGCAGTCTTCATGCCTTTGATTTCCGTGCATTTTTCTGACACTAAATAAAATCTGAACACTTTTAGAGCCTTTCACACTGAAACAAAGACAAAGAAAACTAAAAAAAGCATTGAGAATTACGCCCCATCCCTGCCTTCCTGCTTTCTCAGACTGAGGCTATAAATAAAGTGCACACACCCACTATCACATCCATACTCCAAACTTAAAATCTAAAGTGTATTTTAAATAGTTGATACCTTTTATCCGTTTTAGAGCTTGACAGCCTGAGTTCCAGTGCACACTACTTTTCAAAAGTTTAGGGTCCGGACATATTTTTAAAAGAAGTCTTCTATGCTCGGCCATGCTGTACTTAATTGATCAAAATACAGTAAAAATTTTGAAAAATCATTACAATTTAAAATATTTCTTTCCTATTTTAATATATTTTTAAATGTAATTTAATCTTGTAATTTTTAGCACATTCCTACTCTTCTTCGGTGTCACATGATCCTTAGGAAATCATACTAATATGCTGATTTGACAATAATCATTATTAATCAATATTAAAAATAGCTGTGCTACCTAATGTTTTTTTTCTGGATTATTTGATTAATAATATATATATTTTTTCAATTGAATTCTTTTGTAACATTATAACGTCTTTACTGTCACTTTTGATCAAATCAATGTGTGCGTGCTGCATTATAATATTAATATCTTTCACAATTTTTTTTTAAATAGTACTGTATCATCATTTTATGAAAAATATTTGCCACTATATTCATCAGCATTCTGCTTTTGTATTTCACAGAGGAAAGAAAATCATTCGGGTTTGGAACGACAAGTGTGTGAAATATTAATTTATTTGTTATTTTTGTGTCTCACCCCCTCTCTGTATTTCTGTGTGCAGGTACGCCAACCCTCTGGTGACAGACAGAGCCAAACGACAGCAGCTTAGCCAGTCCACAGTCCGCCCGCTCAGATACGTGCACAGAGAGCCCTGGGAAAGACAGAGGGAGTACTCTATTCAGAAGAAATCATCTGCAAAGTATAGGGAGGAACGCACAGGAAAGACAGGTGGGCAGAGGAGGGAGAAGTGAGGGAGGACCAGATTAAAGTGCAAAGCAAGAAAGAAAAGAGGCGGTGTATCTCAAAATTACAGGAGTAGCACAATTAATGCACTCCTGCCATACCTCAGGACTACCTCAGGGATGCCTCCTGTCGCTATGGCAACCTGGCTTGAGGTTAGCTCACAGGAAGTACAGGCTGAAAGCCCACGGTTATGAATAATTGAAAACTCCTCAGCTCAGTCAATAATCTCTCTCTTCCTCCATAACATCGAGAGAGTGAGTTGTGGGTGTGAGCATGCGGCGAGAGGTGAAATGAGGATATTCTGCTGAATTATAATCTTTTCCTGGTTCCATAAGTGCAAAAGCAAAAAAAGAATAAGAGGATGAAAAAAGACGCAGAGGAAAACTGCAGGAAGAGAGTAAGCAAGTTTTAGGTGATATCCAAAGATATCGCATTACACTTGTGAGATGCTGTTACCACAAGATCAAACATGACATCAGATCCCTCGGGTCTCTAAATATAGCCACAAAATAAATTTGTGCACTTGCAATCTTGGAGCTGTGATGTAGAGAAGAAAGAATGTGAGAGAAAAAAACAGGAACAGACTAAATGGCCGAGAGGAAAAGAATGAGCAATCTGGAATTAGACTGGAGTTTTTGCTTTTGATATTTTTTGGGCGGCTGGTTTGGGTTCCTCAGTATTCTTGCGATACTCACATGCGGGTAAAACTCCAGCAAGAGGAGAAACTCTGACCGGCCTTCTGTACCGACACGTTCCTCGCTCTCTAAGAAGCGCGCTACATTCTCATGATCCAGGAGGAGGCGATAAATCATCCGCTCATTAGTAAACTGCTGCCGGTTAGCAGAAACGAAAACTTTCACTGCCACAGATCGGTCGTCAAGCAAGCTGTGATACACTGTTCCATACCGGCCCCGGCCAATCAGCTGTGAGGAACAGAAAGAGCAAAAACAAGTGAGAAAAGTAAAAAACAATATAAATAGAAAGTATATATACTGTGTTGTTCAAATCCTTGGTGTCAGTAAGATTTTTTTAATGATTTTGGAAGAAGTCTCTTATGTTCACCAAGGCTACATTTTCGTTGACAAAATACTGGTAAAACATTATTTTATATTAAATTATTTTATTTTATTTATTTTATTAATACTTTTTCTATTTAGATAAGATATTTTAAAATGTAATTTATTTCCAGTGATGATCCTTCTAATATGCTGATTTGGTGCTGAAAAATAATTTCTTAGCATTGCTGTTGAAAACGGCTGTGCTGCTTAATGGTGTAAAATCATGCATTTTTTCAGGATTCTTTGATGAATGGAAAGTTCAGAGGAACAGCATTTATTTGAAATGGAATTCACTATTTTACTTGCTTAAAAAAATAAAATGTGATTGGTTACCTCCAGCAGTACTAGGTTGTCCAAATCCAGAGAAGGAGGGGAAAGCGCAGTCTCCAGAATATCCAAGGTATGCAGAGAGTGTTTACCACGTCCTGGAATACACACGGGTATATAAATCTACATGCACATAGGTAATTTCATCATCAGGATTGAATCATACATTTAAAGCATCATAACATCACTACGGCAACGCACCTCTTAGCATGCGATAGCCGAAAAAAAGCAGAATGATGAGGACAGCAACCATGGACACAGTTGCTAAGGCGACAACTATGACTTCCTCTCTGTAAAGTCGCGGAATCTTGAAGGATTCAAGGACAAAGGTTAACCTCATGAACCAAAAGTGAACTAGAATTAACAATATATTTGCGCAATTAACAATAATGGCTATTATTACCTTAAAAATTTAATTATATTAATAATATAAATAAATAAATAATTTAATTGCAAATAGTTAACCAAATGTGCTGGAATGCCACTCTGAGTCATTCCGGCCCAATTTAACCCCTGCCTTTCATTTGTACCTACTGTTAGTACAAACACATCTTTCACTCAAACTCATTTGTTTGCATTTGCTGAACACTATCTGTTTGTCTATGAACACACACACTCACGTAGAGGCTGTGCGGTGGTCGGGGAAAAGGGAAAAAAAAAAAACAAAACAAACTTGGGAAGTCCTCATTGAAGTTTGAGTTTGCACATGTCTTGTTTCAGCAGCAGAATCGACGTTCCATTCTTGGGCCACCGACTTTGGTTGTCACCATCCGAGCGTCATAGCACTCCTGAACGGTCACCCAATATTTGTCCAGCAACCTGTTTTAAATGAAGGAAATAAAGGTAAGACTGAACTGTGAATTTCTTTGTGTGTGTGTGTGGAAGGTATCTGATACCTTGCTTCTCTAGCAGAATTTCATTTTTCTTTTTCACCCAGAGTCCAAAGCAGTGGCCTCCATGATTACAGCGAATGGTGGAGTTCTCACGAAAGACTTGCCCCTCTCCTTGTGTCTGTTCTAAGTATGCACACACCCTCTGCTCACTCTGTGCAGCTGAAAAGTCAGCGAAAGGAAGAGTTAAAATGCATTACACACACAGCTGACAAACACAGCATTATATAAGGATTAGAAAATAGAATGTTAGAATGAATAACTAGATATTGCAAAATATGAGTACTGTAAATATTCTCAAATATATTTTTTTATGTTTTTCTAATATAATATTATAAAAAATGAGAAGAAGATCTGATTAGATGAGCCTTGTTCAAAGCCACATATTAAAAAAAATTAAAATGCACAACTCTCTCTCATATATATTTATATAGGTCTATATGTATACTGTATATATGATCATCTTCTTCTTGGCAGCTTGGAGTATTAATATACATTTTACAGTACAAACAAGCCTATAGTTTCATAAAAGCAGTAGCTCACTCAAGGTCTTAACACCAATTAAGTAACAGCACTACTTAACATGGTAAAATCACTGCACTGCTTTATTGACATCATTCAAAAATACACTCCAATAGCACATAAAAAATGCTTCCGGAAATGGAACCTGCAGTATACATGTAGTATAAAATCTCTTCACATGAGGCATTTTTTAAAATGAATATAATAGAGAATCCTGACAAATGTTTTGTGTATATAGATAATATAATAATGATAATAAAAGCATGTGTACTAAACATAATTATTGTATTTTTAATCATTGTCAAATTCATGATGCATATTATGTTTTTATTGTTGGTTAATGATCATTTTGGTTCTGAATATTGGTTAATTGACAAATTAATTGACATATCTGTATCCAACTGGTCATGAAAAAGGAATATGACAAATAAAATTATTTATTACATATATATATGTAATGTATATGCAAATAACACATAATGGATATATATATATAATATATATAGGTATATATAATTATATATACTATTATGTTGTTATTTTCTTTTGGTTTGACATTACTTCTCTACGGTCTATGAAGAACCTGCCTTACTCTACATGATGGATTCGTCCTGTCTGGATCTGAAGGTATCTCAGTACTAGCCAGAAGCAGAGAAGAAAAAACAGGGTATGGACGTGACTGGTGTTCTTCTGTGGAACATCAGTTGTTTTGAGAAAGCAATATTTTGGCCAGACAGGCTTTGTGAGAAGCAAACCTCCCCAAGAATCTTACAGACACTATATTGTGCAGCTGACGCATGATAATTGTTTTTTCTTAAGGGCTGCAGATTGAAGACACTATCAGCGATGAATGCAGATGACGATTATACACTTTGGGAGATTACATCCAAGGTCATCCTAAGATAAGATGTCCATAGAGGCATGTCTCACTCCCCTAGCGCTCTCTTCTCTGCACATGGTCTGCTTGTGGAGGAGGCTGTGAATGTTCTCTGATAACAACACAACTGAGCAGTTACCCAGGGGCCTCGCTATTCTACTAACCCTGGGAATGCATGCAAAGACACACACAAACACGTCAAAGCTCAGCTGCATTATGCCAGCAGACACGCGTACATGCACACACTCAGGGATATGTTATTAATGTATGTCCACACTACATGCACACACATAGTAAGTATACAAATGAGCAGTTGTAATTTTACTGTTTTGAAAGTCAAAGGTCATATTTTGTGCACAAATATTGAGTTGTCTATTTAAAATGTGGGAATTCTCCTGTATTAAAATCATGAAGCGTGAAATACATTTCAAAATGAACAATACAGACTTGGGCTAATATGGACTAATTGAAATATATTTACCTTTTCAAAGGTAATAAATAAAATTTATAAAATATATTTTGAAGAATGTCGGCAACCAAACAGTTTTGGTTCCCATTATATGGACAAAAATATAGTGTACGTCAATGAGAAAATGTTTGGTTACCAATGTTACCAACATTTCTGCTTTCGTTCCGCAGATAAAAAGAATTCACACTCTCTCAGATAAAAAGGTACAAAAGCTGTCACTGGGGTGGTACCTTTACACAATGTACACTTTTGTACCTTTTAGGTACTAATATGTACACTTTAATATGGATTAATATGTACCTTTAACGTACTTATATGCACCCTTTAGAGGTAAATAATTTACAATGGTGTACCCTCAGAAAGGATACCACAGTGGTAGCTTTTTTACCTTTTTTACCGTGTACAGGTTTGGAACAACATCTAGCATATGGGAGTCTAACTGTTGGAAACAAAAAAATATAAAAATATCTTAGTATTTGAAATGTCCTGCAGTGTAACAACAGTGTACTGTGGTGTGACATTATTTGGTCCACAGAAAAATGTTCAAAGCACTCTATTAAAGCACTTTTCTAATCGTGTTATTATTGTACTGTACAAATCCATTTGACATGTTGGATAAAAGCATTGGCTAAATACATAAATGTAAATGTATTCTAATTACTGTAAAGGTAGTTTTTACAAATAAAAATTAGTAGTAAAAAGAACTTACACAGTTTAACAGCATCTAAAACTTTTCCCCCCCGTATATACACGGTACATCTCAATAAATTAGAATGTCATGGAAAAAAACATTTATTTCAGTAATTCAACTCAAATTATGAAACTCGTATTAAATTCAATGCACACAGACTGAAGTGGTTTAAGTCTTTGGTTTTTTTAATTGTGATGAGTTTGGCTCACATTTAATTCACTATCTCAACAAATTAGAATATGGTGACATGCCAATCAGCTAATCAACTCAAAACACCTGCAAAGGTTTCCTGAGCCTTCAAAATGGTCTCTCAGTTTGGTTCACTAGGCTACACAATCATGGGGAAGACTGCTGATCTGACAGTTGTCCAGAAGACAATCATTGACACCCTTCACAAGGAGGGTAAGCCACAAACATTCATTGCCAAAGAAGCTGGCTGTTCACAGAGTGCTGTATCCAAGCATGTTAACAGAAAGTTGAGTGGAAGGAAAAAGTGAGGAAGAAAAAGACGCACAACCAGCCGAGAGAACCGCAGCCTTATGATTATTGTCAAGCAAAATCGATTCAAGAAATTTGAGTGAACTTCACAAGGAATGAACTGAGGCTGGTGTCAAGGCATCAAGAGCCACCACACACAGATGTGTCAAGGAATTTGGCTACAGTTGTTGTATTCCTCTTGTTAAGCCACTCCTGAGCCACAGACAACGTCAGAGGCATCTTACCTGGGCTAAGGAGAAGAAGAACTGGACTGTTGCCCAGTGGTCCAAAGTCCTCTTTTTCAGATGAGAGCAAGTTTTGTATTTAATTTGGAAACCAAGTTCCTAGAGTCTGGAGGAAGGGTGGAGAGCTCATAGCCCAAGTTGCTTGAAGTCCAGTGTTAAGTTTCACAGTCTGTGATGATTTGGGGTGCAATGTCATCTGCTGGTGTTAGTCCATTGTGTTTTTTGAAAACCAACGTCACTGCACCCGTTTACCAAGAAATTTTGGAGCACTTCATGCTTTCTTCTGCTGACCAGCTTTTTGAAGATCCTGATTTCATTTTCCAGCAGGATTTGGCACCTGCCCACACTGCCAAAAACACCAAAAGTTTTTTAAATGACCATGGTGTTGGTGTGCTTGGTGTTGGCCAGCAAACTCACCAGACCTGAAAACCATAGAGAATCTGTGGGGTATTGTCTAGAGGAAAATGAGAAACAGGAGACCAAATAATGCAGATGAGCTGAAAGCCATTGTCAAAGTAACCTGGGCTTCCATACCACCTCAGTAGTGCCACAAACTGATCACCTCCATGCCACGCCGAATTGAGGCAGTAATTAAAGCAAAAGGAGGCCCAACCAAGTACTGAGTACATGTACAGTAAATTGACATACTTTCCAGAAGGCCCACAATTCACTAAATAATACACGAGTTTCACAATTTGAGTTTGAATTACTGAAATAAATGAACGTTTTCCACGACATTCTAATTTTATTGATATGCACCTGTATATATACAGTGGGGAAAAAAAGTATTAGTCAGCCACCAATTGTGCAAGTTATCCCACTTAAAAAGATGAGAGAGGACTGTAATTGTAATTTTCATCATAGGTATACCTCAAATATTAGAGACAAAATGAGAAAAAAAAATCCGAAATCACATTGTAGGATTTTCAAAGAATTTATTTGCAAATTATGGTGGAAAATAAGTATTTGGTAAAATTTCATCTCAATACTTTGTTATTATACCCTTTTTTGGCAATGACAGAGGTCAAACGTTTTCTGTAAGTCTTCACAAGGTTTCACACACTGTTGCTGGTATTTTGGCCCATTCCTCCATGCAGATCTCCTCTAGAGCAGTAATGTTTTGGGGCTGTCGGTGGGCAACACGGATTTTCAACTCCCTCTAAAGATTTTCTATGGGGTTGAGATCTGGAGCTGGCTAGGCCACTCCAGGACCTTGAAATGCTTCTTACTAAGCCACTCCTTCGTTGCCCGGGCGGTGTGTTTGGATCATTGTCATGCTGAAAGACCCAGCCACGTTCATCTTCAATGCCCTTGCTGATGGACGGAGGTTTTCACTCAAAATCTCACGATACATGGCTCCATTCTTTCTTTCGTTTACACGGATCAGTCGTCCGGGTCCCTTTGCAGAAAAACAGCCCCAAAGCTTGATGTTTCCACCCCCATGCTTCACAGTAGGTATGGTGTTCTTTGGATGCAACTCAGCATTCTTTCTCCTCCAAACACAAGTTGAGTTTTTACCAAAAAGTTCTATTTTGGTTTCATCTGACCATTTGGCATTCTCCCAGTCCTCTTCTGGATCATCCAAATCCTCTCTAGCAAACTTCAGATGGGCCTGGACATGTACTGGCTTAAGCATGGGGACACGTCTGGCACTGCAGGATTTGAGTCCCTGGCGGTGCAGTGTGTTACTGATGGTAGCCTTTTTTACTTTGGTCCCAGCTCTCTGCAGGTCATTCACTAGTTTCCCCCCGTGTGGTTCTGGGATTTTTTGCTCACAGTTCTTGTGATCATTTGACCCCACGGGGTGAGATCTTGCGTAAAGCCCAGATCGAGGGAGATTATCAGTGGACTTGTATGTCATCCATTTTCTAATAATTGCTCCCACAGTTGATTTATTCACACCAAGCTGCTTACCTATTGCAGATTCAGTCTCCCCAGCCTGGTGCAGGTCTACAATTTTGTTTCTGTGTCCTTTGACAGCTCTTTGGTCTTGCCATGGGAGTTTTGGAGTGTGACTGTTTGATGTTGTGGACAGGTGTCTTTTATACTGGTAACGAGTTCAAACAGATGCCATTAATGCAGGTAACGAGTGGAGAACAGAGGAGCCTCTTAAAGAAGAAGTTAAAGGTCTGTGAGAGCCAGAAATCTTGCTTGTTTTTAGGTGACCAAATACTTATTTTACAGATGAATTTACCAATTAATTCTTTAAAATCCTACAATGTGATTTTCTGATTTTCTCATTTTGTCTCTCATAGTTGAAGTATACATATGATGAAAATTACAGGCCTCTCTCATCTTTAAGTGGGAGAACTTGCACAATTGTGGCTGACTACATAGCTTTTTTTGCCCCACTGTATAGATCAATATATATATTATATATTATTTATATATATATATATATATAATATATAGCAGTCTTATATCATACTGTATATAACCAAAATATTGATGTTTAAACAATAATGTCCAGAGTACATATGTAGTTATAATGTACATACACAAGCTAAATTCCAGTTTGTCCACTATAGAATCAGCCAATGGTGGTTTCTGACACTGGCTGACACATCAACCTAATGAGCAGTCAGCCAATGGGAAGCTCTGACACAGGTTGATATATATCGGGATAATGAATGTGGTCTATTCATCCCCTCTCTGTATTTAAGTGACAAGCACACTGGGGAGAAAGATTGTGTGTAAACTGTATGTGTATCCATGAAGATGACTGTTTATGACCGGTTGAGTAGAGAAAAACGGACTTGCTGCAGCATAAAGTAAGAAAGGAAAATAGAGAATATATATATATCACCTTACATTTTCTTCATTGTCACATCAAATTAAATACAAGAACTTTTGCTGTCCCATAGCTGAGCTCCATGCCAGCATTTTACTGCCTTCTCATCAAAAAGCTGCAAAATATTATTAAATGATAACTCCGGCAACCTGATACCCCTGCAATCCAGTTTATGAAGCACTTCAGCAGCACAGCAGCAAACAAAATCCAACTCAGTGAAGTGGATAATTCATGACTCTCCACTTCTAACTGCACTACAAAGCACAGCAATGTGCTCACGACCTACATACTGGTTCACATCTAATGCTTCCAGCCAAAAAAAACCTCCCTTGCCTTTCCTCCAATCTGTCCATCCAGCCATACTTTCACCCAGCTGCTCTGCTTAACCATTTGAGCACATTACAATACTCACAAGATTAGAAATATTTGTGTGCGTGAGAGAGAAAGTGTGAGTCAGAGGTGAATAAGAGTTATTCACCATCATCCCGTAATTCCTGCAATTTGAACTGAGCAAAAGTTTTAGCACCTAAAGCAATAGTTCACCCAAAAATGAAACTGTTGTCAACACTTCATTCAAATTCAAAAATGAAAAATGGCACCATGAAATTAGTCCTTATACGACTCATGCGCTACATTCCAATAGGGTAACACTTTATTTTACAGTGTCCTTGTCAAACGTTACATGTGGCCTACAGTACATACAGGCCTACTTACTATAGTAAACAGTACAACTGTAAATTATGCATGATAATTAATTGTTAATTAATACTAATCAGTACTTATTTGTGTTATTACACAAGAACAGCTTAAAATAAACCTCGAAAACATCAGTTACAGATGCAAAATATATCATAGGCCTACTGGTTATCAATCCATATTAAAGTTTTTTTATTTATTTATCAGTATCTGTCACTATTGGATATATATTTAATTATGCATACTAATTTTCCCTTTTATTACAAACCTAAGCTCATTGGAAAAATGTGCCTGTAGAAGCATTTCTGCAAAATGATATTATGTTGCTTTTCTCACATTTCGCAAAGTAAATTGTCCAGTGAGTGGCACTAAAAGTGCATTCAATAGGTTGCTAAACAAATCACACCGGTTCAGAAATTAAATGTCCAGTGAGTTGCAGTAAAAGAATAACATTCGTTGGAAAAAATGTACCACCTAAACTAAACCTAACTAACAGTTAGCCAAAAGCAAATGTGAGATAAAATAAAAATGCATTTGCTGAAGCAACCATGCCATTTTAGATTGCTTCTGCAAGTCTTTGAGCTCTTTTATCATGACTCATATCATGTTTCACAAGAATTGTACCTGAATGCAAAACAATCAAGTTTATTTACTACATCAGAAAAGCCATACATACAGAGCTGGCTATGTGATGTAAACTGTATTAGTCTATAAATCATGCACTATGGTAAATGTGTCATATACATAGTATATGGAGGACGAGAAATGACTTAAGTATAAATAAATAAATAAATGAATAAATAAGTAAATGCAGAATTCAATAAATAAATAAATGTAGGAATACATAAATAAACATAAATAATAAATGTTAGAAATCATATTAAATTAAATATTAATTAATTAAAGGCTGAAATAAATCAATAAATAAATGCAGAAATACATAAATTAATAAATAAATAATTAAATGTTTAAATAAATAACGCATATTTATTAATGTATTATTCATTTATTTATTTATACTTAAGTAATTTCTCATCCTCCATAATAGTATTGTGCAACTGCACGAAAATAAGTCTATAAAAATATTAAACTTGTTGGTGTTTTACTGCCTCTAGTTTTCATTTCAGCTGGAAATTGCATTGAATTTTATGTATAGGTAATGTTTTTTGTATTTTTCTTTTGCTAAAATGTAGTTTTAATGTAGTTTTAAAAATGTGGAAGAGAGACAGATTTTTCATAACGTATTCATAACGATATTTCATTCATAACGTAACATGTAAAATAGTTGATTTTAGCTTTTAATTTTAACAAAACAGTATAGAACTGAATATCTGCCATTTTTAATGATCAGCCATACCTTGAAAATAATTGGCTTAGCAATATCAAACAGAATTTTAATTTGATTTTTATATTTAATTTTTAATACCCTTCTATCACTTTGTTCCTCATACATGGTATGGCTTTAGAAGACTTGGACTACAGTGCACAAATCGTATGGACTACATTGAAAATCCTTTTATGGAGCGCGAGCGGTGTTCACTTTATTTTGAGTCTGAGATCTGAGTCCACTTACAAATCCAAGAACAGAATGAATATAAAAAGGAATTGGATTCTTTTTCCACTAGGTTCACTTTTAGCTACAAATAACATACAGACAGGCCAATAATCAGTTTGACTGATCATCCACTTTCCAATGCAAAACTCAAAAGAATTTTGAATGCTCCAAAAAAAGCAAAGCTCTCCGTGTTCACTTTATCTTGAGATCTGAGTCCAAATTCAAGGCCAGGAACAGAATGAAAAGGAGCTGTTTTCCCCCCACATGGTTCACTACTGGGTCCACTTAACACACAAAAAGACTGATAATTTGTTTGACTGATCAACTTTTCTATGCAAAACTTTTATATTCTGTCAAATATCGCTCTATTTCACGGGAAAAAATAAAATAACATGTGGTTGGAATGAGATGTGGATGAGTAAATGATGACAAATAGTTCATTTTGGAGTGAAATCCTTTAAATCTTGGTATGCAAGCAAAGCATTTTCACAGATAAACCACCCTTATCAACATACTACAGAGAGTACAGAACAAATCAGAACTACACAACTGAAAGGACATAGGCAGTGCTTCTCAACTCACAGAGTCAAATGCACAACCATTTCTCTGCCAACATGACACTTACCGTCCTGCTGGGGATTTATGATTTCTAATGTATGGTATATAAAAACACACACATTCACAAAACTACACGAAAAAGCCAAACAATCCCACACTATGGAATGCAGTGACATTTCAGGAAGCACACAAAATTACTGTCACACACAAAAGTAGAGGAAAGAAGAGGAAATTGCACGCATACACATACTGGCACACACATAGGTTTGGTGGAAAAATGTTGCATGTCAAAATGAAACTTGGCTAGAATTAACTGAGGCAAAGTAGAAAACCAGTGGGTGTTTCCACACTAACTTTGTTTCAGGGGGTCACACACATTTTGACAATAAATGTGCATTCTGAATGCAAAGCACTCCTGAGTATACAGTTCATTTGTGGGTTCTTTTAGAGCAGTGGTTCTCAACTTTTAGTACAAGGCCCTAATTTTCCACTACAATATTCAAAGGCCACATTACTTTTTTCAGTTTTTCGGGATTTACTGGATAAGGATTTTAAAGGGGTCATATGATGCGATTTCAATTTTTCCTTTCTTTTTGAAGTGTTACAAGCTCTTGGTGCATAAAGAAGATCTGTAAAGTTGCAAAGACTAAAGTCTCAAATCCAAAGAGATATTCTTGATAAAAGTTAAGAGTCAACCACACCTACCTAAAACATCTCGGTCCAACACTCCCCCACTTATCTACGTCACGATGTGGGAAGATTTGCATAACGCCGCCCAAATGTTCACGCAAAGAAAGAAGGCATACCTTTTATTCTCGCTGTAGTATTGTTGCTGCCGCCATGTTGTGAAGGCGCTGTGTGTTTCGTTGTGAAAGCGAAACTACTTTGTTTGGTCTTCCAAAAGTGGACGATATCCGCTTTGTCATGCCTAGTGCTGACCGTGCTGGTCGCTGAGGAAATACATCAACACGCTCTCGATCGCCGGATTGGCTTTCACTGTGGACGAAGCGGAGTCCTCCTTCGTCGAATCCGCCGGCCGCGCCGTTCTCAAGCCCCCGGCCTCCACTCACTCTAGGCCTCCGCTCACTCTAGCCAGTTCAACCCAAATATTCAGATGTGTGCAGCACATTTTATGGAGGACTGTTTCCTGATCCTGGAGAGTAGACTACAATGCCGTCTATTCTGTATCACAGACTGTAAGTACGTTTTCATTTAAAGGATTTGCCACTGTTGATTCAAAACCCCACAAAAACCACGCGAGTTTTGAGCAGTGTAGGATAGCGCTTGTTGTTTGTCATTTCTCCGATCATAAATGCAGACATGGTTTTATGTTTACGCAGCGCGATGCAACGCATTAAATTTTTTTGTCGTTTCAGCTTATTTAAATGCTTGTTTTGGCTTATTTGAAAATCATTTAATCTTTAACGAGGCCCCAGCATCTCTGGTTGAGAAACAGTGGAATAGTCTCAGACTGGTTGAAGTGCAAACTAGGTGTGAAAACACCCTTAAAATAGGGACAGATGAATAATACATTTGATCAGTGGTTTTTCCACTTTACCATTTAATCGATTCTTTAATTTTGGGACTACTGATAAATGACTTCTCTACAGAATAGCACCCAGTATCACCAATACTACACAACAGGAACCAATGGTTTTCATAAGTAAATTAATTTATTATTTCAACATGTTGTTTGCATAATATTTACATTATAGTTAAATAACATTAAAAGGGAAAATATTATTGCTATTCAAATATTCATAACTGTTATTTTGGTATTACATATTACTAAGAGTATTTATAATTTTGAAATCGTTTTTTATATGTTAAGTTTTCATTTTAATTTTAGGTTGTTTTAGTGATTTTGTTATGTGCCTTCACATTTTTTATTAGTTTATATATATACATATATATATTATAGAGGGCACAGTATATTTAAATTTTTTATTTCCATTTTAAATTTAGTTTCATTTTTACTCCTTAAAAACTTTTTTTTTCCTTTTTTTTTTGTTCCAGTTTTTCAGTCCAAGGCACATTTCAATTTTTTAAAGTAGCGGTTTTCATCTTGTATTTACATATATTTTACATTTCATAATTATTTCAATTCCGAAAACAATTTTTAATAGTATTATTTAATGATAACAACTCTATTCATAATGCTTAGATTTATTGTTGACGTCTAATAATAATTTTGCCATCATTGTGTCCTTGTATTGTTCTACATACTGGTTGTATGGAAAAAACACTCTGACTAACTGAGTTCGGCACTGCTCTACAACACAATCACAACACTACTTTTATAGCACCATAGTAACTACAAATCTGAGGCTGGCTTGAATCTGAAGTGGACATAGGCAAGCTTTCAGCGTTCTTGAGTGGTGTACTGTCCTCAGATATCTGTCCGAGCTGATATTTGGCTCTGATTTCAGCCCGTATGGTCAGACTGCAGGGTTAGCTGTGGAGAAGGCCAATCTGCAAGCCATAATGAGCCTATTTAAGCATCAGACCGCAAGATGAGAGAAATTCAGTTTCAAGCTTGTCTTAACAGCTAATAATCAGTGTTTAGCCTTTATTCTCCCCACATGAACCATGAACAGGGTCAGCTCTTATCTTATCTGTGTGATGCTCAGTAGCTCTACTGCAGCTCAGGGGCTGGTGCCAGAGAGAGCGAGCGCACACACACACACACACACACACACACAGGTTTGTTTTTGTGAAAAGTGGGGACATCCCATAGGCGTAATGGTTTTTATACTGTACAGACCGTATATTCTATTGCCCTACACCAACCCTACCCCTAAACCTACCCCTTACAGGTAACTTTGTGCTATTTCAGATTTTCAAAAAACTTCATTCTGTGTGATTTATAAGCTTTTTGAATTACGGGGACACTGAAAATGTCCTCATACATCACCTTCTCCTTGTAATACCTATGTCATACCCTTGTCATTATACAAATGTATGTCCTCATTTGTCACAAAAACGCGCATGCACATACACATAAAATAAAGATATATATTTAAATGGACATATAAACACAGATAAAGGCACAATTGTTTATATATACACATCCACACACACTATGACACAAACAGTGCGGATCTCTTGACTCACACACACCTACTCGCTTTGTTACTTATCCACAAACACACACACACACAAACACACACACACTCAGGAAACGTAGAGTTCCTGATGGATGTGGGTGGCAGTAAATTCACCACAAAACTGGCAGGACGCAAACACACATTCAGTGTACAATTAATTAGCCTTCACTTTGAGAATGCATTGAGAGATTTGGAAACTAGGGTGTGTTGCAACAATTTTACAGTAATTCTATGATATTTACTGCCATTCTTTCTATTGCTACTACTATCTGTTAACTACTAGCCTACTTACCAGTCACAGGACCCAGAAGAACCACCATAGCAATCAGCCCAACATCAAGAATTGTTATTCGGCCTTCGACTGCCATGTTTTTATTTTCTCCTCCTCTTCAAAGACAATATATTCTGATTTATTCTCAGTTACTTGTATAGCTCTCTAGGCTTCAGACTGCAGTCAGGCAAGAATTTGTCTGCTTTGGAGAGTCCAGCATCACACTTTTTTTTTCAAAAGCAGCATTGAGAATGGCAATGAAATAGTATAAAACTATCTTAAAGGTCTTGCATTAACCTTCATTGCTTTTATTTCCTCCAGCAGGAAGCATCAACTGTAACCAACTGATGACTGTGAAATCTGTCTACTGAGCGCCTGTGTCTGTTGTAACAAACCAAATGAACAAATCACATCAAACTTTGTTTTCCCCTTTGTTCCAAAGCACGCGCCCCATACATTTGCCTAATCAGAGTTTAGCGCAGTTATATGGGACATCCCGAGACCGCAAGTGTCCTCGATGGTAGCACAGTTTCTGGAACAGGGTACCATCCGTTTCGTGACTCCCGACTAGTAAAATGTGCATTTGTCGTCATATTCCTCGTGTTCGTTATCTTTTGATCTTCGTTTCGTTTCGCTTCGCTGTTTCCATGACCCAATGAGCTGGGAAACTCTACGTTTTGCGATTTTCGTCCGTGCTCCAAACAGGCGGAACGGCAACAGACGACCAGACGGCGACTGGAAACGCCTCGTCTTCGGATTGTCTCTGTGTGATTCGATTGTTCGATGTGGGGGCCGATTTATAGGAGAAAAGACGCGAAGCGCCCTCATGCGACAGACTGGTAGAATGACACCATATGAAGACGCTAAAGACAAAAATCAAGGCTGATAAATAAGCACTGCCCTTAGAGCAGAGCTGTAATTAAAAAAATAAACAATAAAAAAATTACACTTTTAAATTGACCTGGACAGCCAATTTACAAATAACACAATACAGTATATTTTCCAAATATCTAAATTCTAATTTAAATATAATTTAGTACAAACCTTTATATTCGCCTATAAAAAAGTTATATAAATATTTTTGTGAATACCTTATTTTAAGTTTATACTTCATTTAAATTGTTTTTTTATTATAAAATTTGGGAGAGATTACATAATTTCACATTTTCACAAAGAATCACGCGCCTCAGCAACAGTAACGTAGTCTAGCACGGAACCACTGAGACTGAGGGAGCACTCGCCTCAACGCCAGCTGTCCTCTGAGGGGAACCCTTACCGCCCCTCCCCAAAAAGCATGTCTGCAACCGCTTTTATCCTTTAGGCGATGAGGACCTGCTTATAAATTCACTCGCTTTGATATTACAGCTCTGGTATCACCTTTACACAGCGACAGCCCATCGACCACCGGCAGCACAGCAACGCCCATAGCAACGGCACTGCGCATCCTCATTCTGTTTCTCTGACCCAGCAACACCGGCCGCCCTCCACCAACAACCAACCTGTTTTTCAACGACCTTCTAAACGCTGAATCCCTATCACACCGTTGCGTTTTTCCTTTTATCGCAAAGGACCATGAACGCGCCGGGTGCAGTTATTCTCTCATCAGTCAAAGGTGAGTACCCGTATGAAACACCATGCGCTTATCAATGCATTGATAGTATTGTTCTATTGTGGGTACTGTTTTTGCACGCAGAATAATTTAATCCCTGAAACAGTTGTGGATTATGAATAACGTGACCAGTGTAATCTATATAGCATTGGCACAGACCGAGATGCATGCGGTTCGTCGGCTTGTTGTCGTTATTCCTGAGCCTGGGGTGCGGTGCTGCAGACTTTACACTGACGCGACTCTGCGTCTGTTGCAATCATTTAGTCCATCGGCATAAGCAATCATATTAGAGCTTTAATAATTAGACTTTTGACATCTCTTCATAAAATGATTTGTTTCAGTGAGAGTTTACGTTATTTCATATGATATGTATATATAATGTTTTGGATATTTATTTTAATGACGAATCATTTCCCTTCAGATTTTATTTTATTAATACATGTAATCGGTTTGGTCTTGCAGCGTGGTGTGCATTGCATTAACATTACACCTTATCTTGCCATGGCCAACACGATGGCTGAAAACAGGCTTTAGGGGGCGCTATGTGGGTAAACAACATTGCATTTTAAACAACAACCATTACAATCGCTCAGCCTTCAGTTGACTGCAGGCTGTATTTTTTTTTTTCCATGAATGCATAAAAATCCATTTTACAGAATGTCAAACCAGTGCACAGATGGACTGAATTTCACAAAGTGACCTTAGTAATCTTGTGTTTTTTTGTTTATGCATGGAAGGAACAGACAAAGCAAGAGAGAAAAAGATGTGGTGTGTAGTAAAGAATAAAGAGATTGCGGAGAATGTAGGAAAGAAATGGGGACAGAGGTTAAAACGAAACCACACGAGCCACACATGATGGATTAAGAGATTATGAATAGAGGCCAAGAGATAATGATTGTTTTGCAGGAGAGGAGGGTAAATGCTGGGCCAGCTGGTCAGCAGTTTTTGCTGTGGAAGAATCCAAATAAAATGTACAAAATTACAATTTAACCTTCAAATTTTGATTGATAATATATATTAAATATCTATGGGTCTATATAAAAAATATCCTACTTTGCCCTCTCTTTTTACTTTAGTCACTCCTCATTCTGAAAGCCCTTCCTTCAGCTGAAACACTGAGGGATCCTCCTCCCTTCAACTCACCTGTAAGTTCTGGCCTATCAAGGACCTGGCAGCGGCACGGGAGCTCCGCCCACCACACCCTCTAAATGAGGGACAAGGCCACTCAGGTGAGACATTTATGCTGTTTATGCTATGCGTACATAACACATATTTACAATAAATGAACAAAATTGCACCACAAAGAGAGAAAGAGTAGACCTGTAATTTACGAATTTCCAGTTTTAAAATGACCAGGACAGCCTGTTTACAATCATCAGTTAAAATTACGTATTTAGATTTATAAATATATTGTAATATATAATGTTTTGATAAGATTATGCAAGAAACACTGTTTTACATATTTATATTATTTATATATGATATATATATATTATTTTAAATTATAAATAAATATATAACAGTATACAAAATATATAATAGAAAATCAGCATATATGTTCATTTACACACGACCACATACATAATGTTTTGTTGTTGTTGTTGCACAAGCACCCTAGGATAGTTTATTGCTTGTTCATGTGTTATAGGGTGAAAAAAGTTTGTTCCATAATTTTCCTTAGTATGAAAAACATGCAAAAATGCAAACAAAGTTACTGTGATTATGCTGCGAAAAAAAAAGAAAGAAAACAAATAATCTTCCCCATCCTTGAGCCGATTTATGAATGAATCAATCGATGCTTGAATTGTTTGGTCCAATCTCTGTTTTCCCTTATTCTCTCACTTTTCTCCTTGTCAGACCCCTAGGGCCTGGGTAGATGAGCGGAGGAGAGGTTCTCATAAGCGATCGGCTTCCTGCGACAGCACTGACCAGCTTAAAGAGGTGAGACATCTAGAGCTGATCCAGTGTTCCTCATCCTCCACTTTTTTTTATTTTTTTTTTATGTACTATGCTATTCATCATCTCTGTTTTGAATTCTTTTAGATCGCAAAATTGCGACAACAGCTCCAGCGGAGCAAACGCAGCAGCCGTCACCGCCGGGACAAAGACCGCAAGTCACCCTTTAATGGCAACCATACCATCATCCAGTCACAGGTGGGCATCATCGCATCCCTGCAGCCACCGTTTGTGCTTGTGTGTGAATAACAGGGTGCTCTTGTACATCATTAAGAAAACCTCCTTAGCCTCCTGGGCTAGTACATGATGCAGAATTGAAGTAGGCCAAACGTCTGGAGAATTTAATAGCGCCCCACTTTCCTGCAAATCTGTCCCAATTTTGACGCTTCTCTGGCCCTTTGAAACTGGGGGACAGGATTGTTCTAAAGGACAGTGGCTGGTTTTAGAGTAGATTACAAGTGTCCTCTTGCAGCCTGCCTTCACCAGCACAGCCTTTGAATGAATAAGTCAACACATTGTATTTCTACGTGTGTGCATTTTTATAACAATTGTGCAATTAACTATGCATGACACCTCAGCAGTGTACAACAACCTAGCATCCAAATGAGCACCCTGAGTAGAAGGCATTGTTTTATAGGAATATTCCAGATTTAGTACAAGTTAAACTCAATCAAAATAATTTTGACTTGAGAGTCGGGGTATTTACAATGGAAGTGAATGGAGGCAATTTTTGGAGGATTTAAAAGAAGAAATATGAAGCTTATAATTTTATTTTTTTAAAAGCACTTGCAATTAAGGTGCATATTAACAGTTGTTCAACAAATTTAACAGGCGAAATAGGAATCTGCACGATCAAGAATTTCACATAATGTTGAAACATTTCCTCACACAGATTTTGCATCAGGTTCAACTTTTTCAACAAATTTGCTGCATTAAACAACAGATCGCTGCTTGTTTTGAGGTGACTTGGGTGTAAGCAGTGTTTTGTGCATTATTACACTATTGAAAGTGGACATTGGTCCTTTTTGCCAGTGAAATTTCAATAGTGTGTCTGCGCATTAATTATTTTACATGTGTATTATTTTAGCTGTAAAAATATTTTTAACAGTCCTTTTAGGGTTGAGATTTTTTTAGGCATTACATTTTCATTGTGACAAGGTTACAGAAAAGGTTAGTGAGCAATTTTTTCCACACTAAAATCATGTAAGCGGCCATTTACACAGAACATGTTTATGCTTTGAAAAACTCAGTCTCAAGACATGTTTTTTATAACTTGAGCGCTGTTTTTCATGCGTGAGACGCTGAAAAAAACACAAGATGCAAACACAATGGTCAAACACGTCCATCTTCATGCTTACGTAGAAAAACAATGGAAAAGTAGTGCAGTAGAATGTAAAAACACATTCTTCATGAATGGGCCCTTAACATGCATATCTTTTGCTATACTACTAAAACAACAAGTATTTCAGGGCTGTGTTTCCCAAAAGCATTGTAAGCCAAAGTAGATCATAGACCCATTGCCACCAATGGTCTCTATGATCAACTTAAAACGATGCTTACAATGCTTTTGAGAAACACAGCCTAGCTCTATTCACTTCCATCGTATGTGCTTCACCGTAATCCAGATTTTCATTTTTTTTTTTAAAGAAAAGGAAGAAGTGGAAATTAGTTTTTGTTGTAATCAACATTATGCCACAATTTCCATAGATTAAGCTTAACTTGTACTAAACCTAGAATATCCCTTTTAAACATCTTTACTGATACTCCACCCCAAAATGAAAATTTTGTCATTAATCACTTACCCCCATGTCGTTCCAAACCCGTAAAAGCTTAATTCGTCTTCGGAACACAATTTAAAATATTATGGATGAAAACCGGGAGGCTTGTGGCTGTCCCATTGACTGCCAAGTAAATTACACTGTCAAGGTCCAGAAAAGTATGAAAGACATCGTCAGAATAGTCCATCTGCCATCAGTGGTTCAACCGTAATGTTATGAAGCGACGAGAATACTTTTTGTACGTGAAGAAAACTAAAATAACGACTTTATTCAACAATTCGTCTCCTCTGTGTCTCTCAGCATCACCGTAGCACCATTTTGGAGAATAACCACTGAACGCAAGCAGCGTACGCTATTTGGCAGATGGCAGATGGACTATTCTGACGATGTCTTTCATACTTTTCTGAACCTTGACAGTGTAATTTACTTGGCAGTCAATGGGACAGTCACAAGCCTCCCGGGTTTCATCCAAAATATCTTTAAATTGTGTTCCGAAGACGAACGAAGCTTTTACGGGTTTGGAACGACATGGGGGTAAGTGATTAATGACAAAATTTTCATTTTGGGGTGGAGTATCCCTTTAATGATTTTGTCAATATATCGCAAAAACCAAGAGGACTCATATTCGTTTTTGAGTAATGCGACAAACAGAGAAAGGAAAAAAGGCAAAAGTCTGGCTATCCAAAACCATAATGGAGAAGATCATGAGAGCATGAAGAAAAGATTGAGAAAGAGCTCTTACATTACACCATACTCAAAATAAGTACCCTCAAGCTCAGCAGTAATGGGCTCTCAATGGTAATGCTCTCTGTAGTCAGTGGCTTGTGTATAATGATGGAGCTTAGCCTGGCAGAATGTTTGATTTTTGGCAGTGGAGAGCCTGTAGAGATTGTGTGTGTGTGGGCGTCGTTCTAACAGGATTACACAGAAGGCTGGTTTCCCCTGCAGGGGCAATGTTTGTGTACTCGACACACATACCCGTACACACATTTCTAAAGAAGTGTAGTACCTTTTCTTCTTTTTCACTCTCAGTCTCAGATGCCCAAAACCATCCTGATTCCCATCCCCATCTCTAAGTCCACACCTCCCAGATTTCGGAACAGCATAGAGGGGCTCAACCAGGAGATTGAACGCATCATCATACGGGACACTGTGGAACGAGATGAGATCATAGTAGTGAGTGCATCTCAACATAGAGTAAGATTTCTGAAATGGAAACCAGGGACTTTTCCTAGTTAAGCATAATTATCTATGAATTTAAAAATGGGGACAATACATTTTTTAATGTTTTTTTAATGTTTTTTTTTTTTAATTGTGCATGGGTTCCATATACTATTATTATAAGTAATAATTAGGATTCTTGTGGGTCAAACTGGTTCTAATATAGTTCACACTATGAAAAATAGTAAATATAACAACTGCAAATAGCAAACAGATCAAAACAGTATTATAACACAAATTATGACTTTACAAAAACACACTATAAAAATGAAAACAAAATAGACATGAGAACATATGATAAATAAAACTATAGTTTTAACATTTTGTAATTGTATTTAATATTTAAATTTTCACTAAATGTAAATACTGTATACAGTACTTACTACTTTTTAACTTTTCAAATGTTATTTTATGTTTGTGCTTTCCTATCTTTAAAATATTCACATTTTAGGCTCATTTTGGGCACAAAGAATGTACTTTCTCTGAATGTAATTGTTGCAAGTGTAATTGTTTATTTTTATTTTTTTTAATCTATTTATTCATATCAAGGTGACATTATTCTACTCACCCTTCAACCATCGATCATTAAAAGGAAATTTAAAAATGTAAAAAATTTAAAATTATTAACAAATTACTACAACCGAACAGACCACAATATTTACAGACCATAAATATCACTGTAGTAATATACAATATGTCTGTATTATGTAGCATAAGTTGCCTTAATCAAAAATGTTCATTAACTGGAATATTGAGTGATAATATTTCAAATTGATAATTAATAATTATTATATTTACTTGCCTTACAAACAATCCAGTAAACACTTTTAATGGGGATACAATTACATTTTAAAGCAACCATGTGAGTGAAAACTAATTGGAAAGAAACGTAAGGATTCTGGGAGAAAAACAAGAGATTTTTTGGTGCATTCCAGTGAATTATTCATGGGTATGATATATCATAAATCTAATCAACAGAGCAGACTACAAATAAACAGTATATGTTCTTGTTGTTTTTTCTTGTTTTTTTTTTTCTTGTATAGTTACAGTGGAATACAAAGGAAATAATAATCAGGAGAAAAAAGAGCTTATACCCTGTCAGATAAAAAAATAAGCATCATGTTATTCTCCTGATGTGTGAAAACAGAACATGAAGGAAAATGTACATCTCATTTAGTCAGACTGATGGATATAGATTGTTTGTAGCACAACCTTATGATTTTGAACAGTACTTCTCCAAACCAGAAGTGCCTCCCATAATTTAAAAAGCAGTATCCTCATTAGGAAAAAGGTGGATAGGGATCAGTGCACAATCAATACTAATGTGATGTTTAGTGGAATCCAGTGAAAAGAATTGCTTTTGTCCTACACATCCTAATTAAGCAAATGTGCATATGTGTTTTAGCCTCAGGACGTTCCTGATGGGCACCGTGCGCCCCCTCCCCTCCCCCAGCGCAGCAGCAGCACACGCAGTATTGACACACAGACGCCCTCCAACGGCGGGCTCGGCAGTAACCGTAGCAACAGCAGCAGCCGGGCTGACTCTGTCTCACCCTCGTACCTCAGCATCCTCAACGACACAGTGGGAAACAGCCCGCTCGATGAAACGCTAAATGAGAGCAAAGAAAGAGGTCAGAAGCACACACATCACCATCATCATCATCATCATCATCATCATCATCACACAATAGCCTAAAATCAAACTATTTGAATCATAAATATTCCTTTTTCTGTCTTAGACCTGGGACCTTGGTCCCCTCTGCCCAAATATGCTTCCTCTCCAAAGCCCAACAACAGCTATATGTTCAAACGTGAGCCTCCGGAGGGCTGTGAGAGAGTTAAAGCTTTTGAAGAAATCCAGTAAGTAAGCGCTTTGTAGACATTTTGCCTGTCCGTTGGAGTAAGGTCTTTTACCCATGAATAAAGTATAAAATAGGGTTTGAAACTCTAAAATTAAATCAGTGTTTCTTCATTTTCAACACAGATTCAGTTGAAGGTGGTGCTGTACTTTAGAAAATGTCATTTGTCCAACTCATCTGTTTTATTTTGTATTTATTTCAAATGATGTTAGTATTTTTCAACCCTATTACCAAACTTTGTTTTGAATACAGTTAAAAAATGAGCGATTTTGTTATTTTCAAAAAATGCAAAAATAAATAACAGACGTTTAAAGATTGAATAAAAGTACCGCTGAGATGAGACCTTGCACTGAAAAAAATAGCGGTACACCCATTTGTACTCCATGTGTAGAAAATGTCAAGACTTGGTTATTTTGTAATAAAGGTTTCCTCACATAAAAATGAAATGTGGGGGATTTAACTTATGCAAGGAACATTCATATTCTTATCAGCACTAAAGATACATTCTCACGAAAGTGCCATGACCTGGTATTTCCATCTTTTGTTCCAGGCCAAGGCCTCTCCAGGAGATTCCTCCATATCTCTGCCCAGACAGAAACAAGGTGAATTTCATTCCCAAGAGTGGCTCTGCTTTCTGCCTGGTGAGCATCTTGAAGCCTCTGCTGCCCACCCAGGAGCTGAACTTCCGTAGCGGGGTGGGATACCGCAGCATCTCCCCCTCCTTGGTGCCTCTGAGTGGGGTTGCGGTAAGGAGCCTGTCCCCCTCCATGGGTCCCGTCCTGTCCCGTGGACGTCAGTCACCATGTCTCCCACGACATCTTGAGGAGCCAGAGGGTTAAAACTGAACAGAAGAACCTCAGCTGATGAACAGAGATGCCATTTTTCCCACACTCCTGTATCGTCTGATAGAGTCAGAGCTTTGTTAGGATTTTAGAACCGGTTCTGAACAGCTCCGAGCGATATCTGTCTGAAACTTGAATATGAGGTTTTGTTTTTTTGATTATCTAAGGGTAATGGTATTACTTGTAAAAGGAGGATTGAAAGGAGTTTTTTTTTTAAAGGAAACATTTTTAGTATTGCACTGCTTTTTACTTTTTACTCAACGATTTATTGCATTTTACCATAAGCTTTGAATTTCTGAGGTATAGCTTGCATTCCTTTAACACTACCAACAAAAAGTTTGGAATAATTAAGATTTTTTAAATATTTTGGGATTTTTAAAATGTTTTGAAGAAATCTCTTGGCTCACAATTTGCATAAAAATACAGTAAAAACAGCAAAATTGTGAAATATTATTATAGTTTAAAAGAAATGTTTTCTGTTTTAATCTATTTTAAAATTTAATTTATTCCTGTGATAGCAAAGCTGAATTTTTCAGAAATAATACTGAATTTGATGCTCAGGAAACATTTTTGATTACTATCGATGTTGAAAACGTTCCCTGAGTAGGGAACGAGACACTGCGTCCTCTAGGGGTCGCTATGGGGAACGCCTCGTCGGACCCGTGTCTGAAGCATACATTGAAAAAACACCAAATCGTTGGCCGGCGGCAGCCATGACGTCACTACCGGTGCGATTATAGTATAAATATGCGCCGGGAGAACGTGTCATTCACTTCTTCGTCTGAAGCTTACATCCGCAGCATGGCAAGAAACCTAGAGGATGCAGTGTCTCGTTCCCTACTTAGGGAACCATGGTTACATAAGTAACCTGAGACGTTCCCTTTCATGGGAACTTCAAACTGCGTCCTCTAGGGGTCGCTATGGGGAACGGTATACCCACGCCACCATGCTGAGGGGAGTGCATGCCAGAACCATGGCGAGCACTAAGTACCAACTCTACCATATTGCTATGGGAGTTGCCGGCTAGACGGCTGTCAGTGACGTTATTCCATACGGCCAAAGGCCTAGGCTACATACCCAAACTTACCAGTTAGGGCCAGACTTGGAATCAGGAATAGATTACTTTAAGGGAATACGACCAAAAGCCTAGAATCATACTAATCTTGGCCTGTCACACAGGGGCTACCACACGTTTCACTTTGTATGTGCTGAAGGAACTGTCTCAACAGACCCCTAGTAGCAACACCCTGTTAAAGTAGGTATCCAGAGGATACATAGGAGGAGTGGCTCCCAAGGCGGAACCGGGGTTTTAGACCACTCAGAAAGAGAACGAAGCTGTTGCACGTAGCTCTTACCGTACAGGATTTTAGAAAAGTGGGCAAAGCATAACGTGCACACTTACAGCTATGTGGATTTTAGAAAGTGGGCAAAGCATAATGTGCACATTTACCACTTATGTGGATTTGTAGAAAAGTGCGCAAAGCTTAACGTGTGCACTTACAATAGTATTTGGATTTTAGAGTTTTCCAAACATCTGCTCACAGATACCTGGAAGTACTGAGCCAAACGGGAGAGGCAGGCTCAAATACAACCCTCAGAGGTGAGGGGAGCACTGCCCGAGACAGCATTTACACAGGAAGGTTCTCGTAATGCCACTTATACCTCCCGCTCAATGCCTCAGCAAGAGGGGATATCCTGGTGATCGAGAAGCCCTCAGGGCGACCCAGATACGGTAGACAGTCAGGGTAGCATGAAAGCGTAAACTCCAGCCCGGACGTCCAGGAAATTTTTGCAGTGACGCGCCGGGGGCCTGATGATCACGAAGGCTCCCGCAGAAGCCTGTGTTATGGCCGCATGATCCAGGAAGTATGAAGCCGAAGCCCGGCTTTCTTACCGTTGGACATATATCGCCGAGTGAAATAAACACCGGTTTCGAACCCAAGCAGACGGGGTGCCATCGAGGACCTCCCTAGAACGGGACAGAAACACACAGGTCCCGGGAAAACACTGCAAAGAAAACTAGCAGAAAGGTTATACACACAACCACCAGCACATTAGATACACATATATATATATTTATATATACATATATTTAGACATGGATCGTACTCACCCACCATGGTTCCCGCGTCGGAGCTCTGTCCGAAGAAGCCTCTAGACCGGACCATCAGTAAGATGGTCACTATGAAGCCATAGAACCAACCAAACCTAATAGGTCCAGCATAGGCGACTATAATGCAGGAAATTCCCCACCTAACCTCGGTCAGGTGGAGAGATGGTGGTTACAGGGGAATTAGGAAGGTGAAGATAAGGGCAGATGTAAGACCCCCAAAGGAAATGAGTAGATATGAGGTATCACTCTGATCCGGACAAAAGCGCTGAAGCCCTGTCTGGATCACATCCCTTAGGACTTTTACTCACCTTCCTTTGACCCGCGATTCTTCCTACCCCTACCCGAGGGCAGGGGAGGAGCGCGAGCCGCGACACTAGCCTTCTGAGCCAGTCTTTGATCCTCAAACCGAGACGGGCTAGGACCCCTGGTTTGTTCGGGCTCAGACCCGGACTTCATGAAGGCCGCTATCCCGGTCTTTCAGCAGGTCAGCCTGATATACTTGGAGCATCACCATCATGTGCAATGAAGCGACAGCCCGACCTGCTGCTGCTGCGTATGCCCTGGCATCCGAGCGAGATGTCAAGGAGGAGTCTATAGGGGTATCTTCTCATAACCGCTTTCGCGCATCGCCTCGATATTGGCATAACTCGTATGCTGGAATCGATGGATGAGTGAGGAAAAAACGGCCTCTTCCATTCCTTCTCAATCTTTACATGAAAAAACAGGAAGAAAGGAAGGCTCACCTGAGCTGGAGGTGTATGGCCAGAGAGATAACGTTCATCGAGACGACCTCGCAACGTCACTTCCTTAGCCCGCTTCCACGGCAAGTCAAAGCCTCGCCGTGGCGCGATCCATAATTTCCAATAGCTCATCATACGCAGGGCAGGTGGATTGGGAAGGCTCAGCCTCAGCTTTTTTGCTCTCCTCAGACATTTCCTGCGGAATCAGACAATTTAATGAAATAACATCATCTCCACGGCTCATCTTGTGCACAGCCGACGACGCGAAAAGGGAACCCCCCTCAAACTCATTCGGACAGATTCCACCTGCGATCCCATGAGCTCATTCCTTCCGGCCTCAGAGCGGCGGGTCCGAATCGCGGAAGCAGACGGATGCACCTTTTCTTCCAAAAGTGAGACAAACAGAGCGGAGCTTTTTCCCTGGAAAACACCTGCTCGCAGTGCCGCCGATTGCCCCCTCGGAGGCATTAGTGCATACTCTTCGCCCAAACAAATAACGCATAGCTCGTGTGGGTCATCAGATGTTAAACAACGTCGACACGGATGCAAACATCCTTAAACGCTTTGCTAGTGCTAGCCATAATGAGATGAATAGAGATCGCTATTACCACATAAATGCACGCTTCAAACAAAACAGTCAAATGAAGACGAATAAGAGAATGATGTGTGCTCCCGGCGCCTATTTATACTATAGTCGAGCCGGTAGTGACGTCATGGCTGTCGCCGACCATGGTGTTTTTTTGGTGTTTTTTCAATGTATGCTTCAGTACGGGTCACGACGAGGCGTTCCCCATCGCGACCCCTAGAGGGGGGGGGGGGGACGCAGTTCGGAAGTTCCCATGAAGGGAACTGTAGGTGCTGTTAATATTTTTGTGGACAAAGGGAATCGTTATACTGCCATTCAAAATGTAGGTTGAGTAAGATTTGAAAGTAATAATAATACATTAACAAGGATGCATTAAATGTAGCAAAAGTGACAGTAAAGGAATTTATAATGTTACAAACGAAAGAAAAAAAATTTAATTCATTGAAGAATCCTGAAAATAATTTATCATGATTTCCACAAAAATATTAAGCAAAAATTGTTACCAACTTTGATAATAAGAACGATTAAATTAATAATAATTGAGTACCAGTAATAACTGATAAAAAATAATCACCAAATCAGCATATTAGAACAAAGTCCCTTTACGTTTTCTGTAGTCTTTGATTAGAATGATTTCTAAACAATGATGTGACACTGAAGACTGCAGTAATGACGCTGAAAAGTAGCTTTGCTATCACAGGAAGTTTTTTCTTTTATTAAACATTAAAAATTGTAATGTTATTTCACAAGACTACTGTTTTTACTGTATTTTTAATCACATAATGCAACAGTGAGCATAAGACACTGCTTTCAAAAACATTCAAAATCTGAACCCCCCCCAACCCCCCCCCCCCCCCCCCCCGTTCCCCCTCTAAAGACAACTCACACCCCCTACCAAGACCACGTCTCCCCCCCCGAGTCCCCCCCCTCATCGTGTCTTGAATGCTCTAGTAGCTGTAGTATGTAATTGATGCTATTCTTCGACTAGAGATAATGACGGTTTTAGGTCAGTATTTGTTATATTGGTCTTAAGCTGTATATATATGCACGCATAGTCTGCCGATCAGTCTGCTGCGCATTAGGACGACACACCAGAAAGTCCCCTCCTCTATGTTAGCGCTTTGCTGATGCCTCGACACCATCGTGCTCTTGTCGTCTCCCTTGGAGTATATCCTGTGTGTATGGCCACCCCATTTGTTTTAGATAGTGGTTCTCTTATTCTTATATACTCGTTGACCCTGGATTCCAGTCCAGCTGTTGGTGCATCTCTACAATGCGTATCGATAGTATGCCACCCCCCCGATACGGCACGCTTCGTATGGCAAGGATGATTTGGCTGGTGCTGATTGAGGTTGGGAGGGCCTGAGCAGGCCTGACACACAGGATGTAGGCACGGAGACCACGCGGATCAAATGGGACGGACACGTTATGTTATGGACTTATGATCGACACTTTTTCTAGTCTTTGTGACTGATTCCAGTGTATAATGTACGTAGTTCACAAGAAATGGCCCTGTCCGCTACTGTAAGACTTGCAATTAGGTCGTTGTCAGATAGCCTGATAGTAAATGTCTTTCGTTCTTTTTTTTTTTTTCACCGCAGCACTATGCACATATGAGATAGCCAATGGATATATGATTTGAGCAGGGTAATTACGCACTTAGCAGCAGATATACTATTACGATGTGATTGCATTCACTTGATAATTCACCATAGTTATGACGGATGGGCCCCCCCAATGACTTAATAGACTAATAGTGCAAATGGCTTTACAAATGTCATCCATGCAATGGAACCCACGATCCCACCCATGCTAGAATAGTTTATTCACCAGCAAGAAAAACTCTTTAACTTAAAATAATTTTTTTTGCCAACTTCCCCTCCTCTAATACACACGTCTCTATCAATTACGTATTAGCACTTACATCCATTTTGTTCAGGATTGCCATTTTTTATCGACTTTTTTTTTTCTTTTTGAAGAAAGGAAGATTTACGCCTGGATTAATGGCATATTTCACAGTATAAGATGCTAAGTTTCATTAATCATTAGTACATTTCGAGTTCACGATTAGCGAAAGCCATGCCTCCTATTTTGAAATTATTTCATCCCTTTTTCTGCCTTTTTTCTTCCTCTCCCCGTTCTTTTCTCTTTTTCCTTTTTCCCCTCCCCCTTTTTCCTTCCGCTTCCTCCCCCCTTTTCCGTTCCCCCTTTTCCTTCCTTTTTTCTCCCCCCCCCCCCCCTCCCCTTCCCTCCTCCCCTCTTCCCTCTTCCCTGTTTCCTCTCTTCTCGTATACTGTGAAATATGCCATTAATCATGCCGTAAATCTTCCTTTCTTCCAAAAAGAAAAAAAAAAGTCGAAAGAAAATGGCAATCCTGAACAAAATGTATGTAATTGCCTTAATACTTAATTGAAATAGAGACGTGTGTAAATTAGATAGGTGGAAATTTTTCAAAAAAAATTTTTTTAGTTATAAGATTTTTTCTTTCTGTGAATAAACTTCAAGATGGGTGTAACTGTTTTCTTGACAGGATAAAATTCAATTATTTTTTTTTGCCATATGAGAACTGATTACATTGACCAATAATGAGAGAAATAACAATCAGAAACAGAATTCTTCTCAAATTTATTAGCTCTCAGATGCAAGATCTCAGTCCAGTTTCCATCATTTAACTGAAACAAAAGGCAAAGTTGCATAAAATAAACAGATGAAAGCAGCTGAGAATGGTGTGGTGTACATTCTTTTTCTTTCAAAGTAAAAAAAAAAAAAAAAAAAAAAAGACAAGTCGATAAATATCATCTTAACATGTAGTTCCAAACACAACATTTCTCTAATACATAAAGTGACACTACAAAATGTTAAACCACTCAAAGACAAAAAGATGCGCTCCAATGAATATGGAGTGAAATCCTGTGCGAAATGTACAGACTTCAGCTAGACAAAGCTATTCAGACCAATGAACATGTCTATGCTTAAAAGCAGACAACATACATTCTAGAACAATCCGAGATTGGACTCGGAGACAGTTTAGTGCATTTCTTTAATGCAAAAAAAAAAAAAAAAACCTTTTGTCAAATTCTATGTCCCTCCTGATGAGTCCAAACATGATAATCTGGGATACAATGTAAGTTTTCTAAAGTAGGATATTTATGTAATTCTGTGCTAAAGGTGACATATGAAATAAAATCACATACAAAAACATGTTCACAAATGCATTCGTGTTTTGCATCACAGTGTGACAGTGAAGATCATTTGGGAGAAGTTATTTCTCTGTGTGAGAGTGTTTCAGCATTTTTGTCACTGAAAACCAGATGCATCACCTATGACTAGTTTCATTAAAATGTGACGACCTCATTCCAACCAAACTAATGGCACAGCACACGACTTGCATATGTAGTTTACAGTAACACTATTATATTAATAAATAATTTCATTTATTTTATCATTTAGGGTTAAACTAATCCAGTGAAAGAGACTCCAAAAATATTTTTTGTTATTTACACGCAACTTCACACATTTTGGGTATCAATCTTGATTAAAAATACAGTCTATAATCTATAACAGGTGTTATAAATCTGTAACCCTGTTTCTGGACTTTAAAACTCCCCTGCTGTACAAAACATACTGATATACACACACTTACGCAGGTTTATTTCTTTTTTTGGTCCTAGGCAAAACAGCCCCCCCACATACAAGATGGGCAAAGTCCCTTTAAACATCTGCACTTCAGAAAGTAACTGATACTTTACTCTCAGGTAACAACACTATAGTGATATAGAGATGAAGTCTTCAACATTTTACCCTTCGGTGTCCTGACCGAATGAACATACAGTAAATTCACGCACACAATGAAAGAATGGAGAAAAGAGAGACATTCCCATATCTCAGAAACCTTTCAGTGTTGGATATGGATAGAGATTTCTGGATGCTTCCTTGGCTCAGGTTGAACGGTTTCAGGAGAGGTAGTGTTCCAGCTCCGAATAAAGGCTTGGGATATGCACTCCTTTCCGGCAAAGAATATCTGGGAAGTGATCAGCTCCATACCATCCTTCACTGAGAGAGGTAAAAGGCTGCATTGTGACATGCACAATCTCATTTTTGCAACACAAGATTACTCGTGATAAGTAAAGCCATATTTACAACTGAAACATGGAGCATGGTATGAGTAGACACATGAATGAATCTAATATTCAAAATACATTAAAATTGCAATTCACACATACAACGCGCTTCTATGATGAGCATATTTTTGAACTCAAATTCCTTTATCATTTTTTGAAGAGCATGTAGATTAAATAAAAAATGTTACACCGTGTCTACACCAGCCGCGAGCTTGCGCGGCATGACAAAATACAATAGAACTCATTATAATCAGTGATGCTGTCTACACTGAATCGACAAGACAAATCCCTGACAGAAAACTGCTGCTGCGTTTTATTTGACGTATTGACACACATTTCAAATGATTTTCAACGGTCGCTTTGTCGCGTCCAGTGTAGACAGACTTTAGCCTTTTGCGGCGCTGTCGCATCCGGTGTAGACACGGTGTTAGAGTACTACAACTGTCCTAATAATGAAAAAAAGAGCAGCACTGAAAAAGTAGTTGGCAAAATAAATACAAATATTTTAACAAAAATTTCAAAAATGATCAGAAAAACTTTTTTCTATCAAATCAAAATATTGTACTTGCAACCAAAATGCAACAGTCCCTGAAGTTCCTCATGAGTATGTTGAGATTAGTAAGTATCTTAAAATGTCAAAAGGGTAAAATTATCAGCTCCAATTATTAAAAAAATAAATAAAGCAGCTCCCATTAAATATATATATATATATCTATATATATATATATATATAAGTGGTACGAAAGTATTCAAGACCCCTTAACACCTTTTTTCACTCTCCCATTAAGGGACACACAGCACCCCATATTGGACAAGAAAAACAAGAATGTGGACATTTTGCAGATTATTAAAAAGAAAAACTTGAAATATCACATGGTCCTAAGTATTAAGACCCTTTGCTGTGACACTCATATATTTTAACTCAGGTGCTGTCCATTTCTTATAATCATCCTTGAGATGGTTCTACACCTACATTTGAGTCCAGCTGTGTTTGATTATATTGATTGGACTTGATTAGGAAAGCCACACACCTGTATAGATAAGCCCTTCCAGCTCACCACAAATTGCACTGCACTTAAGGTCCTAAGAGCACAGTGGCCTCCATAATCCTTAAATGGAAGAAGTTTGGACGACCAGAACCCTTCCTAGAGCTGGCCGTCCCGCCAAACTGAGCTATCGGGGGAGAAGAAACTTGGTGAGAGAGGTAAAGAAGAACCAAAAGATCACTGTGGCTGAGCTCCAGAGATGCAGTCGGGAGATGGGAGAAAGTTGTAGAAGTCAACCATCACTGCAGCCCTCCACCAGTCGGGGCTGTATGGCAGAGTGGCACGACGGAAGCCTCTCCTCAGTGCAAGAAACATGAAAGCCTGCATGGAGTTTGCTAAAAAACACCTGAAGGACTCCAAGATGTTGAGAAATAAGATTCTCTGGTCTGATGAGACCAAAGTAGAACTTTTTGGCCTTAATTCTAACCGGTATGTGTGGAGAAAACCAGGCACTGCTCATCTCCTGTCTAATACAGTCCCAACAGTGACGCATGGTGGTGGCAGCATCATGCTGTGAGGGTGTTTTTCAGCTGCAGGGACAGGACGACTGGTTGCAATCGAGGGAAAGATGAATGCGGGCAAGTACAGGGATATCCTGTAAAACCTTCTCCAGAGTGCTCAGGACATCAGACTAGGCCGAAGGTTTACCTTCCAACAAGAAAATGAACCTAAGCACACAGCTAAAATAACGAAAAAGTGGCTTCACAACAACTCTGTGACTGTTCGTGAATGGCCCAGCCAGAGCCCTGACTTAAACCCAATGAGCATCTCTGGAGAGACCTAAAAATGGCTGTCCACCAACGTTTACATCCAACCTGGACAGAACTGAGAGGATCTGCAAGGAGGAATGGCAGAGGATACCCAAATCCAGGTGTGAGCCCAAACTTGTTGCACCAAAACACTGTCCACAAAAGACCCCCCCCCCCAGGGTGTATAGATCAACGGGTTGCTTCTACTAAAATATGAGCAAAGGGTCGAATAACTTAGGACCATGTGATATTCTCAGTTTTCCCCCGTCCACACCAGTGAGTAATAAATTTGCAAAAATGTCAATAATTCTGTGTTTTTCTTTCAATATGGGGTGATGTGTGTACATTTATGAGGAAAAAAAATTTACTTAAATGTTTTTAGCAAATGGCTGCAATATAAAAAGAGTGAAAAAATTTAAGGGGGTCTGAATACTTTCCGTACACACTGTATATAGACACACAAACATATTATAATTTTTATTATTTATGCTTTATACTATACTTATTAGCTGTAGCGTATATTAATCATGTTATCTTTTAGTAATGTGCTTTGTCATGTTTATAGTTTGTTGCTATGTTAGTTGTAATTTCAAGTTATATTTAGTTATTTCCGTATTTCAGTTTAACATATTAGTAATTACATTGTAATTATGTTAGTGTTTAATGTACTATCAATATTATTTAATCTCTGATTTATTTAAAACAACAAAAACATTATTTGTGACCTGTGCTGGCAAAATGAGTCACAATGAGCAATTCAAAAATTACTTTTTTTCACATTCTCCATTAAAAGACCTTGAAAACGATTTGTTGGAATCGGGATGAAAAATGACCGAGCTACACCTGTTTGAAGTCGATAGAGTCAGCAAAGTCAATTTTGAGAAAAAAGTTCCAAAGCAAAATCACAGCAACGTTGCATCTTTTATCCACAAATTACGGAGCCCCGCACGTGACATGCAAGAAAAAATAAATAAATCGTGCACACGATTTACTAATTCGTTCCCTTGATGTACTAAAACGTGCGCATGATTTAGCAAATTGAGAGAATGAAATAGTAATCGTGTGCACGTTTTAGTACATCAAGGGAACGAATTAGTAAATCATGTGCACGATTTACTATTTCGTTCCCTCGATTTTTAAATTGTGCACACGATTTATAAATCGAGAGAACAAATTAGTAAATCGTGTGCACAATTTAGCAAATAGAGGGAACGAATTAGTAAATCGTGCGCACAATTTAAAAATCGAGGGAACAAAATAGTAAATCATGCACACAATTTAGCCTACTATTTTTTTCCTGCATGCCATGTGTGGGGCTCAGTACAATATAGCTATATTTTTATTTTATCTGTTATTATAAATAAGCAATAGAACAAATATAAGAAACAAATTAAATAGTGCATTACTTTTTTCATCTCACATCTGAACAAAAGCATTTAAGAAAACAGATAATCAAATGTAAAATCCCTTTAGTGTGTTCATTAGAAATAAACTGATTATTGAAACTACAAAAGCAGTTTAATCACGAGCAGCGAGTGATTCCCTCTTTTATTTTATTGTTAGATTATCATTAATGAGACAGACGTCCAATATATTAATACCTACTGTAATGCACGGATCTACGGTGGCTGTAAAGTGCAAAGCAAAGCACAATTCTGAAAACAAAATAACAAATTACAAACGCAAATGCAAGTCTAAAAAACTAAATAACAATTCAGAAAGCACAACAACAATGCAGAAAACATTATAACAAGTCAGAAAACACAATGAAAAATCTGAAAACAAATTAACAAGTCAGAAAACAAAACGACAAATCAGACAAACCGGAAGAAGTAGGTATAGTTTGAGACAGCGCCATTGGTTTGGGAGTACTCACCGCTTACTGGACGAGACATCTGTCAATCAAACGTATACAGGAAGAACCAGCCGAAGAACAGCAGAGTCGTGGTAGAAAGTTCGGAGATGGTATTAAAGTAGCTCAGTTTAAATGTATTGTATTAATTGCCCGTACTATGGAATAAAAAATACGGGGTGTCTATTTACATTTAGTTAAAAGTGGCTATAAATCATCAGCTCCAGTGGCGCAGATGGATAAGCGCTTACCCTTGGCTTTTTGACGCGATCGACACGGGTTCGATCCCGCCTTTTGCCAAACTTTTTTTTTTTTTCTCCCTTTTCAAATCTCGTATTAGCAATGGACTCTATTTACACTAAGTGAAAATAGCAAATTTTCTTAGCGATATATGCTATTTACACTAAGTACAAATACCTATTACACTATGTTAAAATAGCAGGATTTCTACTATCAAGTATACTACTTGTTGCAAATAGTGGCAATTATCTGCACTTCAGTATTGTAGTACATTATAAAACAGTATGCAGTAATAACGTATTGAGTGTAAATTATAATTTTAATTATTAAATGGATGCCACCTTATTGAACAATAAAGCCCTCCCTACACCTACCCTAACCCTACCCGATACTTTATTTTCAACTTTTTGATTATTTCCTTAATTTTTATTGAAAATAAATGCCTTTACGATGTGATACGAGATTTGAAAAGGGAGAAAAAAAAAGTTCGGCAAAAGACGGGATCGAACCCGGGTCGATCGCGTCAAAATGCCAACGACTAGCACTTATCCATCTGCGACACTGGAGCTGATGTTTTATAGCCACTTTTAACTAAATGTAAATAGACACTCCGTATTTTATTGACAGATGTCTCGTCTAGTCAGCGGTGAGTAATCCCAAACCAATGGTGCTGTCTCAAACTATACCTACCTCTTCCGGTTTGTCTGATTTGTCGTTGTGTTTTCTGACTTATTTTGTTTTCAAATTTGTCATTGTGCTTTCTGACTTATTATTTTGTTTTCGAATTTGTCATTGTGTTTTCTGACTTGTTATAATGTTTTCTGAATTGTTGTTGTGCTTTCTGAATTGTTATTTTGTTTTTTAGACTTGCATTTGCGTTTGTAATTTGTTATTTTGTTTTCAGAATTGTGATTTGCTTTGCACTTCTCGGCCACCGTACGGATCTAATATAATGTTACACATCAGATGTTTTTCCCCAACAGTTCCCCAAACGTTCACTTAAGACATACAACGATATGCCATCTCTGTCCCCGTGAACTACTTTAAATACTGTAATTCGTGTATTATATTTAATTGGGATCGCTCAGTCGGAAGCAGCATTGGAGACAGGTCCGAGAAGCAGAAGCGAGCGGAGAAAAGGTACTCCTCTCAGAAAACGTACAAATAAAGGTAATTAAACATCTAAAATAATTATTTGGAGCATTGGGATTGCTATACGAGGGCTTAATGAACTAATTTTTGTGAAAACCTCAAAATCGACATTTTTCACTGTGCGCATTCCGACTCATTTTGCCAGCACGGGTCACATTTAATAGTTTTACTTAACAGTATCAACACTGAAAGCAAAATAAACAGTACATTTCTATAAACCTGGGACTTATTTGTCAATGATAAATATATACAAACTCACAAAAACACACCTCAGGCATTGAGGAACTCCTGATCACTGCGCCCAATAGCATCTGGGTTGGACAGAGGGTCCAGATCTGCAAAGAGGTTAAACCAGGCAGACATGTCCCTGGACCTTCCTTTAGGTGCTAAAAAGACACAGAGACGAATCACAACAGAAACAGCAGAAAAAGAGCATCTGAGATTGTCCATATCCATCTGTAATTTTTGACATGTCATATAAAACTCCCACCACTACTGGTAGAAGAGTTTGGACTATTCTGGGTAGGCTGTCCTCCACTGGAAGGTGGCTGGAGGGGCGGGGCTTGAAACATAGGTGGAGTCGCCCATCCTGAATAAATATGAATAACAGAAAGAAAATGAATATGAACATTGCATTGACTGCACTGAATACTAGTAGCACAACGAAACTGTGCTGTTCATTCCTCCAGCCAGTAGAGGGCAAACCTGTGGTACTGAGGCTATGGTCCAGGAGTTGTGATGGCAGGAAGCCAGTGGGTGTGTTTGCCGTTCCTGCTTGTGGTAAAGCAGCAGCAACAGGAGCAAGAGGGGCCTCAAAAGAGCCGAAAGCATCCTGCCATGCCTTACTGAACTCACTAGCGCCACCCGCAGCCCCAGGACTCAGCAGATCCTGCAGGAAGGCCAGGTCACCTCTCTCTCCCTCCTCTTCTTTCACCCCCGCAGAGTCTAAAGCCTCAGACAACAGGTCCCTGCCTTCTACAAAAAAAATAAGATAATGGGGCTTTTGACATCAGCAAATTGAATGCTCTCAGGACTGTTGTCTTGTTTTCTGGTACAAAAATCTAAACATTCTTTAATCAAGAAACATTTACTTCTATTTACTTTAATCAACAAACACTTACTTTGGAAGGCAAACTACATAAGATATTAAGTCTTGTTTTCTGAAAAATTTATTAAAATTTCAATAAAAAAAAGTTAATTAAAATTAAGTTAATTACATTTAATTGTTGATTAAAAGCTTAAACTCATTTAAAATGCATAAAAATTAAGTGAGTTTAATCTTAAAACAAGAAGAAAAAAATCTGCCAGTGGTGTCAGAAAAACAAACTTTACTCAATGGAAATATTTATTTATTTTTCTTGCCACAATGGCCTAAACTGACATTATTTTGATAAATTTAGCAAAAGACTTGATATCTTGAGAAGTGAAATGACATCAGATATCAGGTGTGATAAAAGTATCTAAATTAAGTGAGTTTAAGCTTTAAACAAGAGAATAACAACTGTTCTAAACTTAATTCAAAGGAAAAAACAAATTTATTTTTCTTACCCCAATGTCTGTTTTTAGCTTAAGCTAACTTAATTTTGATTAAAAAATTTTTTTACAAAAAATAAGGCTATCTTATGTGATTTTGTTTCTCAAGTAAATGTGTCTTGATTTAAGGATGTTTAGATATTTGTACTGGAAAACAAGACAAAAATATGGAGGAAGAAATTTTTTTGCAGTGTAGTAGAAGTGGCAGTAAAAAGGATCAGAGAGAGGCTTCAAGAAACACATGGTTGCATAATCAAAACATAAGAGCATAAACATTAACAGGAATATTAGCTCATCAGCAACATAATGCAAATCAGTCAATTTAAGCTTCAAAAATATGAAAAAGAAATCCCCAAAATTTTCCAAGAGTGCATAAAAATCAAACAGAGCATAAAAAGATGGGGGAAAAGTCAAAGAAAGTAACCTTGAGGAAAGTACAGTTTTTAGAAATGCTTTTTACAAGTTTTACAGAGACCGTGTCAGAAACACCTGGAGAGTTTTACAGTGGAGAAGGGAATCTAAAAAAGCTGTATGCATAAAAAAGTTTCTGAATAATTCTTATGGAACCTAACTGATACATCAAGGTGTTAAAGCACATCTGAAGGGGGGTTTAAGATTGATTTTAGAGAGTAAGAACAGGCGCTAAGGGAGCCTGGGCATTGAAGAGATGGCCAGTCAAGCATTTATACCTATTTTAGGTGGAAGACTGCTGGGTAAGGCATCTTGCATTTCCTCATATGAAACGCCTACGCCCCACTGAATAGCAGGAGGCATTGAGGCCTCCTGCGGTATCTGAGGCTGCATAACGGACATGGATGGGTGTAGGGTTGGGGTCAAGGTTGAAGTGAGAGAAGGGATCGGGCCAGGCTTAGGGGTCAATAATAGGAGGTCGTCATCCGTGCTAGCTCCACCAATGGGGCCTAATTGTTCATTCAACACTGCAGTACAGGGGTGGAAATGAAGATGAGAGATACAAAAAGGCATACTGTAAATAAAAGCTGCTCAAACAAACTAGGAATTGCTCTGACTATACAAAAAGTTGATTAGTTCTATCAATATAAAAAAAACGTTAAAACATTAAAAAAAATCCTTGCCAAAATTTTCCAATTCATTACATTATTGTGTGCTTATGCAAGTACGTTGACTAAATAGTCGACTACATTTCTCGATGACTAGTTGATTAGTAGCAATGAGTTGTGGTGCAAGGCTTAGTATGCAAACACGCATATGCACACAAAAACATACACACACATCTTACCAGAGTCCAGACTGGCACACAAAGAACTGTCTGATCCTCTACTCTGTCCATCTACTGCACGAGTAGAAACTGTTAACAAGAGAAAGAAAGAGCATCTTTATAAGAAACTTGAGCCAGTAAACAATCATTAGTTGGACTGTAGTTGGACTGGGTGTGTTCCCAAAATGTGCTTTAAAAGCTGAACATACCAGTATCGGATGATTCACCCAGCTGTTCATCTTCAAGTGAAACAAGACTGAAACATAAACATACAAACACCAAATTAAACGGACACAATGATGCATGACTAAATGGATGCAGTTTTCTAAGATGAGAAGAGGTGATTCACATTTCTATGACACAGTATCAGATTTACAAAACACCTTGAATTAGATCTAAATTGACAAATTGGAGTGAGTCACAGTGATATTTCTAGGAAGCGAGTGAGGGTCTAACGGTCGACACGGTATCGTACAACAGCATGTCACACATGGCACAGAAATAAATACACAGTTGCATTTCCCACAGCCAAAACAGGAAATGACAGTGGAACTTTAAACAGCGTTTCTTTCACAAAGGTAGCAGGAGTTTCTAATAGAATTACAATGTTCCACTCACAGATCAGTAACCAGAGCCTTCAAAAAGGCCTCTTGCCTGAAGAGACCCATTCTGGGGGAGACAGAGGGTTGCAGGGAATGAGGAAAGAGAGTGAATGAGAGATCTGACAATGAGCGGCAAGCAGGGGGCCTTCAAGGGGAAATATAGGTTTTGTTGATGACAAAGAATGAATAAGGAAGAAAACTGAGACTTCTAGATTTGTCTGTGTGAGATTCACTGACCACGTGATGTATATTGCACACATACGTACATAAAGCTGAAAATGGCAAAATGGCTGGTTCATGGTCAAACCATGCCTATGTCTAACTGTGTTCTCTCACTTGTCTGGATGTGTCTTCTTGTCCTCGTCTTTGCTGTCCTCTGCTGCTTGTGCAGAGACAATCTGGTCCAGTGGGTCCCTCAATTCCTTTAATGAGTCAAATGTAGTCAAATGAGAGCTTAAATCTCATGACAACGGTTTACTTTTTGGCATTTGTGCATGGACACCTACTTTGAGGGTAGTGAACTGGTAGGGTACATATCCTTTGAAGGCCTCATGGATTCCAGACATCACATATGCAGTCTTCTCCCAGTACTGTAAAAGCGTTGTCTACAGAAAAACAATACAGGATGAGAAAAGGTTTCCGAAATAAGAGTGAAACGGGTTTAATAAGCAATAACAGGTGGAAGGAAATAAGTGTTACACATTTTTACCTGGTAAGTACATAAGGAATGTGAAAGCATGTTGCAGCGACTGGCACCCAGCATATCCACTTTCTGACACACGTCATTCTTCAGCTTATCAAAATGCCCTTTTGTTCCTCTTACCTGGGCCTGAACCTGTTCGCAAACACACACATATAGCAGACACTCGAACCTCTATGTATACAGATGCTAGTCCCCCCTTTGATTGCTCGCTTTGCATAGTCTGACCTTGCGAAATTTCTCCAGTTGTTTATAAGTATCTGGGTCCAGTTCCTGTGAGACATCCTTCATCCAGAGCAGAGCTCCGCGGTACTCAGTCCGTGCTTTCTCCATCCGGCTCACGGTCAGCAGGGTGTCTGCGATGGCTCTCCTCCGGAACGTCTCCACTTCCTGTTCGAAACGATGGAGAGGGGCACACAGAGCCAACCTGGACATGACAGAGGTAATCATAATTACCCGATGCTGTTCACACTGTTACATTGATTGATGACTTGTTAGTCCTCGAGAGTTACGCATTGCCCAAGCGATTCTTAGCTAGAGATTTTTCAGCTCTACCATCCAAAGCACTTTCCCTCTATGGTTTGGTTTCATATTACCGTGCCTGTGTTTAGTGTTGAAACTAGGGGATTTTCATAACTAAAATATGTGAGGAGGTTTGCTTTCCCCCCTATGATAAATCCCTGTCTAATACGATCTCCGCTGGTCTCAGGTTCCACTGACCCTGAACTAACTGCTCAGTTTTTGGAAATGAATAGAAGATGACTCACGTGATTAATAAAACATGCATCATGACATTCACGGAGATATTTAATAAGACTCGCACACAACCTATTACCAGCACTGAACATACAATGCATTGCATGCACACCGGAATTTCACAGTCCCTGTTTTGTTCACTATTGGCCTAGCTGTGAGTGCATAACTTGCTGGTTGCTCTGACAGCAAACACGCAGACGATTGAGGAGAGAGCACGCCTTTATGGTCGGCTGTCCCCCATCTATATCTGCCCTGCTTTTGTTATCATGACTCGGCCCTGAAGCGACCAAGAACAGTCCTCGAGTATTCTCATCTTTAGAGGCCACGGCTCTGAACCGACCCCGAGTCACACGGACCGTGGACCAAAAAAACAACAAAAACCACCCAACCAGGATTACCACACAATCAGTAACTCCATACGCAGAGTTAGAACACACATAAGGGGTGATCTTAGGTATGAAAGCTATCAATTATGAGATAAAACACAAAAAACACCAGAGTTATGCTTCAAATTGATATTGTGCTCCCTTCGACATTAACAGCTATCACTAATGTAAATAACGAATATGATGCCATCGCATGCAAAGCTTTCAAATCAAGCGAACAATGAATCTTTTCTTTGGTTTGCCCACACCACAAAGGGTGGAGATCAGGTTCCCTCAATCCCCCCCGGTCCTGCACTGCATTCTTTGATGGTATTTCTCGATCAATTTAGTGAGTTCTGTGCAAGTGATTCCCCCTGGACTTATGAACTTTGGAAAAAACACTTGAGAAACAGAAGCACCGCCATTATTACACATTAACAAAGCATTTGATAGTTTATTATTTTAGTTTTTTTTATTACAAAAGCAGCATTCGATCGATTTTGGTTGCCAACCCGCCCACAAATCATATGATACCTTTCAGTTTCTTTAGAACTTTACTATACCTCAGACGGAAATTGGTCACCTAACCCAAAAACGTTCGCCCAATAAAGGAAGGAAAAAAAAACATCAGAACACAAAAAATTGCCTTTCCAGTCTTGCTGTCATGGCAACAAAGGATGTTAAGTCCCTGACAGTCGAGCAAGCGAGCAGGAGAATGTGTACACTTGTGCTCTACCTGGAAGAAGTAACTCACAGAAATGACAAATAATATAAATGACTCATTCTGGTTGAGCTGCCTTTGTTCTAGAGAGAGTTTCAAGAGCTTGTGAGAAGCTAAATATAGGAACAGGGCTCATTTCCAGCATTTAATAGTGGGATGAAAACACTGGGCTATAGAAAATATTTAAAAAAACCTTCAGAATAGCAGTAGGCACACAACCATTCATAAGTTTGGGGTCAATCATTTTTTGTTTGTTTGTTTTATTTTTTTATACTTTTATTCAGCAAGAATACATTAAAATTAATCCAAAGGTTATAGATAAAGCACTCTATAATGTACATTATTAAAATAACTGCGGTTCTTGAATTTCTGTTCGCGTTTTCTATTTTTTTTTTGTTTTCAACAATGATAATAACAAATGATTGTTATGATTTGTTAATGTATGCAGAAATCAGCAAGTAATTGAGCCTGCTAAGATTCAACTTACACCGTACATAAATACCTTTTAAAAAATCTTTATGAAATTTTAAAATATACCTTAATATAGAAAATAGTAGTTACAGTGAAATATAATTCCATACCGTACTGGTTTTACTGTATTTTTGATTAAATAAATGCAGCCTTGGTGAGCACAAGATTCAAAGCTGAAAATCTTACCGAACCCAAACAGATGGTAATTTAACAGATGCTGTCATCCACAGCGACCTGCATTATACTTATTACAGGGCACAATGGCCTTATTACAGGCCTTCACAACTGCTGTATTTAAGCAGGTCTGTAAAGAAAGTATTCAAATAATCGTAGTCTGGGGGGAAAAAAGTCTATTTCAGGAAAGTGGCCAAAATTATTGGTGAAATCTATTACTGGGGTCATTTTTTGTATTAATACAGTATATTCGTGTGCATCAAATTAAATACGGCATCCAGCCAGACTAAGGTCCATGTGTGCTGATGAAGGTGTGACCCCTGCAGGTGAGCTCTGCATTCAGGTTACTGTTTAACTCTTGAGCACAGGCCTGACAAACATGCAAGAACAACACCCTCAGGAACAAACAGAACCCGGTTTTAGCTGCAAATTTTCCCAATTAAATTCCGTCAGGTTCGCACCAAATGGACGTGCATGACCCATTAGTTGTTTTCAAGTGAGAGGAACAGGCGATTCTGTTCAAAACACGCCCTGAATGGCTCAATTCCTTGTTCATATGATCATAATGGCAGCTGTGGCTCAAAGGAGAAAGAACATGAATACACCTGTTCATTAAGCAAGCAGCCGGGGGGCTTACAGTGGCCCGTCTTCTGCTCTCCTCCACATTGGAAACTGTCGAATGACCAGTAAACCAGGATATGCTTAAGTGTAACAGCCCGAGGCAGGGCAAGATTAGACAAGCACACATAAACAAACACACACATACTTCCTTAAACCGTGAGTGGTCTATGGATTTTCATTAGGTCTTGATTCCAAGTAATCAGCTACTTTCTTTTATAAAAGCTAACTATTAACCAAATGTCATCTAATGTAAAGCAGATTATCTCTCACACATACAACCACCCAAGTACAACACTTCCAGGCTTTATATTTTACCTCCAGAGTTTCCCTGCGCCAGTGCATTTCATGTCGTGTTTCATGTTAAAATAAATCCAGGCTCAATAAAATCACTGTTTATGAATTCAGATCCTGAAACCTGGAGTGCAACATCAAAACAAAACCGAGGCTTGGGCTACTAATGCCCCAAATACGTAAAGGGATAGTTCACCCAAAAATGACATTTCTGTCATCATCATCACTCACTCCCCCTCATGTTATTCCAAACCTACAAGTCAAAAGTCATACAGGTGTGGAATGACACGAGATTGAGATGACAGAATTTTAATTTTTTTTCAAAGATTTGGGACAAAATGTCCCTGTAGTACATTTCTGCTTGATTTATCTGTTATTTCATAATATTTATTTTAGGTCCGTCTAGTTAAAGGCTGAGACATCATAGTCAACTTATAAATAAAGGTGCTGAAAAGTGTGGTCTCAGGACACATATTTCAGTGCTATCTGTCAGATGGGAGAATTTATGCATGATATTGTTACAAAAACACACTTTACTTGATATAATTTAAGCAAATACAATGATATCACTTTGGGTATCATATGGTAGCAAGAATATGTCCTCATACAAAGACAGGTAGCACTACACACATCGGTCCAACACAGTGTGGGGCGTAGTAAGTGACAGGTTTGTCGTAGCTCAAACAGCTCTGCAGGAGACTTTGACCAAAATACATAGCAGTTTGATATTTGTATATTTTAATCTTAATTTTGATTTGGTGCTCAGGTAACATTTCCTATTTTCAATGTTGAAAAACCACTGGTGGTCTGATTACTATTTTGTGAAAAAACGCGGGAAAAAACGTTTGTTTTACAGAGTCTACAAAGTTACAAAAACTGCATTGAGCGTGTGAACAGAATCCTTGTTATAATACGGTCATTGTCTTTACTACTTCTTTTCGATCCTTTCGATGCCACTCCTTGCTGAATGAAAGTATTCATTTTTTTTAAAAACGGTAGTGTACCTTGTTCATTTCTGACATGGCATGGTTGAGTTTGTGTCACCTATGTGTGACTTTGTGCATCATTCCTAAATCTGTTTTGGACTGCTGTGAAACAACAGACATACAGATTCATAGGGAATGCACTCTCTGATTATGTAAAGAGAGAATGGGAGAAGGAAGCACAGTTGAGTGTGTGTGCACATAAGAGAAAGGCAGTCAAGACGGAGACAGTGACAGGGCCATTTGGACTGGATGGCTGTAAACAGTGGTAACATCAAGCACAGTTGATCATAGTACAGCTTCATCTAGAGCTCAATTCATCTCCTCTCTTCCCTGTCATCATGTGACAGTACTCTATTAACCTCCCTCCATCTCATTCAGTCATTGTCAGGCTCACACACATCAAATGAAAAAAAAATCATATGCTTTCAAATGTAAAAAAAAAAAACAGAATGAGTCATACACACTCATTGAAAGAAAAACCCGGCCCAGTGACGTTACAGTTTCACCTACAGCTGACTTCAAAGAGGTCATTTTACTACATTTAAAAGGGTGCTCATACCTCCAATTTGGCATCAAGGTCTGCGTCAGAGGCCACCACATGCTCATCTTCCTTCTTCCCTGTGGCCTTGATCAGAACCTGCTTGGTCTTCCAGAACTTCTTCTGCATTCGGGCCATGACCGAGCTGTCCTCCCCCAGAACTGCTCGGCCACTGAACATGTCACTGGAGAACCTGAAACAACATGCCATGTTCTTCAGACATTTATATGTTTTTAAATTCAGAATTTAAAACGAGGAGGGGTAACATTCATGGGACAAAGTCAAGATACAAACCCATAGCTGTCCATCTTCTTAACAAGTGTGGCTTAAATCTGCAAATGGGATAGAAATTTGTATCATGCCTTAGGTCACAATAACTACTTCAGTAAGTGTTATTTATTTATTTTAATTAATTAATATATTTATTCTGCAAGAAAGCATTAAATTGATCTTTTATAATGTCACAAATGATTATTTCAAATATTTATTATCATAATTAGATTTTATTTCAATAAATCAAAGACACGAATTCTAGCCTACTAAATGTTAAGGCGCAATACTGTATTGTTAACGTTACGATAATCAAGTGAAGTAAGGTTGCTCTGCACACAATCTGCAATAGAATGATTTGACGAGGGGACATCACAGTTGACCCGGCCGGACTGGGTGTCATGATGCTGAAAAGTCAATTTTGCCATCACGGAATAACACAACACGATAATTTACTAATTCGAAATTATTAATTTAAGGGTACTAAACTCTAATAATATGTCACAACACACAGATTTACTGTATTTATCAAATAACTGCAGTTTTGGTGGCATCAAATAAATTTTACAAACCCAAAATGTATGTTTATTAAAAAATATAAATGACAAAAAAAGATTAGACATTTTACCACTTACTAGCTATGGCATCAGCCAGACACGGAAATATAACGGACCGAATCTGTCACAAAATTAAGACAATTATCGATAGGTAGTCAAACTAAAATTAAGTGCTTCTGCTGGCATTTAATGATTATAAATAAATCGGAGCTTTGGGAATTCCGTGCTGGCTTACTCAAAAAAGCGAGTGAAGCCTTTGTTGGGCAAACTGCAGTCTTTTTCTGTTCCTTTGAGTTAACAGCTGTAGCTCTCACAATGACTGCCATGTCCTCTCACGATCACAAATACCAAAATCATGACACACATAGCATCGAAGACTATTTCGACACGTCAAAAGAATCTAGTAATAAGACTTCAAACCTGCCTGTCCTGACCATTTACACTCAACTCTCACTATGTTTAGTGAGTAGTTGTTTAAATCCGCCTCAAAGGGTGGTTTTGACAACTTTGTCACTAAATCACATAATCATACATTTGTCCATAAAAATACGCCGACATAGATAGTTACGACCTAGCGTTTTATTGAGCTGATCTGTCTCTGATCACCACCTTAGCGTTCCGCGTGCCCATCTTCCACCGCATCTACGGGTTCCTGGTTACAATGTTGTCAAGCAGCCTGCTTGCTTTTTAATCACACTTGCTTGTATTTTCGCACGCTTTGTGTCCATCTACTGCTACGTTTGTCTTTAGCAATAGACGGAACCATGTGTTCATAGGTAATACATGACCTCTTTTGCAACATATAAATAATAAATATTCGACTAAAACGGCAGCGTCTTACCGGACTCCCCAAAACAAGCTAAGGTTCATCGGTCTCGGCGCTGCGTCTTCCCTGTATCATAACCCTTTTAACTTAACACAATGGTGACATGCCGACTTCAGGTCGCAGTTCGAACAGCAACATTTCGGGTCCCCGAAAACTGCTGCCAGTGTGCACACGATCATGTAAATATGAGTGTCATATAGTTTATAATTCGTTCGTAGAGGGCACTACACGCATCTTGACTGTACCTCGCTCCATGCACGTTGCCTGACGCCGAGAGGAACGTTCACTAGAACAGCTGCGCTCGTCTTCCCCAGCCGAGAGCGCCCATTCAGCCGCAAGCCAGTCACCCCAGACACAAGCTCGATAGTTTCGCAATGGCGATATGACGAACATATTTGTAATCATTTGTTAGTTATACGATGGTTAAGTTAAGATACTATCTGGCTAACGTGAAAACGCGCCTATGGGGAATTAACACAGAGACAAAAACAGTTCTTGTGGAGGACCACTACATAGTCATATCACATGGCCTTACAATTTTATAATAAAGCAAATGGGTACGAAGCTTTAGTGGTTCGTGGTGACTCCGATTGTCAACTTTGGCGTTCGTAGTTCTGAAAATTACAGCTAGAGTGATTGCAGTAATAACACCAATATAGTACCGGGTCTACAATATACCCGGGTTTAAAAAAGAAGTCTGGCGGAGCTATTCTGATCCAGCAGGGTCGACTATTAGTGGGGGCCGGGTTGGAATGGCATAGCTCCTCGTTAGGTCTGTGGTTGGGAGGGATATGTTACTCGCACTGGGCAGGCGGAGAGCAGCGGCACAAAGCACGTAAACACCAGATTCGGACCCCTCTTGAACGTGGAGGCGGTCTCTCAGCGGCTGCGGTGGTGCCATCGAACTGGCCTACAGGACCAGCATGAATGCATAGCCTTGGCCGATAGAATGTCTATATATGGACAACCAATTCCGTTAAAGATTGTTTAAAGGTTGGAGTAACAATCGGAGGATCGACAACTTGCCTGGTTTATAAAGACGTGTGCTCCCATCAAGGTCCCGTACTGGTCTGTTTGCTTGTTGGTAATAGAGGGGGAGTTCTTTGTAGCTAGGTCATCGGGGAAGTGCAGCGGCCGCAGCTAACAACACGGTGTGACACACCCCATCTTTAATAATGCGGTGTTTCACAGCATGCAGCACATCACAAGGCCATTTATAGAATGACCTTAAGATACAATCGAATTCACTTGAAGTTCATCTTTAGTTACTTTTTTTTTTAAATTGGACAGAGGGAGTAGGGGCAAATAACATTTGTGCCCCAAAGAGGAAGGCCACTGACATCAGGAAATCCAGTGCTGCTGGAGCCTTTTCATCGCAAAGGTTGTACCTTCCTACACTGTACCTCAGCGGGTACACACTCGAAAAGATGACTGTGTGGAGGATTAAATACAGATCACCATCTCTTGGGTACAATGAGTACAACCCAACAATTGGGCTGTGTTGAACCATCGGTGGGTTACTCCCAGAAGGTTGGGTTAAACATCCTTAATCACACCGCTGGGTCAGAACAGCCCCATTTGTTGGGTGTTGTCCTATTTTCCCACACTGGTTTGGATTTTAACCCAGCATTTTTTAGATGGACAACTAAGTATTTTTGTGTAACAGGGAACACAACGATGAAGTGTGCGACCCAGACCCCTGGTAAGCAAATTATGTTTTAAAAAATACGAAAAAAGAACAGCAATTTGATATCATTCATTTAAAAGTTCAAAGTAAAAAATAGTTTAAATCGATTCAGATTTGAGATGATTGAGGTGCCCCATAGTGTGTATTGTAGCTTAAGATTGGTTACATAACATCTGATATAATAAATAACTCAAGGTATACAACTGAGAAAAATCAGGAAGCTGCGGTTTTGCTTGGTACACTCAGTCGCACGCTATCAGTGTGAAAAAAACGGATCCAAAGTCGCATGCATACCCTAGTCTTTTCACACATATGCGTTCACATCCACACCCAGACACACGTTTGATGTACACAGACAGGCATATGCCAACACCTTACCTCACCTTGGTTCAAACAACAAAAGGCAGGGAGACATAGACTGCTTCAGAGGAGTCAAATCAACTACACTCTTAAAAATAAAGGTGCTTCACGATGCCATAGAAGAACCTTTTTTTCTAAATGGTTCCATAAAGTACCTTTAACATCTGAAGAACCTTCAGGTTCTTTGTGGCAAAAGAAGGTTCTTCAGATTATAAAAAGGTAAGAAAGAGATGGTTCTTTAAAGAACTTTTGACTGAATGGTTCTTTGTGGAACCAAAAATGGTTCTTCTATGGCATCGCTGTGAAGAACCTTTTGAAGCACCTTTATTTTTAAGAGTGTAGCAGTTAACATTCAGAGATGAACAACAAACTCAAGCACACCTGGATAAGCAGACAAACATCTGTTCACTGAAGTCTGTCGGACCTCTGAGACACACTGAGAGTGGAAACCTCAAGTGTGTTTGTGTGTTTACTTTAATATATATTACTCTATTTTTATCAATCAAGCTTTTTTTAGCCTCCAGCTGGTGAGGACAATGGATGACTTGGTCCTTCCTCAGTCACAAGGCTTATCTGCAGCTTTATGGTGATGTAACTCGTTACTGACAAAGGTTCAAGTCAGATCATTGTATATTGCATTGTAATCCCTTTTAATGAGTCTGGTGAGACAGAATGAACATATAATGAATCAGATTAATCTTATCAGTCAATTAGAGCCAAATGCAGATTTAACTCCATAGTAGCTCCATTGTATTTGCCAGACATCACTGTAATAAACCATGCATTTCATTAAGCACATTATGATATAACATGTATTTCTTCTCAATTTTAAGTTGCTTTGGACAAGTGGCCTGTTTCATTGAATAAATTTGAGGTCAATAGCACCCACATTCATTGTGCAAGTTGTGTTTCCAGTCCCAAAGTTGAAAACTGCTGCCATTTATATGTAGGGGCCCTGGTCCCGTCCTTACCTCAGTGTGGGTTCATGGGGAGGTCGGCACTAATAGCCTGTAAACAATTGTCGTAAAGAGGAGACTACACTTTATGATACCTACGACTAAACCACATGTCAGGCAATAAATTAGCTATAACACGTCTGTCTAAGGAATATCCCCCCCTTCCCTGCAACATACAAAATGGCCCCAGTGTATTATGTTCAATGCAGGCGTGCGTGGCCCTGTTTTGATGGCTGTACCTTTATATGCAGTATAGTACACTTGTTTGAGGCGACTTGAAAGTGGAGTCTGTTCACTTCAGAATGACAACGGATTACTGCCAGCTTGTCCTCACCCTCCACTGTCTTCTCCAAACCTGTGTTCAACATAACAAAGAAACTCATATAGGTTTGGAAAAAGTGGAGGGAGAGTAAATGATGACAGAATTTTAATTCTGGAAGTGAACTACTCCTTTAACATGCAGCACCCCCACTCCCAGTAACATATACACCCAGAGCAGTGGATGTCCTTCTACAAAGGATGCAAATGACAGACAGGAGGGTTTCATATCAGTCCTCAGATCAGCCTGTCTAATCCTCTCAAAGACCTGCAACACAATTCAGTCCCATTCAGCGAGTCAGAGTCAGATTTCTAGCCAGACAGAGTAGACTAAGATGGAATATCATTCCAGAATTTTAAAAGGAATAGTTCAGCCAAAAAGGACAATTCTGTTATAATTGACTCCCCCTCATGTTACTTACAACTTGTATGGCTTTCTTTCCTCTGCAAATCTACAAATGAAGATATTCTGAATAACATTTCAGTGTTTTTGTCCTTATTAAGTAAGTTAATGGGTACCAACATTTTGAAGATCCAAAAAGGAAATAAAGGTATTGTGAAATTAATCCATATGACCCTGGTGGCCTTCTAAAGTCACATAACAAATGAAAATGTAAGCCCTTATTAATAAAATCAAAACATTGATCAATGAAACATTTGATCATGTACCATGCAAGAATCACTTGTGGTTTGATGTTAATGTTGATTTGAGGTCTTTTTGGAGCTTGAAAATGATGGACCACATTGACTTTAATGGACAAAACAGCTTAAATATTCTTCAAAAATCTTCCTTTCTGTTCTGCAGAATGACAGGAATCAAAGTGAATTTGAAGGCATTAAAATAGTAACTTTTTTCAACAGTATACAGCCAGAGGGTAATTGTAAAAAAAATATCTAGATTATATTTCAGAAATGATTGACAGCGCACAAAAATTTTAGATAATAATAATAACCACATGTTACATAAATTTATTTAAAGCTTTAGGAAGTTTAGTGCGCCTCAGACAGTAATGGTTCTGTTCATTCTGGCTTGGTAATTTGCCAAACCAATGTACAACAGCCTCATCACAACAGTCCGAGTAAAACTTCGTTCAAAAACATGTTTGTGTGGTGTGTCGATGTGAGGTTGAACTTAGTGGACTGTTTTGTACAAAACCCTGCCTTTATTTTTTATTTCCTCAACCTCACACTTAGTTTCAAGCGAATGATTAACGCAGTGACTTAGAGGCAGGTTAGTTTACAACATGTGTTAAAAAATCAAACACATTCTATATACAGTATGATAATATATTATATAGAATACACGGGTACGGAAGGAGTCAGGAGACCACCAGTAAATTGGCACCTCGGTGCGATAAGATTGCACCCTTATTGCTAAATCAGGTCAGTGTTTGGGGGCTCCGCTATTAATTGGAACCACGCGCATCTCCCTAGATTCGACAGAAAACACGAAGTGTTGAGCATTTTGCAGATTTATACCAAAAAGAAAACCGGAATAGCACAATGGTCCTAAGTATTTCAACCCAGCCATTGACATTCAGTAGTGAGGTAGGAACACACCCTTGGTGATCGAATACTGTCTCTCGAGCTTGTTGGAAAGACTGCACAAGTTTTGTCCACAACGACCTGGTGCAGATTGGTCCTCGGCATTCCTCCTTGGGCATAATCCTACTACCATTCTGTCGGGAAGTGGATGGATAAAATACGTTCTGGTGGTGACAGCTCCCGACCTTTGTTGTCGCTACAGAGATGCTCAATTGGGTTTTAAGTCAGGGCTCTGGCTGCGCCATTCAAGAACAGTCACAGAGTGGGGGGAGCCCATCCTCTTAAGATTTAGTGTGGCTCTTAGGGTCATTGTCTTGTTGGTAAAGTAAACCGTCGGGCCACCATCCGTCAAGGTCCCGTGACTCTGGATAAGGGCGGTCGGACCCAGGATATCCCTGTACTTGGCGGCGTGTTTCAGCTTCCCGCTGATGCAACCAGTCGTCCGTCTCCCGCAGACTGAAAAACACCCCACACCTGATGCTGCCCCACCAGGCTTCACTGTTGGGACTGTTATTAGACAGGTGATGACGTGTCCTGTTGGCTCCACTACAGACCCGCTTAGAATTAAGACAAAAATTCGATCTTGGTCCTCATTAACCAGAGATCTTATTCTCACCATCCCTCACAACGCATGGGCTTTCATGTGTCTTGCACTGAGGGGGGGCTTCCGTCGGGCCACTCTGCCATAAAGTTCCGACTGGTGGAGGGCTGCAGTGATGTTGACTTTCTACAACTTTTTCCCATCTCCCGACTGCATCTCTGGAGTTCAGTCACAGTGATCTTTGGGTTCTTCTTTAGCTCTCTCACCAAGGCTCTTCTCCCCCCTGATAGCTCAGTTTGGCCGGACGGCCAGCTCTAGTAAGGGTTCTTGTCGTCCCAAACGTCTTCCGTTGAAGGATGGTATGCTCCCTGTGCTCTGTGAACCTTTGACTTGCCGCAGAATTACTCGGTGTGTGTTAACCCTTGACAATCTGTGCCTAGGCCACAACGTCTTCCTGTTCGTCCCCATGACTCTTCAGGCCGATTACCTTTTGGACCTCATAGTTCGCATTCGTGCTAACTGACAGCACTGTGAGTCTGGCTGTAAGGTCTTATTAGACCCGGGTGTGGCTTTCCTAATCAGTATCCATCGTATAAATGCAACACAGCGCCTGACATCAATGAGGTGTGAACCATCCTCAAGACGTGCATCAGAGCAAAGTGCACATCACGCAACCTGATTAAATATATAGTGTCACGCACAATGGGTCTACATACTTAAGATCCTATGTAGGATATTTCATGTCTTTTTCTTTTCTTATAAATTCTGCAAAACGTCAACAATGTCTGTTCTTTGTTCTGCAATATGGGATGCTGGTGTACAGTAGTGAGAAAAAAAAATTTAACTATAACAGATTTAGCAATGGCTGCAATAGAACAAAGCAGTGAAAATAAGGGGGGTCTGAATACTTTTCCCGACCAACTTATATGAAGATACTCTAATCAATTACAAAAGATGGCGTGTGTGCGCTTCTGTGTTTTGAACTTGCATACAAAACAAAATGAGCAGCACAATTTCACAATTTCAAGCGGTCTCTCATTGACTGCAGCACTTATACTGTTTCTTCTCACCTGTAGGCCTATAATTCAATGCAGCAGTGAATCAGCTAATCTTTGCTTAGTCTCCAATGGCTTTTAATTAATAAGGGTCTGTCACCGACTCTGTTCCCCCATAATAGTCTTTTCAGCTGTCTCCACAACCAAACAAGCTGGGATGAAAGAGAGAGAAAAAAAAGATCATGGGCAGTGGGCCATTCAAACAGGTGTCTCTTTCCTTAATACCACCTCTTCTTTCTTCCCCTGCCTCTGCTCACCTCTGTGAATAGGCTGGCCAAGCAGTGATTTGTTTTCTGTCGCCTTGAGGCTGGAACTTTAGTGGCCAACGTATAGACTTCAAGGCACCAATGTGCTGCCTGGTAGATCTGCAAATAGACCTCAAGTTTCTTTCAGCTTCTTTTCTCTGTTCACACAACAGTCTGACTAGAAAAGAAGCAGCATGCTCTTATCTGAATCTTGTCCTCTAAATTCATCTCTGTTTAAATCATTAATAGTGGATAAATTTGGATAGGAAGAAAGACACAGAAACACATACAGATCGCCTAATGACGCTCAGAAAGGCCAGAAATTCTTATCTGGAATCATCAGGCCTATTGTATTCTTATCAGAGTCTCTCTGCCCTGACCTGAGGGCTATTGCCATGGCCTGTGGAGAAGGGAGGAAACCCTGTGCACTAGGGGACATTTTGTATGTGTCTGATTATTTTTTAAAGAAGCAAACTGGCATATTTCAATTAATGTTTAACTCATATTCTATATTATAATAATATCTTATTCTTGCCTAGTACTATATAGAGAGTATAATATTTATAGATAGAGAATCTAATATTAGAAGCGACTACATGATAGCGTAACGTAACACCTAAAACCCTAGTGTGTTACTTAAATAAAAGGAATGTTCAAAGATGAATAAAAACATGCAGAAAAAATTATAGACCTATTAATATTACATCACCCTTGTTATCCTTATCTAGCAAATCTGACAACACCAATTCTACCATCCGTATCTACAAATGTAGGCTTACTGATGTACTACACACGACATAGAATACTCTAATTCCTTGTCAAAACAACTTCAATAATCTTTATTTACAACTGAAACATTTTTACAGTGTCTTGATCACAATTGATCATTGGCGGCCAGATTAGGTGCCACACCCTGAAATGCCCTCCCCGACCTGGATCTGACAAAACATTACCCAAACTGGAACAGTAATGCGACACCCAAAAATGCTGGGTTAAGTATACCCAGCGCTGGGGTAAAAAGGACAAAACCAGCTCTTGGTTTTTGACCCAGAGGTTGGTCAAAACAACCCAACGCACTGGGTCAAACAACCCATTAGCTTGGTTTTGTCCCTTTTTAATCCCGCTCTGGGTTATATTTAACCCACATTTTTAGAGTTTAGTAATTTGCGTGATCTAATATCAAAGGTGGTTTAAATATATACAGCATGCGCAACAGACGCTGAATTAGCACTCTACACTTATTGTGCTATTCGGTCCCTCTTTATATTAGGTGGTCTTAACTACTATGTACTTACATAAAATAAGTACATTGTACTTATTGTGGTCATTTTGTATTGCAAAACACGTTTGCTGCTATGAGGTGGGATACGGGTAAGGTTGGGGACAGTTTTGGTGGTATGGGTAGGTTTAAGTGCGGGTTAAGGTGTAAGGGATGGGTTTCATTTTATAAATTGTACCTACAGCAAAATTTACACAGTGTAACTACATATCAGAAGTATTTTATTCTAAATATCTGCATACGTACAATTGTAAGACATTTGTCGACCTATAAGTGCATTGCATCAATGATTAATTCAAATGTAAGCACAGTCGTTACGATTAGGTCCACTTACTATAAGAACTGGGTACCCGCTATTGTTCGTGCCTCTTTTGCCACAAGCATGCTGAACCTCTAAGGACACACTCTTCCAACCGCTGTCATCATACCACGGTGCACTTGCGTTTTCGTTGTGCATTGAAGTCTTGCTGGCTACCACAGGATGAGCGAAATCAACACATCATGGGGGACAGATCCTTTGCTGTACTGACACAGAGGAAAACAACACGAATGCCTATGAAGTGACAGTGTCCATTCGCACCACACTCGAATCTTTTCTTTAGTGCCTTGTTGGGCTTTGACACCTTCTGTGGTATCTTCTGCAGACTAAACGGCACCCTGTTTGTGTCGCCCTGCAACCGCTTCCGTCTCATCGGCCCACGGCATACGACACACCCCAGAAACAAGTCTTATTTCTTCATGTCCTTGGTGGAACTTCGTGGAGCACCCTACAAACTGATCAAACGTGCACCCAGAAAACATAAGTTCCATTAAACATGACCTAATTAGATGTTATCATGGTCATGAAAATTCTGAGAGGATGTTCTTATAACTGTGTGTTTGTGTACGATAGCTACGAAAGCCTATACTAATTAGGATACAGGGTCCACCGGCCTGCTCGACGCAGGGGCCCAGTCGTACCGCACCAGTGTGACCCCCCTAAGGACGGACCTGTAGATTATATATATATTTATACAATAACATGTAGGGGTTTGTTCATCGATTCAATGTTGTGAATCTGAGTGTCATCACCTCCTGTTTCCTGGTGATTATCTGGCCGATGAACGCCACTATAGTCAATCGAATGCAGCATAGACGCGATTCGTCTTGTTTTCAAAGGGTTTATTTTTGTCATCATTTTGTCGATTCCAGCAAAGTAAACACCAAAACTTTGAGGGTGAATGTCTATATTGTCCCTGTCTAAGCCTTTTGTCAACTAAACCAAGGTTAAGGATGACATGTAAAATCTCGCTCTATAATGACAGCGCGAGAGCCAAAGTAATACAAGGAAGCCACATATACCACATATGGACCAGACAGAAAAATCTGAATTTTCTATGATAAGGTTTACGGTGCCACACCAAAGAGCCTTGTGATTTGTGCATCATTTACGATATATCATCGTACGAATGACCCAGTTACGCACTATGTCCCAGCGAAGCGGGCGCAACATCGCGAAGCAAACCACACCTCGAGAAGATCACAATAACTACAAAATACAGTACACAACAGATCCATGAGGTCAGTGCAACTACCAGCAACATAACATACAAAGCAAAGCATATAGCTAGTGATGTTTGGGTCTCTTACCTTGAGTGGCGTCATTCATTCATCAAAAACTTTGACTAGCGAAACTGGTTATCCAGTCCGGAAACGCGTTAAGGATGTAAATTAATCAACATCGTTAACAGTGTTAACATTTTTTGTTGACAGCCCTATATATAATATATATAGATATATATATATTATATATATTTGATATATATATATAGTAATTCAATTGATTAAAGTGACAGTAAGATATTTACATTACAAAAGTTCTGTTCAATCATGCAAGTGTTTGAACTTTCTAGTCACATAACTGAGCAGCACAATTTTACCATTGATCATTATAAGAAATGTTTTGGAGCAGCAAATCATCATATTAGAAAGATTTCTGAAGGATCATGTGACACTGAAGACTGGAGTGTGATGAGGAAATTCAGCTTTTGGCCAGTCACAAGAATAATTTACATTTCAAAAACATATTAAAATAAAAATTTATTTTTTAAAATGTAATATTTTTTCACAATATTACTGTTTTTACTGTTTGTATTTTTTTTATCAGATAAATGCAGCCTTGGTACAATTAATTACCTGTATCTTTATAATTTGTTTATCATATATAAATAATATACATGTAATACATTTTGACAATAAAATGTGTTTACAAACAAACAATTAAGTGCAACAGATTTTGAAGGCACACACATACATGTGATCACCTTACAACTCACCCAGTTTGAAAAGCAGTTCGCTGGAACCCATCTCTGTTGTCTGGGGACAGGTGAAAACACATGTTCTCCAATAGGAAAGCACACACACACACATACATTGCCAAAGGGTTTTTGTCTCTGAGAACTGCCATTCCTTGCTCTCAACAACCATCGATAGGTCTGACCTCTCATTTTAGCCAGGTGTCCCAACCACACTACATCTCTGTTCACTAAGCAGTATCTGCGCCTGTTACAACCCAGTATTGAATGATTGAGATATTATAGAATAGTATGGGGTGTTCTCTTCTTGGGGATAAAGGGGGACTCTTTGTGCTAATTTATCATTGTGTTTATGATGCCAATTGTCTTAGCCTCTCACACAATGCCATTTTAAATGACTAAAGATCTTCACTACACAGAACATATTAAATACAAATCTTAAGTGTCACATTTTACACTTGTCCCACTATAAACATAGGGGGCATATATGCATATAAATGAGTTAAGTTCATTTTACTATAGGGTTTGGGTGTTTTGAACAAAGGGAGAACTGTACGATCTGTGATCACTCAGACTGCCTCTGTGATTTTATCTGATCATCCACACATTAGCACCTTCTAAATGTGATAAAACAGCCATTCAAAGTATGCAAAACATAAACAGCTCAGAGCAATTAAGGGATTAACACACAGTGTGTAACTATGCTCAAAACCCTCCTTATTTTCTGATTTAATTTAAGTTCAGTTATTGTTCACATGGAAAGTGTTTGTGTATACTTTTCATAGACCAACCTCAAAGTATGACAACATTTTCACAAGTGTGTGTGTGTGTGTGTGTGTAATCTTCTGATCTGAATCTGGCTGATCTGGCTGAATGACATTTAAACGTGTTTTGAGGGTTGTAGTGAGTGAGCCACTTCGTTGGGAATTTAATGTCACTATCACAATTAAACTGACAGCCATTCCTGATGCTTGCCAAACACATTTAATGTAAATACACAGGCAAACACGTCATGTACAACCTTAAACTGTGTTGGGGAAAGTTACTTTTAAAAGTAATGCATTACAATATTGCATTACTTCCTAACAAAGTGACAAATTACGTTACTTAGTTACTTTTTATGGAAAGTAGTGCATTTTGTTACTTTTTCTCATCTGCCTCATTTTTCCCTCTTCAGAAACAAACAAAATGTCATGTTTATCTAAAGTCATTTTTAGCTTATTAGTATGGTTGATCATTGAAGGTCAGCAGCAAAGATACTGGTTAATAAAGTGGAATTAAATACATAAAGGATATTTGTGTTGTTGGATATATATCTAAAGGATTTAGAGCTGTCAGTCAATACACGAGAAAACAAAGTAACTGGCCTTACTTATTTTGAAAAAGTGACAGATATTTTCTTGTAAATTAAAAAGTAATGCATTCTTTTACTAGTTACTTGGGGAAAAAGTAATCTGATTACGTAACTCGCGTTACTTGTAATGCGTTACCCCCAACACTGATCATAAAGTACTTTGTTTATCACTATTTGTGAATGGAAATGAACGTATTTGTTGGGATAGGCAAAGTAAACTGTTTTGTTTTGTTTTTGCTGAAACGCCGATTTTCGTCACAGGACGTGTTTTCTTCAATCACACACACACACACACACACACACACCAAATTTTGGAACAAAAAACAAAACCGAAACAGGAAAAGAGTCTTTGCGGAAGACACAGATGTAGCAACCTGCGAGCGCAGACTATTGCACGCGCGCTGTTAGTGGGCGGAGCTTCCGCGCGCGAGTGGGGTATTTAAAATCCTCTGAGCTCCACAGAACTTTAGAAAGTCACTGTAAGCTTACTGGAGACTGAGAGCACTGGAGGAGTGTTTTAAAGATGGCATATTACGAAGTAAGACAGCAGTTATTTATTTATTTAAAAAAACATATCTTATTAAGTGAAGTTTGATTGCATTTAAATAACTTTGCTGTTCACTTTTTTGCAGCACATCGTCTTTGAAGATGATTTATCAGCTGATAACGGCTCTGAGTTCGGCTCAGGGGACATTGGAGCCAACTTTGAGGTTCCGTGCGACGTGGAGGTCAGTCACGACTTCCAGAGGATCTTTCTTCCAACCGTGTACGGAATCATATTTGTTTTGGGTCTTATCGGGAACGGACTGGTTGTGCTGGTAATGGGCTGCCAGAAGAAATCCAGAACCATGACGGACAAGTACCGCCTGCACCTTTCAGTGGCGGACCTTCTGTTCGTGCTCACCCTGCCGTTCTGGGCCGTGGACGCGGCCAAAGACTGGTACTTCGGAGGGTTCATGTGCGTGGCCGTGCATATGATTTACACGGTGAATTTATACAGCAGCGTCCTCATCCTCGCCTTCATCAGCCTGGACCGTTACCTCGCCGTGGTGCGCGCAACGAACAGCCAAGGTCCGAGGAAACTTCTAGCCAATCGCATCATTTACGTGGGCGTGTGGCTCCCCTCCGCGCTCCTCACAGTTCCCGACCTGGTGTTCGCCAAAGCGGAGACCAGCTCTATCCGCACCTTCTGCGAGCGCATTTACCCACAGGATTCTTTCATCACCTGGGTGGTCGCATTCCGCTTCCAGCACATCCTGGTGGGCTTCGTGCTACCCGGGCTCGTGATTCTCATCTGCTACTGCATCATCATCTCCAAGCTGTCGCGCGGCTCCAAGGGCACGCAGAAGCGCAAGGCGCTAAAGACCACCGTGGTTCTGATCGTATGCTTTTTCGTCTGCTGGTTGCCGTATTGCGGAGGGATCCTGCTGGACACGCTGATGATGCTGGAGGTGATTCCGCACAGCTGCGAACTCGAGCAGGGTCTGCAGAAGTGGATCTTCGTGACGGAGGCTCTCGCGTACTTTCACTGCTGCCTCAACCCCGTCCTATACGCGTTTCTGGGGGTGAAGTTCAAGAAGTCCGCCCGCAGCGCTCTGTCGCCCAGCCGGGGGTCCAGTCTGAAAATTCTGCCGAAGAAGAGGGGAGGAATGTCATCTGTATCCACAGAATCCGAATCTTCTAGCTTTCAGTCTAGTTAACACAAGCGCGCACACCTTGGACTGTGAATATGCTTCCAGATATTATATTAATGACATGAAATTACCAGCTATATGTGTTTTATATAGGAAAAACATAGCAAACAGGCGGAGCCTGATTGAAAAGTAGCTAGAATGTAAATAAGTCTGTCAGTATGACATCACATACTGCATTGCTTCCAGTATTACTGTAAAATCTCTCTTCATAGTGAAAAGAGGCATTGTGTACAGATGTGTTGATATAGTGTACAATATGTTTACTGTACATATCATGTAAATAGATTGTTGTTGTTTTTTATCTGGTTCCTTTCTGCACTTATGTAGACCATTGCATTTATTTATTACATGATAAAGGGACCAAATTAGGGTCCATTCCAAGTTTTTAAAAGCTGCTTTGGCAATTTGAAGTCTTTGCAATAAATTTTTTGAGTACTCAGTATTGTGTGTGTGTGTGTGTTTTGACCACGTCTTTTAAGTAACTATTTATTAAGCATGATGATGGAGTTTCCCTGCAATGCCCAGTATTGTTTGTTCTCTGCACAGAGACATGTGACATGTAGTGGTAAGCCTGCTACTTCTTTAAAGTAATGTCTGTAATCTCCCCCTCTGAGGCATAGGCATCCAGGACGGGGATTCCCTGAGATGTAAACTCTCTCAGGTCTGACAAAACACTCCTTGGCGGGATCCCCAACGTGCTGCAGAACCCATTCAACCATGAACAAACACACACACTAACTTTCTTAGATGCAAATAGTGCAGTCTTGTATTGCCATCTTGTTTTGTTTAGCTTTCTAAATTTAATTTCTTTCCACTATCGTCTTCATTTGGGCTTTTCTGTTATTTGCCCCCCATAAATGCTTTTACCTCAAAGAGAGTTTGTTTAATCAGGTGGTGCAATAACAAAACTATGTTGCCATGTCTCTAGCAATGATTGGCGGTCGTAACCATAGCCTCTATGAGTCACAAAACCTCATTTTGCATGGTGTAAAATCAAATGAAACTGGTTCAGTGTGGTGTCACATGGAAGTTTAGGTAAAAACCCACTATTCAGGTTAAGGAGATCGTGGTTGTAATCACATTTGCTAGAAAAGCATAATTCAGTAGACAAATTCCGTTTCTGTGAAACACTTTAGCGCTCAACATCCTATAAAATAACTCAAAATGTATTTGGACACTTGACCACATGATACCTCAAAATATTGTATAAACCCATTTAGAGACTGCAAACAGATTATACTAGAGCTTTTCTCAGAATTAACTTCATTTTTGTAACTGAGAGGGTGATTTTTATTGGATGTATGTCAGTTCTCTGCAACCACAGGTGTAGTTTATCACATTGATGGAAATTATTTTACATCATAAAAGTGGTTATGGGGCATTCTATATATATATATTGTAATGGCTGAATATTTATATAAAGCTGAATTTTCAGCAGCCATTTCTCCAGTCATCTAATATGCTGATTTGATGCTCAATATTATTAAAATGTGCAATTTGGTGCTCCTAACAATTAAAATGTTGAAAACAGCAATGATTGCTGAAAATTCAGTTTTTGTTATTTGTTATTTATTGTAACAATGTATCACAATATTACTGTATTTCTGATCAAATAAATGCAGCATTGGTGAGCATAAGAGACAAAAACATAACAAAAACTTAATTGTTCCAAACTTTTGACTGCTAGTGTATATATATGTGGTCTTATGATGCTGGTGACTGGATAGTTCATGCTGCTTTTGGTAGGTCAGTTTCCCATTTGTGGGTATTTTTCTTGTAGAGAAAAGTGATCATTTCTAAATCCTTTTGTATGGAGTTTACGTATGCAACCTGCATTTATTACTCATGATCCATGACAGTAGCATTCAGTTCAAATGGGGTGAGGATGAACCACAATAAAACCATGGGAGGTCTTTACAGAAGGAGAAAGTATTACAGCAGTGCACAGCAGTGTAGAGCTATAGGAAACAAGACCCTGTGACCCCTGCATTGCAAATGCTGCTATCCAGGCCACTGTGTTAAGAGGTGGAAATGTGTGAGAGCTGACCCATTGAGAAGCGAAAGCCATGTTTAAGGACAATACAAACCAACACTGGTGACCGGACAGCCCGTTGAGTCAGAGTAATGGGCTCTAATGTAGAGTGTGAAAGATTTGCATATCTGAGAGTGTTAAGTGCCCCATCAGGCCTCTGTTCCCCCGGGGGCCGTAAGAAAGGAGAGCAATCAGTGAACATTCCTAAAGAGCTGGTCATTTATTTAGCTGTTAAACCCCCTTGTCCACCCTGTCAATCTAAATATATCTCACTCTATAGCGATAGACAGATATAGACAGATCTAGTCGTCTGTCTGTGTATAAAATCACAAATCTTGACCAATACTGAATAATAAAAAAAAAAAGATTAGTTTACTCACAAATGGAAATTACGTCATAATTTACTCTTCCTAATGTAATTCCAACCCGGTTTGATTTGAATTTCATTAGGAAGAGTAAATGATGACATAATTTCCATTTGTGAGTAAACTAATCTTTTTTTTTTTATCAAACTATGACATTCTTTCCTCTGTGGAACGTAAAACAAGACATTTTGACAAATGTCTAAAAAGTCTATTTTGTACATACAATGAAAGCCAGTGCTCACCAGAAAATTATGGTCAAAAATGTCTGTTAACACTTTAGATTAGGGAACACTATTCACTATGAACTGTTGTTTATTAGCATGCATATTACTAGCATGTTGGCTGTTTATTAGTACTTAAAAAGCACATATTAATGGCTTGTTCTGCATGTTCCCTAATCTAAAGTGTTAACAAGTTAACAGCTCACTGAAGGGCAAGTGAATATTTTCAGTGAGCAGCAACTTTGGTTTCTTATACAAAGCTATTGTGTGGATTCAGAAAACATAAAATAATAATAATACATGAGTAATATGGATAATTTTTAGGATAGTTTTTGGCTAAGCTTGACACCTCAAGATCTCTTCCATTGAAATAGCAAGGAAAATACTTTCTTCAAAATGTCTTCAAGTGTTCTATAAAAGAAAAAAACTGGAACAACATGTTGGACACAAATTTCATTTTTTGGTGAGCTATTAATACTTACAATAACTGCATGAGGACCAAGCCAAAATTGAACTTGTTATTCTCTGATATTCAGCTCTCCTCCAATTTGTGAACAAATCATTTTTCGGGTATCTTTCTTACAATGAATCTGTTCACAGAAATCATTCAGAGTGATTTGTTCACCAATCTGACTGATTCAGTTCTCCAGTTTAATTCACTTGTAATAACATGGAAAACAGCAGCTAGTATTTTCTTCAAAATGTTGTCTTTTGTGTTCTGCAGAAGAAAAGAACTCACCCAGTTTTGGAATAACATGAGGTTGAGTAAATGTTGTCAGAATGTTCATTTTAAGGCAAATCTATTCCTGTAACTGAGTAAAAGCATCCACAAACCTCACCGTGGGCCTCGATTCACAGCTCTGCATGTGTTTTTCCACTTCCAAGCAGAGTGAGGGTTAGAGGGTAAAACTATTGACATCCATAACGCAGGAAGGAGATCATGTCTGGGACCATTAGCGGCCACTCACAATTCCTGCTAGATGGAACCTAGTGGGGCAAAGAGACACTTTACGACCCCAGTGACCCCCAAAACCTTAGTATGTTTACCCAAAAGGACTGGAGCCACAGAGGTCAGTAAAACCAAGATCATTTACAAATGAATCACAGTTCTAGGGGGCTTGAACAAGGACCAAACAAATGCTACTGTATCAGTAAGCAGTTTAACACATGTCGAACAATTATCACGGACTGGAGCTCCAAAATAACTTGGAAAATACACTGATTCCCACAAACTGTCATCATGTACACCTATGATACTATACATAATCATAACACTATACACATATCGCAACACTATCTCACCGCCCAAGAGCCTGTTGTGCGATAAACGGATAAATGTGTGTGTTATTGTAAGGGAAGTGGCTATTTGGAAAGCAGTTTCCTGCTGAAAACCCACAGGGACACCAGCTCCCGCTGTGAAAATACTTATGGGGTCTGACTACAACCCTTTTTACATTTTTCACTCTAGAACAACAATGCTACATTTAAGCTGGTTATTCGGATAACAGCTGATATGTGACAGAGTCAATAGAAATGCATCTTTAACCTGCAAATATTTTCGTGATATTACAATGAAATACTTAATAAATTGGTCATTTTATAAATAAACAGAGCTGTTATAGTTAACTAAACATAACTAATGAAAAAAAAATAAACATTAAATTCAAATTAAATATTAAAAAACTAGCTGCCAAGGCTTTAGGTTTAACTTCATATACTAAAACTAAAACTGAAATAAAAAAGAATAAAAACTATACAGACATAAAATCTAACAAAACTAACAAAAAACACGAAAAAATATGTACCTAAAAAATAGAAAATAATTCAAAAATAATATATATAATATAATATAGTGTAATATAATCTAATATAACATATGATTAAAAGGTAATAAAAATAATTAGTTAATAAATGGCAATACTTAGATATCCTACTTTTTTGTTGTTTTTGAGGTGTAGCATATACAGTACATGTTGTGTACACAGTTTGATTTATATTAGCCTATAGCAAATGTACTGACAGAGATGGTTTTGTAACTATTGTAACATGTACATATGGTTGCCAGGAAACAGTTTGTTGGGTGATGAATCATTTTTCCATTTGCACTACAGAGGTGAGTCAGTCATATAATAATAATAATAATAATAAGAAAACATGAATAGCTGGCACTGACTACTATAAAACATAGCAGAAAAACATCCACATATTGACTGTTTCAGTTAAAGATAGAGAGGAACGGCGTTATCTTCCAAAAAGCAGGCACACCCTCCTCATTTGTGATGGCGTGAGATCAGTTAGCAAATTTCCGTTTCTTGGCACTGGAATGCTGATTAGCTTTGATTAACTTGTGTTTTTGTCAAAGATGAAAAACCCGAAAGTTGGCTTGGATCTTTGAAAGCATCTTATTTATGCCAGAACCGAATACTATTTTGTCTAAACCTTTATTCCTCACCGAACATGAGTCCCTCGACTCTCACCCGGGGCTATGGTTGGAAATATGATCTTGGGGGTTGTGTGTTTTGAAGGAGAGCAGCTGCCCTTTTTAAAGGCTGCAGACGAATGATGGGATTAGATGTGGTATATACGGATATGCATGTGTGTTTATGAATGGTCAAGTTTAAGACCTGTGACTTATTTAATTATATGTGATAATCTGAACCTATAATGGCGACTTCCGTTTATCCTGTTTATTTACACTACTGCCTCTAATTTATTCATCAGAAGTCATTTCAATCTCAATTCTCACCCTTCATTCCGCTCAGAAATCTGATATGTTCCTAAAGAGGATCTGAAGAGGATTTTGTCAAGTGATTAGTGGAAAGAAGAGCTTGTATCAAAGTGAGCGGGTCGGTATTCACTTAGCACACACGAACACTCATAGACATACACGTGCACACACGCACACTGTACTGACAGACGGGCAGGTGCTCGGGCACCTGTCGGTACAAAAGTGGACTCACTTACATTCTTTCTCCACCTGCAGTCCTTCTAACACTGTAGTCATCCCTTGTGGGAATACCCACAATGCACACACTCCTCATTTGGGCCTACACACATCTAACTGTTTGCCCACAACATTAAATGTCTTCCCTCATTAGAAATAATGGAATTGAGTGTTCACATGCATTTGGTCTGTGAAGTCAGGATCATTTATCGTCAGTCCTACTACGTAAGAGAGAAATGGCAATAAAACTCTGACTTGACAGTTTGAGATCATCAGCTATAAAGAAGTGTACACGCTAACCCCATGCTTATCTCACATAATTTAGGGCCACAGCAGGCATTGTGTGACAGGCATGACCAAGCAATCAGAAACATATTCAATACGATGACAATACTGACAATCCCCCAAACTGAACATATTGTTCCACTGTGTTTCTTCAACAAGGACACTTGGCCCTGTGGACTTTAAGAAAATAAAAGGATCCTAATATAAAATCTTCCACACACTCACTACTTTATTTAGTTGGTCTATTAACACTTTTCAGAGGAACTGGGTTTTTTTTCTCTGAAAGTAATGTAAATTCGCATCAGTTTTTCACCGTTAATTTTGCATTGTGTTCAACATTCAGAGGTGAAAATGACATTTTTAACATTTTTGGAATAAAAATAGCAGACTATTTTCCTTGCTAAGGTACATTTCATAGCTAACATTTTATGTTTCCGAAATATATACAATTATATAATACTTTCATACTTTTTGTTTCCCATTATTTTTCTTCACACATCACATATCTCATCTCAAGCATGCATTGACACTGTTGTCTCCTTAGTAAATGAGCATGCTAATTTTAGAAAAACTATTTATTAGGGCCAAAACTGTGCTGTAGGGGGGAAATAACGGCCCAGATATGGGACGTTCATAATTACAAAAAAAAATGATAAATAATAATTTTATATAGATATAATATTACAATACAAATTGAAATGAAATGTTTTATGCTCATATCACTCATTCTTCATGTCATTATAGTTTTAATCATCATTTTTGCAATAGAAAGTATTCTTTTTTTTCCCCCTTTTTTTGAAGATTGAAAGTCCGGGTCTGGGAAAAGGTTAAAACAATAAAATCCATAAAAGCTTTTAAAAACTAGCAAAAAGAAAATGGAAAAGAAAATGTGAAAAAAGTTAGAAGATTTTCAAGGCTGGGAGTTTTCAGGACAAAAAAAAAAAGGGAAAAAAAACCCTGGGACATACCAGTGCCAAATTTCCCAAAGTACCAAACAGCTCAAACAGCTACTTGTCTATTTGCATGTTTGAAACATGAACCAGCCAGGACAAACCATAAAGTGCAATGGAAAACATATTAGCTCATCACAGGGTTCAAAGTTCACTGGACCATATCTAAACATGTTTTAAAGTTCCGACATCAAAGCACACTTAAAATGTATGAAATTGAAATCAGTGAAATCAGACAAAGCAAAAGCTTCTCTTGGTGAGCATTCACATGATAGTCATTAACCTTGTGGCTTAAGTGCTCCCCATTGGTGCATTAATCCCAGACACAATCAACTTGTAACTCCCACAAATCCAATGCTTATAATTTGACCTTCCCTTGGAGGCAAAGATAAAGGCTAAAAGCACACGCGCATGTTAATGGAATGAAAGACACCTCTTCTGTGAGGAATAAATCATCTCAGCAGCTCTTTCTCCTAAACGGCCCAGTTTCATCAGAGAAGCGTGTGTGAGTCAAAAGCATAATCATGTTTATATGACCAACCCCCAACTTCCCCTTTCGTCAACACAATGGTTTTGCGGGCAAAGCTTCAGAGAAATCTGAGCATTGAGATGAAAACCGTTTTCCCACTTATTCAGAAAAGAGAAACAGAGAAATAGAATCTGGAAGTTTACTCAGAGGTTTTTGCGCCTTGTTTTTTGGCAATTTCGGCTGAGCTGCACGAGGAAGAGAAGGCTTACGCAAAGAAAGAGAAGTAGGAAAGATAGTGGCATAGTAAACGGAGGGTTGAAAGATGGAGGCTTCCCCCTCCTCCTCCTCAGCCCCTCGAACCCAGCTGTCTAAATGGAAAGGTGGCACGACAGGGAGGGAGGAGGAGGTTACAGTTGGAGGATGCTTATTGTTTTGTGATTCCTGTGTTTAGGGTTCGGTTTGTGTTCCTCAAACAAAGGCCCATTCTACTGGAAGGGATATCAGCAAGTCATTGTGATTACAGGACCAAAAACAAGCACCGCAGCTAGAGAAATTGGAGTGGCATGTCCAGTTTTACACTTGCATTGGATCCAAATAAATATTAAAGATAATATATGAAATCTTCAAAAACATTCTCTTCCCATAAACTCCAGCGATCCTAAAAAGCTTCATATATTCCATTACTCGTTTGAACACACACTGGGTCTCAGTCGTGAAACATGAGCAGAATTCATTTGTAAAGCCGTTCTGATGTAAATGTTCAGAATTCATGAGTGTTCATACTTTCAAAGTGTCAGTTGCTATGAAAAAAAAAATCACACCTGCTCCCAACCACATGGAAATGGTGTGTAAAACATTGTAATGTTTTGTGTTCTTTTAGGAAAACTGATAACACTGCATTTTGATAACACCACCTTTTAACGCATAATTATAATAATAATAATAAATTGAAATATAATTAGTTAACAATTATTTGGAATGAACAATATTCGTGCTATAACAAAAGGATTGAAAACGCCCGCATAGTTTGTTTTTTATTGCCAATTATTATTTAGATTATTAGATTATTATTTATTATTATTATTCTGAGTGCCGGTATTTGTCTGCAACCTAGCACTTTAATTAAAAAATAAAATAAAATTGTTAGGCATATGGCCAATTAGTCTTTTTTTGCATTTATGCAATATAGTTGAAATATAATGAATTAAATTGTAAGTAGTTGTAATGGTTGTGCTAATTAGGAATGAGCGTTCACATGCACCCTATTTACAAGTGACTGGTATTCATTTACATACACAAGTTTTACTATCAGATCTAAGGTTTACGAAGCGTTTGCGAATCTGGAGGCGAGTTTTCCATTTTATTTGCAATTTACTCTGAATTTACTCATACCTTTATGAAAGTTTAATGAATAGTATAGTATGTGAAAAGCAGTATCACGACCAAATACTATGAAAATATCAAATAAACTTGAATCATTGAAATATTTATAGCAAGAAAATTATTTATCTAAATTTTAGCATGTCATTTATATTTCATTTATATTTATAAGCTAAAGGGAGTGTTCAATCAAAAATTCTATCATCATTTACTTACAAAACGGTATGCTTTTTTTTTTACTACAGAACACAAAACAAGACATTCTGAATAAGGTTGGGAACCAAACAACATTGGATCCCATTGACTTCTATTGTGTGGACAAAACACTGAGAGATGTTTTAAATATCTTCTTTTCTGTTCCACAGAAGAAAGCAATTCATCTAGTTTTGGAGCAGCATGAGGGTGAGTGAATGACAAAATTAAAATTCCCTAAAATTGTCCCTTAAGCTCTTCATTGTGGTACTTTTTTGTGCTTTCATAACATTGTTGTAGTTGTTTAAATAAAAATAGGAAATAAAAGGACCACACTGTCTCCAAAATAACCATCAAGGTGAGGTGTTTGGCATAGCTGCGACCATATGGAGCTGTGTTCATACCCCTGTGCAAATCACAATTAAGTATGCAAAAGTAATTCACACATTGTACTTCTGATCTAACTGTAGAGATATGGTTGTTGGTAAAGATATGGTTTACGAATTTCCAGATTTTAAGCTCAAGATGCTTCAAAGCATTGATCTGGCTATCATAATGAAGCGTTTCAAATAATGTCACAGGTTTATCATGCAATAATTGATCAATAAGTAATGTACAGCATTTAATGATATATATAAATCTCATGCAAAACAAATCACATACAATGACTCAAGTAAAGTAATCCAACTTAAAGGAACACTCCACAATTTTTGAAAATAGGCTCATTTTCCAACTCCCCTAGAGTTAAACAGTTGAGTTTTACCGTTTTCGAATCCATTCAGCAGATCTCCGGGTCTGGCGGTAGCACTTTTAGCTGTAGCTTAGCATAGATCATTGAATCTGATTAGACCGTTAGCATCTCGCTCAAAAATGACCAAAGAGTTTTTATATTTTTCCTATTTAAAACTTGACTCTTCTGTAGTTACATCGTGTACTAAGACTGACGGAAAATGAAAAGTTGTGATTTTCTAGGTCGATATGGCTAGGAACTATACTCTCATTCCGGCATAATAATCAAGGAACTTTGCTGCCGTACCATGGGTGCAGCAGGCGCAATGATATTACGCAGCACCTGAAAATAGGCTAACTTCCGCCAACATAACCAACGTGACCACCTGCTTGCACAGGGAGCATGCTGGGGACTGTTTTCAGGCGCTGCGTAATATCATTGCACGTTTTTGAGCGAGATGCTAATGGTCTAATCAGATTCAATGATCTATGCTAAGCTACAGCTAAAAGTGCTACCGCCAGACCCGGAGATCGGCTGAATGGATTCGAAAACGGTAAAACTCAACTGTTTAACTCTAGGGGAGTTGGAAAATTTGCCTATTTTCAAAAAGTGTTCCTTTAATTTTGCGTATCATGTCATAAAAAGATCAATAAATTACACACAATGAATCAAGTGCAGACATCATGGCGACGGTGTGAGAACCAGATGATAAAGTTGTTTATATTTTATGGAACACGACTCTACAAAGAGATTGTAGATCTGTTATGTGCTGGTATGTGTTCCCTGACTCGTTTCCTTCTGTCGTCGTCCGTCAGTCTGACTGCATCTTCTCTCAGCTCCATTGACAAAGAAAAGAAGTCTGTGCTATGATGATGCAAATACACACACAACATAAGTCATCATAACAGTCAAATTCTTAAGTGCATTCCAGCAAACCTGTATTGACTGGGACAGACCTGTCAGGACACTGTTTACTGCTTTTGTTTCTGGAATCCTTGTTAAAAGTGTATGTAGGTGGCTGTTCTTTGATGCATTTTTTTCCTTTCTCACCCGAGGAGACAAGTAAGGGGTCATAAAGTCATCAAGTCTCAAATGTTTTGCAATTAATCTCTTTTGTCTGCCGACACTTCATGTTTGAAAAAAACTGAGATATGATGACACTTAAAACGCTCACATTGACGCCTGGCACACGCACCCAACATACAAACTTAATAAAACAAAACCATTTATCATGCACAGATTTTTGAGTACTGGGACAAAAACAAACAAAAAGATGTGTTGTGTGTATTTTAACATGTTCAGAGGTATTCAGCTATGTTTTTCTGTCTGCTGCTTCTTACATTTACTAATACAAATGTTTTCCTTCCTATCGAGCAATATACTGTGGGTACGGAAAGTATTCAGACCCCTTAAATTTTTCACTCTTTGTGATATTGCAGCCATTTGCTAAAATCATTTCAGTTAATTTTTTTTCCTCATTAATGTACACACAGCACCCCATATTGACAGAAAAAAAAAAAAACACAGAATTGTTGACTTTTTTGCAGATTTATTAAAAAATAAAAAATGAAATATCACATGGTCCTAAATATTCAGACCATTTGCTCAGTATTTAGTAGAAGCACCTTTTGATCTAATACAGCCATGAGAATCTTTTTGGGAAAGATGCAACAAATTTTTCACACCTGGATTTGGGGATCCACTGCCATTCCTCCTTGCAGATCCTCTCCAGTTCTGTCAGTTGGATGGTAAACGTTGGTGGACAGCCATTTTTAGGTCTCGCCAGAGGATGCTCAATGGGTTTAAGTCAGGGCTCTGGCTGGACCATTCAAGAACAGACACAGAGTTGTTGTCAAGCCACTCCTTCGTTATTTTAGCTGTGTGGTAATTGTCTTGTTGGAAGGTAAACCTTCGGGACCGAGCTCTGAGGCGTCCTGAGCCTACCGGTCTGGAGAGTGGTTTCGGCGGCTCACGCCGGATATTCCCCTGTACTTGGCCGCATACTTCCTCCATTTCCCTCGATTGCAACCATTCGTCCTGTCCCTGTAGCTGAAAAACACCCTCACAGCATGATGCTGGCACCACCGTGCTTCACTGTTGGGACTGTTTTGGACCGGTGATGAGCAGTGCCTGGTTTTCTCCACATATACCTCTTAGAATTAAGGCCAAAAATTTCTATCTTGGTCTCATCAGACCAGAGAATCTTATTTCTCTCACCATTCTCCAAACTCCATGCGGCTTTCATGTGTCTTGCACTGAGGAAAGGCTTCCATCGGGCCACTCTGCCATAAAGCCCCAACTGGTGAAGGGCTGCAGTGATGGTTGACTTTCTACAACTTTCTCCCATCTCCCGACTGGATCTCTGGAGCTCAGCCACAGTGGTCTTTGGGTTCTTCTTTACCTCTCTCACCAAGGCTCTTCTCCCCCGATAGCGCCGTTTGGCCGTTTGGCCAGCTCTAGGAAGGGTTCTGGTTGTTCCAAACGTCTTCCATTTAAGGATTATTTAGGCCACTGTGCTCTTAGGAACCTTAGGTGCAGCAGAATTTTTTTTTGTAACCCTGGCCAGATCTGTGCCTTGCCACAATTCTGTCTCTGAGCTCTTCGGGCAGTTCCTTTTGACCTCATGATTCTCATTTGCTCTGACATGCACTGGGAGCTGTAAGGTCTTATATAGACAGGTGTGTTTCTTCCTAATCAAGTCCAATCAGTATAATCAAACACAGCTGGAGCTCATATGAGGTGTAGAACGCATCTCAAGGATGACAGGTCAGAAGAAATGTAGACGCGCCTGAGTTAAATATAGATGTCCAGGCAAAGGTCGGGGTGATACTTAGACCAATGTGATATTTCAGTTTTTCTTTTTAATAAATCTGCAAAAATGTCAACGATTCTGTTTTTTTCTGTCAATATGGGGTTCTGTGTTTACATTAATGAGGAAAAAAATTAACTTTAAATGATTTTAGCAAATGGCTGCAATATAACAAAGAGTGAAAAATTTAAGGGGGTCTGAATACTTTCCGTACCCACTGTATCAACACTCAAATAGAAAATAAAGTTTACTGTCATGTCAAATATGGCTACTGGTAACACTTTAGAGTAGGTAACATACAGTATATTCACTATTAACTAGTTTTCCCTGAACAAATTATTATTTTATTAGTATATTATTATTAATAGCTATTAAGGTTGTTGTTAAGTTTAGGTGTGTGGTACGATTAAGGGATCTAAAATATGGTCATGCAGAAAAAGGCATCAATATGCGCTTATAAGTAAGTACTAATAAACTGCCAATATCCTAGTAATATGCATGATAATAAGCAACTAATTAATAGCGAGAACTGGTTCTTAAAATAAAGTGTTACCTGGCTATTTATTAAAAATATTGACAAATCTAGGGTTCACTTCCAAACATGAATAAAACTGTGAATGCAGGTTATCATAAAATCTTATGGTGCTGACAGCTGTTGGTGTTGACAAAATAACAATATTTTCCCATCAAACATAATTAAATGCAGTAGCAATTTTGTTTCATGGTTTTGGAAGAAATTACTAGGACTCACATAAAATAATAATTAAAAAAATCAAAAGATTTTTTTATTTTTTTTGGATTATGTGCCCGGGTTGACATGGTTAACAGAAAATATATAAGAACAACTACTTAAATTTATGTATGTATGTATTTATTTATGTTTATTTATTTATTTTAAATGCCAGTGTGTACTCACAGCAGGTGAAATATGCAGCAAAAACCATCAGGATAAAGACATTTTAAAAATGTTGTAATAAATCTCAAAGTGTTGACCAGAAGTACTGAATTTATTTAAAGTATGTTTTAAAATATCGGGACAGTAATGTTTCTTGATATAAAAATCTGAATTTACATTACTGTTTTATAATATAAATCTACAGTTTAATATGATTTGCCATTCAAAAAATTAATGTGGGCTCACCAGGGCTGCATTTATTTGATCAAAAATACAGTAATATTGTAAAATATTAATACAATTTTAAAATTAAAACGTATTTCTATGCAATTTCTTTTTAACATTGTCATTTATTCATGTGATGGCACAACAGAATTTTACAGCTTCGTGTCCGTATTAGTTTCGACGTGCCCGCTTTAGGCCGTTGTCACATAGATCGTTACAGAAATCCTTCTAAATATGCTGATTTGGAAACAGTTCTTATTATATCAACGTATTGTACCAAACCGTTGTGCGTCGTGGTCTTAATGATTTGGTGAAACCGCTTTTTTTTCAGGATTCTTTGATGATACAGACAGTATATCCAACAAACACATCATACTTTCTTGGATCATATTTATTGCATCCTCAACGTGAATAAAAGTATTCATTTATTTGATAAGAAATCTTACTAATCCTAAACTTTGAACTGTACTGTACATAACACTAAATAACATAATAATTGAGCTATAAAGTCTGAGGACAGGTGGTCGAGTGTCGCAGGTGGTGCCGCACAGGACAGATGGTGCAGTCGCGAGACTGTCCATAATTTTTGATTAAATCCGCTAATGAATTAATGACCGAATTTCGTAATGAGGGAGCGACCTTACCTTGATGTATGCAGCTACCACATCGCAACGTCGCCTGCAGTAGATCATGTTGCAGGACGCCGGACAGGGGGTAGCATGCCTTTTCGTTGGAACCCAACACACATTCGCACAGCACAGGCTACATGTTTGCGGCAATGCTAAAAATACAACAAGTGGGTCCAGTCACAAATATGATTATGCTCGTATAAAGCATAGCTTCCTTCCTAGTCAAATCCTTTCAACTGTCCTCTCTACAAAGATTGCCACTGGATCAACGAAGAGACAAATTTCCATTCTCCTTCATTCATCTATCGCTCATTTTCATCACGATGTCAGCGTGTGGATATGTCCGTCAAAAGTCCTGACGAACAACTCCTGATAGTGACTACCTGAGAGTGTTCAGCGTTGGTCGCTGTGTGCCCGTACTTCTTGTACAGTTGATGGTGCTTTGTGGTTTAACACATCTAAAGAGGTGAGTGTTTATGATGTTTCTGAGGATGTGGAAGATGTGAGCTTTTCTTTTGAATGGCTTTCAGAGGAGTTGTGCTGAAACACAGTTCTCCTTACCAACTTACAGCTTGGCACAGCAGTAAATTTCACATCCAAAATACACTAAAACTACCAAAAGTCTTACAATGAATGGGTCATAATATGCCCATTTTCCGAGCAAGTGATATGATCTGTAGTGTCTTACTGAAAATCTGCTAACATTAGCTTGGTTAAAATTTCCCGATTCAATGAGTAGGTGTAAACAAGGCTTATGCGTTGTTTACCTCCTGTCAAAAAACAGCTCTTTTCGGTCCTGATCATGCATAAAAGAGATTCTGTACAGTGCATCTTTGGCCCTTTGAAAGGGTGCCTAAATGAGACTCGTGTCTTGACCAGCACGGTGCCCGTGCTCCATTCTGAGCCGTTCTCAGAGGGACTGTTTACTTTAGCTGCATTCATTGAAACTTGCTAATTAGAACATTATTAGGAAATGCGATTTGCAAAGATTCGTTAAAAACCTTACACTCGCACTCACTTCTTCTGTAGGTTAAGCTGGATCACGAATGATTCGCGCGAACGTAGATGCATTTAGGTAGATCGGGGGCGCATTCCCTTCAAAAACAAACATAATCCACTGCGTCTTCAGCGGCTCAGATGTCGGGAGTAAACGACGACTGCTGTTCATTACATCAAACAACAGAACACCTCAATCGCTTAAGAGTCATTCTTGTCTACATCTGCTCCAGCGGTGAAACCATGGCGGAGTGATGACAGCTCACTCAGGGCGGGTCTGAGGTAAGACACCAGTTCAGTCTGTGCTGAAAAGCTACTGTCAATCAAACTATCGTGGGAGGGGCCTGTCTGTGTGACGTCACACAGACTGGCATCTGAGATCGGCTCGATTTGAGAAAGTGGAAAACATTTAACCAGATTAAAAAACACTGTTTGGATTTTTATCATTATTGGGTGGTTGTGTACACACACTGCCAACGCACATTTCAGTTCAAACAACTTGTAAAAGTGCATGTAGCATTATATGACCCCTTTAATACAATCTCAAAACAACTCATTCTTCCATAGCACTAGCAACCTAACAAACACACTGTCTCATAACAATGAAAACCTAAAAAAACCTTAAAAAAAACACTACCAACAGGTGGCACCCAATGTTCTTTTATAAAACAAGAATGATCTATCTACTAGAATTGAAAGACTAATGCATGTTCAGCGACATCTGATGTAGCAAATTGCTGTCTTGGGGCCATTCACACAGAACACATTTTTGCTTTGAAAAACCTGAGATGCGGGCACTGGAATGGCAACAAAAAAAAAGGTCTCGAGACCTCGTTTTTTTAAAAGTTGAACTTATTTTTAACTTGAATGCATGTTTTTAGAACAGCGTGCAATGAGTGACATGCTGCAAAAGATGCGAGACGTGAGCACAATGTTCAAACGTGTCCGTCTAGCGCATGTTTACATAGAAAAAACAAATAAAAAGTAGGCCGCAAGGATTTGAAAAGTGCCATTCTGTGAGGAACAGCCCCTATTCATTTGAATTTGTTAAGTTTTTGGACATTTTGAACAAAAACTATTGTAAACATGCAAACTGGCCTGTACATATTGTTGGCAGTAGATGTGACTGAGTGAAAAAAAATGTATGTAACTTGAAAGATGTTGCCATTGAATGTATTTTGTGAATAACCGATTTAGTTTAGCCCACACAGACTGCTGTGTGACTGTGTGAAGAGTAACTGAGCGCCTGTAAAAAGCTGGTGTTTGTGGACAGGTGTAGTATCAGGTGTGTTTTATTATTTATGACTAATCCACTGTTATTTAGGGCCTGTTATCATAATTCAGATTCATGGTCAGGCTCAATGGTAAGTGAGCAACAGTTTGCGCTTCCTAACAGTGACCGGCTTTCCTGTGAGTCTAGGGTAACAATGGTGGGAAAAAAAGTCCTTCATTGGCGGGACCTTTTTTCTCACGTCCACGTGAAACCAACGACAGCATGCACTACAACCTTGACAAAGACCACCAAGTACAACACAGACATTTCTGACAAAATGACTATCGTGACAGCAAAAACAAACCATTAAAGGTACACCTGAGGTTGCCGTGCCATCCATGGGAGAAAGGGAGGGTGAGGGGTTTACAGGATTTTTTTAATTGAAAGGTGTGTAATTTTTTTTTATGTCAAAATAATTTACAACTATAAGGAAGCCATTAATAAGTTGATTTCCCAAAAGGTGTAGCTCTTTGCTGCTGTCAAAACATTGATCTGTTTGTTTGAGTATCCGGACCAACCTTATACAGCAACATTGGCTCAACCAAAGCCATTTTGAAGTTATGTTTGCCTGAACAATGGAAGACTGTGGTATTAAAAGTCACAATTCCAATTGTTGATAGTAGTGGCACAGAAATGACACAATGTGCAAATGTAAATGCATTATATGCATTTGAGATTACTATTGGAATTTGGTTGAGGTTGATTATGTGTCATATAAACATAACCTGATTAAGGTAATATTCTGGTTTTTAAAAATCTGAATGAGACAAATGGCATATGCCTGTATTAAACAAAATATTATATTTTGCAAACATTATATTCATAATGTACACTGTAAGATAATATTACAGTGTATTATTACCAATATTTACCATCTGTGTATATCCAAGCAAAAGTAATTATGAGTGCTATGAGAGGGGCAAGACAAGATATCAAAGAAACACATTTTTGGAGCAAATGGAAGATTATTTCTTGAAATTATTTAGAATTTGGAATGTGCTAGTGTGTAGACTACTGTTAAAAAGTCAGTATGTTTTTCAGTGTACTGTTTTATAAAGAAATGAATACTTTCATTCAGCAAGGATGCATTACATTTATCAAAAAGGGCGGTGGGGTTTTAAAATTAAATGGTAAATGTTTCAAATACTTACATTTCAAATAAATTCTGTTCTTTTAAAGTTTATATTCATTAAAGAGTCCTAAATAATGTAGAGAATATACAAGATATTAAGCAGCACAACTGTGTTCAGTAGTCGATTCAAATGTTTCTTGCGCACCAAATCAGATATTAGAATGATTTCAGAAGGATCATGTAACACTGGGAGTAGTGGCAGTTTAAATAATTTTTCAAATATTAAAACAGAAAACAGTTATTTTATGTTTTAATCAAATAAATACAACCTTGGTGAGCATAAGATACTTCTTTCAAAAAACATTGAAACAAGCTTACTGACCCCAAACTTTTAAATGGTAGCATATACAGATATATTTCAGTAACTTATAAGCATTTTCCTGATTAAAGTCTTAATCAGAATACAGTCCTTAATCTGAAAATGATGAGCATGGTCATTTCTTTGCGTGTATCTATCCCTATCTGTAAGATAAAGAGAGAATAGCATGAATCGATGGATAAATGGGCTCCCTGCCTGCACTGACTGTGTATGAATTGTCAGACTTGGGTGAAAAGCACAAACACACCTGCTGTTAGACACAATGATCTTCCTCCAAGCACTCGTTTTCTCACTATGTGCTAATGAGAGACCAGCTCAGCCAAAGATTCCCACCAATCTACCCAAAACAAACAACAAGGAAAATACAAAACAGTAGGAGAGAGAGGGGGGGGGGGGGATGCTAAGACATCCAGGTGCTGACACAGACCAGTGCCATTTTATTCCCATGCTTAAAAACACATTTTCCCCGGATATACAAGTGCAAATACTGTGTGCAAATACGCCTACCCCAAATGCATAGCCTATATGTATTCAGCATGCAGGTCCCTACAGGTATTTGTAGCCTGTGTAATTATAGAAGCCTGTCAAAAACACACCTGAAAATCAGGATTATGTGTGGATTTGCTTTAGCAACCAACACCATTAAATCCTCGCTGGATTTTCACTCTTTGGAAACTAACTTGGCAACTGACTTTGTTTGACCTCAAACAGCTCTCAGAGCTCCTGTGACCTTTTTTTTGCTGACCTTTGACCTCTGACATCTGTACTCTGCTCTCTTTCACTCTCTTGCTTCTGGTGGAGGTATCTGAAAGCTGCGCTACGTGTCTACTGTCTATATATAGGCTATTTATGTATGCAAAGTCTGCCAATGGTAAGTAAATGAAGAAAATTTACAAGGCATGAATATTTCTTACCAGCCATTAAAATGTATTTTGCATTATTGTTTATAAAATATATTTAAATGAACACTGCACACCAGCTCTACCTTTATATATATATATATATTATTATATATATATATATATAATGTAGGGGGGTCCATGCGTCAAACTTACCAAACATATTCATATTATATACATATGTATGTCTAAATATATGTATATATAAATATATACAGTGGGTACGGAAAGTTTCAGACCCCCTTAATTTTTCACTCTTTGTTTATTGCAGCCATTTGCTCAAAAATCATTTAGGTTAATTTTTTTTCCTCATTAATGTACCACACAGCACCCCATATTGACAGAAAAAAAAACACAGAATTGTTGACATTTTTGACGATTTATTAAAAAAGGAAAACTGAAATATCACATGGTCCTAAGTATTCATTTTTGCTCAGTATTTAGTAGAAGCACCTTTTGATCTAATACAGCCATGAGTCTTTTTGGGAAAGATGCAACAAGGTTTTCACACCTGGATTTGGGGATCCTTTGCCATTCCTCATTGCAGATCCTCTCCAGTTCTGTCAGTTTGGATGGTAAACGATGGTGGACAGCCATTTTTAGGTCTCTCAGAGATGCTCAATTGGGTTTAAGTCAGGGCTCTGCCTGGGCCATTCAAGAACAGTCACAGAGTTGTTGTGAAGCCACTCCTACGTTATATTAGCTGTGTGCTTAGGGTCATTGTCAAGTTGGAAGGTGAACCTTCAGCCCAGTCTGAGGTCCTGAGCACTCCGGAGAAGGTTTTCGTCCAGGATATCCCTTGTACTTGGCCGCATTCATCTTTCCCACGATTGCAACCAATCGTTCTGTCCCAGCAGCTGAAAAACACCCCCACAGCATAATGCTGCCACCACCATGATTCACTGTTGGGACTGTATTGGACAGGTGATGGCAGTGCCTGGTTTTCTCCACACATACGCTTAGAATTAAGGCCAAAAAGTTAAATCTTGGCCTCATCCGACCAGAGAATATTATTTCTCACCATCTCACAACTCCAAGCGGGCTTTCATGTGTCTTGCACTGAAGAGAGGCTTCAGTCGGGCCACTCTGCCATAAAGCCCCGATTGGTGGAGGGCTGCAGTGATGGTTGACTTTAACTTTCTCCCATCTCCCGACTGCATGTCTGGAGCTTAGCCACAGTGATCTTTGGGTTCTTCTCTCACCAAGGCTCTTCTCCCCCGATATATCAGTTTGGCCGGACGGCCAGCTCTAGGAAAGGGTTCTGGTCGTCCCAAACGTCTTCCCTTTAAGGATTATGGAGGCCACTGTGCTCTTAGGACCTTAAGTGCAGCAGAAATTTTTTTAACCTTGGCCAGGTCTGTGCCTTGCCACAATTCTGTCTCAAAGCTTTTCAGGCAGTTCCTTTGACCTCATAAATCTCATTTGCTCTGACATGCACTGTGAGCTGTAAAGTCTTATGTAGACAGGTGTGTGGCTTTCCTAATCAACTCCAATCAGTATAATCAAACACAGCTGGACTCAAAGGAAGGTGTAGAACCATCTCAAGGATGATCAGAAGCAATGGACAGCACCTGAGTTAAATATATGAGTGCACAGCAAAGGGTCTGAATACTTAGGAAAATGTGATATTTCAGTTTTTCTTTTTAATAAATCTGCAAAAATGTCAACAATTCTGTGTTTTTCTGGCAATATGGTGTACTGTGTGTACATTAATGAGGAAAAAAAAAAAAAAAACTTAAATGATTTTAGAAAATGGCTGCAATATAACAAAGAGTGAATTTTAAGGGGGTCTGAATACTTTCCATACCCACTGTATATACAGGGATAAGATATAAGATATATATATTATATATCTATATATAGATAAAATAAGTCTCTTATTCTCACAAGGAACATTTGATTTATTTTTTTGATAATACAAGAAATCAGGTTAATATGTTGAACTATTGTAAAATTTTTAAAAAAACTATTTTAATATATTTTAAAATTAATTTATTCCTGTGACCAGTCTTCAGTGTCACACGATCCTTCAAAAATCATTATAATATGCTGATCTGGTGCTCAAGAACACATCTTATTATTATCAATGTTAAAAAACATTAATATTTTTGTGGAAACCATGATACATTTTTCAGGATTATTTGATGAATATAAAGTTCAAAGTACAGCATCTATTGGAAATTATGATTTTGTTACAATAAAAAAGTCTTAACTGACACTTTTGATCAATTTAATGCAGACTTGAATAAATGATGATCCATTGTCAGTTTATTTCATTTGCAGCTTATTGCATTGCAGCTTGATTTAAGAAATAATCAACATGTCACCACATGGAGACATTTAGACAAGATGTACAGGTCATGAAAGGTGTTTTCTTTAGCAGACCATACCAAGCTGTACAGGTGCATCTCAATAAGTTAGAATGTCATGGAAAAGTTTTATTTCAGTAATTCAACTCAAATTGTGAAACTCGTGTATTAAATAAATTCAATGCACACAGACTTCTCAACAAATTAGAATACTTAATAAGACCAATAAAAAAAACATTTTTAGTGAATTGTTGGCCTTCTGGAAAGTATGTTCATTTACTGTACATGTACATGTACTCAATACTTGGTAGTGGCTCCTTTTGCTTCAATTACTGCCTCAATCGGCGTGGCATGGAGGTGATCAGTTTGTGGCACTGCTGAGGTGGTATGGAAGCCCAGGTTTCTTTGACCGTGGCCTTCAGCTCATCTGCATTTTTTGGTCTCTTGTTTCTCATTTTCCTCTTGACAATACCCCATAGATTCTCAATGGGGTTCAGGTCTGGTGAGTTTGCTGGCCAGTCAAGCACACCAACACCATGGTCATTTAACCAACTTTTGGTGCTTTTGGCAGTGTGGGCAGGTGCCAAATCCTGCTGGAAAATGAAATCAGCATCTTCAAAAAGCTGGCAGCAGAAGGAAGCATGAAGTGCTCCAAAAATTTCTTGGTAAACGGGTGCAGTTGGTTGGTGACGTTGGTTTTCAAAAAACACAATGGACACACCAGCAGATGACATTGCACCCCAAAAACATCACAGACTGTGGAAACTTAACACTCGACTTCAAGCAACTTGGGCTATGAGCTTCTCCACTTTTCCTCCAGACTCTAGGACCTTGGTTTCCAAATGAAATACAAAACTTGCTCTCATCTGAAAAGAGGACTTTGGACCACTGGGCAACAGTCCAGTTCTTCTCCTTAGCCCAGGTAAGACGCCTCTGATGTTGTCTGTGGTTCAGGAGTGGCTTAAGAGGAATACGACAATTGTAGCCAAATTCCTTGACATGTCTGTTTGTGGTGGCTCTTGATGCCTTGACCCAAGCCTCAGTCTATTCCTTGTGAAGTTCACTCAAATTTTTTGAATCGATTTTGCTTGACAATACTCATTAGGCTGCGGTTCTCTCGGTTGGTTGGCATCTTTTTCTTCCACACTTTTTCCACTCAACTTTCTGTTAACATGCAAAATACAGCACTCTGTGAACAGCCAGCTTATTTGGCAATGAGTGTTTGTGACTTACCCTCCTTGTGAAGGGTGTCAATGATTGACTTCTGGACAACTGTCAGATCAGCAGTCTTCCCCATTATTGTGTAACCTACTGACCCAGACTGAGAAACCATTTAAAGGCTCAGGAAACCTTTCCAGGTGTTTTGAGTTGATTAGCTGATTGGCCTGTCACCATATTCTAATTTGTTGAGATAGTGAATTGGTGGGTTTTGTTAAATGTGAGCCAAAATCATCACAATAAAAGAACCAAAGACTTCAGTCTGTGAGCACTGAATTTATTTAATACACAGGTTTCACAATTTGAGTTGAATTACTGAAATAAATGAACTTTTCCACGACATTCTAATTTATTGAGACGCACCTCTAAGTATGTAGATTTAGAGTACAAAATGCAGTTTTAATTGTAAAAAAAAAATAATAAAAAAAAAGTATAATATTTTAGGGAAAACCAATTATATCGTTGATATATAATAAACTCTGAATGCGAATCAATGGGTAAACACATGCACTTTTTTCACAAATGCAGTCACAAGAACACTAGAGTGACGTCAGCACAGCTCTCAGAAAACAAGTTACTTTTGTCTAGCTAACATCATTTACGGAGGGGGGCCCCTACACATGATCAAGGTTACACCACCAACCAAAAAACAACTCAATATTCTCTAGTGTTGTGACATTCAAAATGATATCTATCATATCTTGTTTGACTTCATACAAACCTTGACAAATACTTGTTTTCACTCCAGGAAGATCTGGCAGTTATGCTGTTGCGTGCAGGATTGTGAAAGACATAAATCTCCTGACTAATGCAATATATTATGCTCACCCTGCAGCTGCAAGCATACAAGAAAGTCCTCGTACTGCTGTGCCAAATGTTACGAAACATCTGATGTACTGAAGACGCCCTGCAGACAAAACCGTCTAGACGCCGTTCGCCGTAACGCTATACCTGGCTCAGATGTATATGGTGATTCAGCCAATGCCCTAACGTATGCTTATCATGTTTACTGAGTAACATCTACAACAAAGTGATTTTACAGATTGCCAAAAAAAAAACAAGTTTGGGTTTCAAACACATCGAAGGTACCTAAACACATAGGCCTGTGCACCCACACACAAAGAGAAAGGTGGATAGAGTGTATGAACTGAACCATTAAAATAGACATAACAATATAGATTTTTATTTTTTTTTTACATAGTTAAGCGTTGCATTGACGTCTGCATGTCTTCATTCTTCCTACCAATGAAAGTGTGACTTCAAAATTTGAAAATGCCGCCACAGGATGAAATCAACCGCCATGAAGGAAACCACAAGAACAAAAAGACACCTACTTATCGAGACCACAACTCAGGGCACACCCAACAGACTAAAAACTCTCACAGACACATATACATACCACAAAAATGTGTTTTTACTCACTATAATAGACCAGCAAGTGTGGTTTTCGGCCCAACCAAACTATCAGGTATATCTGTCCACAAAGTCCTCCAGCCACATACATCTGACGGAAACTTGTCAGCAACATCCATTCTATAACATCTATTAGTTTGTCGAAAAAAATGTATGAATCTAGAAAGAATTTCAGAATGATTGAAAATATTAACAATGACTGTGTTTCTGAAGGCCTCGAATCAGTTTTAATGTTATGCTTTTATAATACTTATACTATCAAAAGTCAAAAAATGACTTTCTTCTCTTGCAGATGTCGCTTGACTTTTGGACAATATTAATTACAAGATTACTAGTTATTTAAACATTGTTTTAGCAAACTTTCATTTGGTGTTGATATGTTTTGATATTGTAATACCCACTTTTCACAGAACCCCAAACATTGTTTTTTCTCATTGAACATCCTGTTTCACTTGAAAATATGTCAGAGTGCGCTGTAATTAGAGTGACACACAAGAGTGAATTGCCTTTTGCACCACTTTTTTTGTAATCCTCACTTCAGTAAAATTGGTTGCAAAAGGCAGTTCACTCTAGCACCAGACAATCAATGTGGCTACATTCAGACAGAATTCCAAAATGTGTTATTGGCGGTATTAATATCATGGATATTAAGTGTAATAACTCATAGAGTGAGCAGAGGCGGCGGGCTTGAGAACGGCACAGCCGGCGGATTCGACGAAGGAGCATCCGGAGGGCTTGCGGCAACCACATGTGACGACTCCGGGCTGGACTCCGCTTCGTCCACGGTGAAAGCCGATGCACAGTTAAAAAGTTACACAGCGTTACACAGTTATAGTATTTCTTCAGCAACCAGCACGGATCAGCGCCAGGCATGACGAAGCAGATATCGTCCTCTTTTGGAAGTCCAAACAAAGTAGTTTCGCTTTCACAACGAAGCACACAGCGCATTCACAACATGGCGGCGGCGGCAACAATACTACAGCGAGAATAAAAGTTACGCCTTCTTTCTTTGCCTGACCATTTGGGTGGCGTTATGCAAATCTTCCCACATAGCGACGTAGATATGTGGGGGCGTGTTAGAACAAGCAGTTTTAGGTAGGCATGGTTGACTCTTAAATTTTATTAAGAATATCTCTTTGGATTTGAGACTTAGTCTTTGCAACATTACAGATCTTATTTATGCACCAAGAACTTGTAACACTACAAAGAGAAAAGAAAAATTTAAATCGCACCATATGACCCCTTTAAATAGTGTTATTTTATGATTTCATGTTGTATTGAAATCACTAGAAACAAGAAATGTATTAAAAACATCTCTCATATTAAAAATTTATGTGTAAAAATGTAATGTTTTACCCTCATGATGTATATTTTGTTTGTAGCCCCCATTTTTGTCTGTGTTCTGTTGACGTTAACGTATCTCTGTATGTTGTTTTGAAGAGAAATAAAAAAAACGTTTTTTATGCATGATTTAAAACTAGGAGTGGCGCCATCTGCTGGCTTGATTAAAAAGCTGTCTGTTTACATATAATATAGAAATAGCGCCATCTACTGCTGACAGAAGGCAATTCATTAAATCCTGACAATACATAGTGTGCTAAGAAAAATAACCAGGAATCACGTTGAAAGCAACAGATAGAATAAATATTTTGTGTCAGTCATTAAGTGAGGCAGATGACCTGCAGCGATAACAATTCAAAGTAACGGCGGGTGGCAAGCGATGTAACAAATAACTGCTAAATATCTGTTACAAGTTTTTGTTTTCCTGTATTGATACTTTGTGCAAGACCAATGATTGCATTTTGAACTTTCATCGAGGGCAAAACAATACTAGATAATATTATATTTATATATATATATATATATATACTATATATAATATATTATATATATATATATATACTATATATATAAATCAACTGAGCACTTTTATAAAATTTAAAAATAATGCCTATTCAATACTCACAAAAGAACTATAATATGGTTCAACCTCACCAGCGCAGAGAACAGTAACAGGTATCACGTGAAAAAAAATATTTTTATACATAATGCCACATAACAACTTACCAACTTAAGTTTTAGCCACTTGATTAAAAATATATAATTAACGTTAAAACAGCACGATTATTATTTATACTTTATGCACTATATGGGTCTACCCGATCAATCAAACTTCTAAGACGCTAAGTTTTGAGTAACCCCCATATTTTCATATTAACAAATACTTTTCCTATTTTATTTCAATTGCTGACATTTTTCTATAGTTTCAATCTTTATTGAAACTGTCTAACCTCAACATGATGCCATGCCCCCAACAGAAAGCTCGAAAATGATTGGCCACAATTGTCCAATTGTAGCGGCAGCACCGAAAAGCAACAATCTGATTGGATCCTGGTGGCGCGAAATAATCACATGGTACAGCATTTCGCGCGAAAGCTTCTGAAGCGGCTCGCTTGCTTCTTTGTGCTAGACGGGACGGAGACTACATATTTGTTATAACTTTGTAATAACAACTTATTACAAAAATGGATCTTATGGAACATGGAGCAAATCCGAATGCTGGGCAGATGATCAAGGACGAACTGGCGGAAAAATGCCAAAAACTATTCCAGGCTTTTTTGGAAGAGTGAGTAAATGAGGTGTTCCTTATTGTTCTTCAGTATCACGAAACGGTACACGATGGGTAACCATATTGAATAATAGCAATAATACCTATAAAACATTACACGTTTTTACACTAACATTAGTCGCATGATTTCATGTTAAACTTCATAATATATTTATACGTAATTATAAGATTAATATGTTTGCTTGAACATTACACTTCTGCACGTGAACATTCATTTCTTTGCTATTTGTATAATAATTATATTTTGCGTGTGATTTGTATTCATTTTTGGTCGTAATCATAATTTGAAAGTAATAGTTTTGTGTACCGCTCCGCAGGTTTCAGAATAGTGATGGAGAAGTGAAGTACCTGCGGGACGCAGAGGAGTTGATCCGGCCGGAAAGGAACACACTCGTGGTCAGTTTTACGGACCTGGAGGGCTTTAATCAAGAACTGGCAACCGCCATCCAGGAAGAGTTCTACAGGTGTGAATGGATCCAAAAGAAAAATCAAAATCGCTTTTGAATTTAGTCACCATATACCTTGCTGCGTTCATCTTACTAGTGATGGGAAGTTCGGATCATTTTACCGACCCGGACCTTTGAGTCTCGTTCAGCAAATGAACGAATCTTTTTTCGAGTCATTTCGTTCATTTTAGCAAAATATAATTAAAATGTTACGTGTTACTTCCCTAATACGTCTACTACTAACGCAAACGTTGATCACACTACAAACAATACAAAACTGCAATAAGAAACAGAAAAGATTAATTCATGGTTTACCTTCAGTCTATGATTAGCTCACCTCAACTCTTATCTGACAAGTCTTCGAGTTTGGGCTTATGGGTCTGTCACGTGATGAACAAACGACTCAAACCGAAGACTCGAGAGATGAACTAATCAAATCTCTTTCCGGCTCAGACTGCATAGGTTAAAGGGGTCGTATGATGCTTTTTTCAGATCATATTTTGTGTATTGGTAGGTGTAACAAACTTATGTTGGGACATGCTTTAATGTTCAAAAAAACACATTATTTTTAAAATACCGTACATTATTGTAGGTCCTATATGCCACACCTCTCTCAAACGCTTCATTTTCTACAAAGTCCCTACTTCCGACAAGCGCAGTCTGCTCTGATTGGCCAGCTGACCCAGTGCATTGTGATTGGCCGAACACCGCAAGCACTCATCGGAAATGTAACACCCCTAACCATAATCGCAAGCTTCATCTTTCAAAATAAATGTAATGACAGAGCCCGAAAGGGGAACAGAGTAGTGACAGACACAGTTGATGAAGCTGGTATGTGTTGGCCAGTACACAAGCCACGGTTTAGACAGCTGACGCCACTGTGATGTGCCCACTCTCTCTCTCTCGCTCTCTATCTCTATCTCTCTCTTCGCTCTCTCGCTCTCTCTCTTCTCTCTCTCTCTCTCTCACAAACACACACGATGTGCAAAACTCCGCATTTGAACAGTCAATAGCAAATACTTAAACTAATAACAAAACAGCAGCTGATTCAGAAGCACCGATTGTCATAGCAAAGTCAGAATGACTTCCTCTCGGTTCACGAACGGTCGTCCATAAAATGCATTGCTGTTCTGTTGTCAGAATCTTAAAGATTCCTAAATGCATCTAATTCCAGAAGGCCAAATAAAGTGCTTTTGCTGTCGCCTAGAAACACACAGCGTCTCCCTGACAGAGCTTCAACACTAACTGTGGTATGAAACACGCCTTCTTTTTTTGCGTGAACATTGGGCGCATTACGCAAATATTTCCACATAGTGAGGTAGATATGTGGGGGGTGTTAGAAGAGCCGTTTTAGGGGGGCGTGCAGAGTCTTAACTTTGATAAAGTAGATCTCTTGGTTTGAGACTTTAGTCTTGCAACTTCAGGGATCTTATCTATGCACAATCAGCTTGTAACACTCCAAAGAGAAAGGAAAACTTGAAATCACATCATATGACTCCTTTAAAGCTTATGGGGCTGTCACATGATGAATGAACGACTCGGAAAAACCCGAAGACTCGAACCAGGTGAACTACTTGACTAATTCCAGTACAGAACCTATAGGATGTTGCACATGCGCGACTGAACGAATCACTCCCCGAGACGACTCGTTCTTCCCGAGTCACATTAAAGATTCGTTCAAGAATGACCCAACACTACATCTTACTGTTTCATTGTAAGTTCTCAGTAATGTAATTATTAACGCTTAAAACCCTGAAACATTATCATGTAACCCATAATCTCAGATGTGCAGTTATTGTGTAGTAGCGTGTGTAATATGAGTATGTACTGCAAATTGATGAACATTTGGTACAGGCTTTAACTGCTTTATGAAACTGATAACACACAGTTTTTACCTGCATGTACAAAGTAAAATTTTGTTCTGTTTTGTATTAGACTTTACCCCTACCTGTGCCATGCTTTGCGTAATTTTGCTCGGGATCATGGAGAAGTTCCTACCTCAAAGGAATTCTATGTTGCCTTCCAGGATCTACCGACCAGACACAAGTAAAGAGAATTATAAGACAGTGTGATGACTAATTAATCATTTCGAATTAAAATACTGTCAATTCTGAACCAATGCCTCCCTAACTAATGTGCTCCTGTTCTGGGTTCCATGCAGGATCCGTGAGTTGACCGTGGCGAAGGCTGGCTCACTCGTGCGCATCAGTGGCCAGGTTGTTCGTACTCACCCGGTTCACCCGGAGCTGGTGAGCGGGACCTTCCTGTGCTTGGACTGTCAGGGAGTGATAAAGGATGTGGATCAGCAGTTTAAATACACTCAGCCGAGCATTTGCCGCAATCCTGTGTGCAACAACCGTAGACGCTTTCTCCTGGACACAAACAAATCCAAATTCATCGACTTCCAGAAGGTATGACAGGAAGCCGTAGATTGGTATGTTCTTTGGTAAACCCCCTTTCCTGTCGTGAAATGATAAGAGAAATTACAGTGCAAAGCATGTATAGGTAAAGTTCAAAATGGCTGTTTTGTAGTTGATGATGTCACATGGGTAAGGATATTTTTCTGTTGGCTAGACCTTTAGGAAAAAATGAGAAATTTGCCATTTTTCTGCTAAATATTTTCTGCCTTAAATTACCTTAAATTAAAATGTTAAAAATAAAAAAGGCCATTCATATTTGAAGTGAATGGAGAACTAAAGTCCAGGAAATAAAATAATTAAATCAGTAAATATTGAAAATAAAAAGGTGTTTCAACAGATGTTTCAAATGTCAGTTTCTAGTTGCATTAGGCGCTGAACAATTTCGTTTTAAAATTTATTTGTGATATTTCTAATTAAAAAAAATGGCAATTTTGATTTAAAATGCAAAAAGAAAAAACTCAAGGTTTGCCGTGCTGGTTTTTATGGCTGGCAAAAAGTTCTTGATTACTTATAAAATAGGCTTTAAAAGAACAATAACTGTGTGTATATTAAAAAACTAAATGAAAAAATATTACTATTGTAATATTTCGCTGTAAAAAATAATTAATATTTTCACTTTGAAACAGAGCACAAATGTTTAATTAATTAAATAACAGTCTCTGCAATTGGATTTTGGCTTTAATCGCACAGCCCTATATAGGAAGAGCCAGGAAACAATATGGCCCTGTCCCAAATGGAAGACTTCATGTGCACTTGCGGTCTTACAATGGCACCGTAGGATGTCCATTCATCATTTTAGCGTTCAAAAGGGTGCTCGTGAGCGCCCCCTTTGCGGCTGCTATGCGCCCTCAATGTGCACTTCTGCCAAGCCCGCACCAGGGCGAGCTCCGCAGCAGATTTCTACCCGTCAGTCAAAGCGGCATTACGTCATGAAAGTCCGTACTCAGAGGAAGACTGTGAGGGTTTAGGGTGCCATTTGGGACAGGGCCTATCACATGCTTGAATGTTACATTTTTATAACTCTTTCCTATTCTGTTGCATTCTGTCAGGATGACTGAGCGGTTGACATTTCATCATACTAGCTCCGTGCCATTGTTGATTGCTGTACTGTGTTTTAAAGTGTTGTAAGTGTGTTTTGATGTTTTACTTGCCTTGATTTCAGGTACGTATCCAGGAGACACAGGCTGAGCTGCCACGGGGCTCCATTCCTCGTAGTATGGAGGTGATTCTGCGGGCTGAGGCTGTGGAGTCGGCACAGGCCGGTGACAAATGTGACTTCATTGGCTCCCTCATTGTTGTGCCAGATGTATCCCAACTGTCCACACCAGGTACACATCTCTCATCCAGTCGGTCATCACTAATATTTATACAGCGGTAATAAGTCTGAGTATGCAATTATGTTTGTTTCAGGTGTGCGTGCTGAGACCAGTTCTCGTACAGCTGGGGTGCAAGGTTACGAGAATGAGGGTCTTCGTGGGCTTAAAGCTCTGGGTGTCAGAGAACTTTCCTACAAACTTGCATTCTTGGCATGCCACGTAGCCCCCACCAATCCCAGAGTAAGAGTGAAGCCCACCATTATGGCATGAAGATCTAATTTTCTGTTATATAGTAGATTATTTTAATGGGATGTCTCTGTTTGTAGTTTGGCGGTAAGGAGATCCGGGATGAGGAGCAGACGGCAGAAAGTATCAAGAAACAGATGTCGGTACAGGAGTGGGAGAAGGTGTTTGAGATGAGTCAAGATAAAAACCTCTACCACAACCTCTGCACCAGCCTCTTCCCTACCATTCATGGTTAGTCACTAAAAAACAACAATATTTCTTATTCTAAGTTGGACACAAACACAAATTGATGCAATCAAAATTAGGGATGCACGATATTATCGGAACTATCGGCCGATAAAGGCTCAAAATGTAAACATCGGCATCAGTCGATTTGAACAAATTGATGCCGATAAGACGAATAGCTCACATGTGCTCAGGGTGTGCTATTGCTAAGATGACAGCAGTGTGGTCATTCTTGAAGCAAACCTTTTCCTGAACGATGATTAGATTCACTGTTTTGGATCACTGCATTTAATTTGAGAAAGTATGTACAGAATGACACGTCCAGTGTGTGATAGAGGAATACGTACGACTAGTGCCTGCAGCAGCAAACGCCACTCCCTGGGTCCTACTGCCGTCAATAAGACCTGTTATTGAATTAGCGGGGCGCTGTGCGACTACTTGTAATAAAATGAAAGTTAAATACACAAATAACATTAAGATACTTGTGTTTCTAAATCACAAGTCTGTTTTGAATTAAAGGTCAGAAGCAAAAGCTTACATTAATAAAAGCTACAAACATGACACTTGTAAATTAAGTAATTTAATATATACAGCTTTATTCATTAATATTTGATATATTATTTCAAATGGATTATGAAAACTTAAATACAATATTTTTAGAATTGTAACAGTTCTTTTGCTTTAGACCATCGATTATGTTTAAATCACACATAAATGTTAAGGTTTAACCTGCTTTGTCTTTAAAAAACAACACACAAAAGCAAAACAAATGCAGAGATTGGATTTATATAGTGATTTTCAAGGCTTTCAATGTTACGCACATTAAAAAAGAACTTTAAATATTTGATTAAGTTCTAGCAAATAGTTTTTGCTCCAAAGTAAACCCAAAATAACAAAATGTATTTACTAGAATTTCGGCAAAGGGAGAGACTTGGTGTTGGTTCAGAATAAAAGGAAACATATACGTGATCGGTGACGGCCATAATAGGGGGATATGGATATCGGAAAATCTACTATTGTCATCCTAATCAAAATGAATTAACATATAAGTGTCAAACCAGTAGGAATTTTAAGGCAGCCAATGGGCCAGCAGATAGGAGAGTCTGATTGGGCGATATAATGAGATAAATAAAATTGAAAAAGTGTAAAGTCAGTTGTCTCACCCTAAATGAAAATCACTCATACAATTACTCAAACCTCATATTTTAGTAATCGCCTAAGATTTATATTTTCCTCAAACACAAATAAGATATTTTTTTAATGCAATGAGAGAAATGTTTTTCCAATGTGAAGCCCAATTTCCCAAAAAACTTGATGCTTTAAAAAAACCCCATCATAAAGACATTGTAAAAGTAATCCATATGAACCAAGCTGTTCTGGCACGTCAAGCAAGCACATTTTAGCTGCTGTTTACCATATTTGATGTACTCTATGTATGTGCATTGATTAATGTTTATATGTGTCTCTTCATAAGACTTGGATTAAACCATTAGATTCATATGGATTACTTTTATGAACTTTTTTTATTATAAAAATCTTATTGTAAAGATGACACAACAATGTAATGGGTTGGGAATGACACACAGCTACGTAAGGCAATTATAATTGTTTAACCCTTTAAAGAGCTATTTCTACCTGATCTGTCCTTGAAATTACTTTAAGTCGTGTAACCAAATGTAGTTGTGTGGATTTAGTCGTAAAATAGATTTAGAATAAAACCTGTTAATATAAATTATCATACAAAACAAATTTTTAAGTTATCTTGACTAGACGTGTGATACAGTAAATTATGTTATTTCTGATATGAAATCTGTTGTTTTCAGGTAATGATGAGGTAAAGCGGGGGATTCTGCTCATGTTGTTTGGAGGTGTTCCCAAAACCACCATGGAGGGCACATCTCTGAGAGGAGACATCAACGTCTGCATCGTGGGAGACCCCAGCACTGCCAAGAGCCAGTTCCTTAAGTAAGACTTACAGGATTCATCTTCTAAAGCACGAGCACTGTTACCGGACTATACTAATGTGATTCTTCTTGAACAGGTTAAAAACTGTAGGATAAAACACATATCAGACAGTGTTTTTAGAGTTTTAATTATAGAGTGAATAACTGACATTTCAATATTTTACTGACATTTTAAATAGTTGTGACGTTTTCTTCCAAATTGTGTTTAAAAAATGAGAAGATGTATTAGTTCTCACAGTTTGGCTGTCATTCAGGCATGTTGAGGAGTTCAGTCCACGTGCGGTCTACACCAGCGGTAAAGCCTCCAGCGCGGCCGGTCTCACAGCTGCTGTGGTGAGAGATGAGGAATCACATGAGTTTGTCATTGAAGCCGGAGCGCTCATGTTGGCTGACAATGTGAGTTATTTTCACAAATTATTTGTGTAAAACCCCTGTGCATCCAAGTATGTTTTGTCACTGAATCCCTATTGATTTGCTATTGTTGTCCATAGGGTGTTTGCTGCATTGATGAGTTTGATAAGATGGAAATGAGAGACCAAGTGGCTATCCATGAGGCTATGGAGCAACAGACCATCTCCATCACCAAAGCAGGGGTCAAGGTAAGATTCAAAGATTAAAATGCAGATTTATAGGACGCATATTCGCTTAAACAGGCATCAGTGCATTTGTGACATATTTCTACTAGCAGTTTGGATTTAAAAAATGTGATACGGTAATTATTCGGGCCCCATGGCTTAATGCGAGCAAACTATACAGACCCAGCCAAAAGACATTTTCGCTTTCACTTTAACAAGCTATACGGAACACTCTAAAAGGTGCTTCGCTAGGTATTTAAGGGCGCCCGGGGAGGGCATTGTAAGGTTCATATTTTGGTTTTGGGAGTTCCTAACAACAGGTTGACTTGCATGTAAGGTCAAAAAACACTTTCATTGTCTAATAACTTGCATTTATTTTTTTCCTTTTTTGCTCAACGACTCCCAAACGATTCATTTAATGATTCTTTTTTCCAAACCCATACTTTGCGTGACGCTAATCTGCGGTGATCCGATTGGTCATTTTATGTCATATGCTTGATAAAGCAGCCTTTTGTAAGCGCTGCTTGTGTGAACCCGCGTTACGGAGCAAAAACGATATTTACGCTCCAAAAGCTGACGCGTGGCAAGGAATGAATTAGCATTTGCATTCAGGCCAACGCAAAAAGGACAACAGAAGTGGGTGTGGGCAAAATGCTAATGTTTAATGGTGAACGTCAACATTGAAACACGCAGCTGTTTCAATGATTCAGAGCGACTATGTTTTTAAGAGACAATAACATTTACTATAACACTGCACGTTCAGATTAAAACTTTTCAGGATGTTTTTCATTCATTAGAGCTGTGTTCACCACCTGAGAGAGGAAAGGAGTTTTGCAAAAAGTCAGGGGCAATTAAAAGGGCATAGTTCACCCCAAACAATGAAAATTACGCAATGAATTTATCACCCCTCATAGTAGTCCTAAGGTGTATATGACTTTGCTTTCTTGTTTACCTTTTAGTACGATACAATAGGAGAGAACGTTAATCAAAAAATTGTCCTGGCTCTTCCAAGCTATATAATGGCAGTGAATGGTGGATTTTGATAAAATGTACTCCACCAAACGAGGCCATGCGAGAGATCATTATGGTGGTTGGCCTAATGGTTAGAGAATCGGACTCGTGACCCAAAGGTTGTGAGTTTGAGTCTCGTAACGGCAGGGATTGTAGGTGGGGGAGGGAATGTACAGCACTCTCACAGCACTCTTCAATACCACGACTGAGGTGCCTTTTGAGTAGGACGAAAAGAAAGACGGGGCACCCTGACAAAACTGCAACTGATCCACGGGTGAGAATAAATGGCTTGCACACTGGCTCCGGGCGGGTGTGTCATGGCGAACAGTGTTAGTGTGTGTGATGATGTTCACTGGATGCCTCGCATGTGCCCTGCACTGGGGCGATGGGGATACGCAAGAGAGGCCAAAAAAATTGCCGTGAGTAGAAGTGGGTCCACCACTAAAGTGGAAAGCCACCGAAGTCACTCATCTTTTTAAAAGAGAATGATCTAAAACCGGTAAATCTCTAGCTTCCGCTAACTGTAGTACAAGCGTTCACTAAAGAGTTGCGTTCCAGCGGATGAAGGCATAGCGTAAACTTAACATAAACTGCAATAGAGACGATAATCCAGATTTCTACTGGTTTATCGTGTCAATCGGTATATTGCATACCCCTAACCATAATGGTTGTCATATTTTATAATTGTTCCATAAAAGACTATATTTTGTCAAATTGTAGGCCACTCTGAATGCTCGCACATCCATCTTGGCTGCTGCAAACCCAGTGAGTGGGCGTTACGACCGCTCCAAATCTCTCAAACAAAACATCAACCTGACAGCACCCATCATGTCACGTTTTGATCTCTTCTTCATCCTGGTAGACGACTGCAATGAGGTATGAGCCAACAATGCAACAGCCTATGAAGATGATTGTGGATACAGCAGGATGTTGTTAGACTGTTAGTAAATCCCTCTGTCTCTCCCTTCAGGTCACTGATTATGCCATAGCCAGACGTATAGTGGATCTCCACTCTAGAATTCAGAATTCTGTCGATCGGGTCTACAGTCTAGATGAGATTCGCAGATTCCTGCTGTTTGCTCGCCAGTTCAAACCAAAGGTGAGTGACAGGAAGATTTATCATCATTTTTCCCTGATATAATTAGAACCAGAAGGAAAAAGGATCTGCACACAAAAATACAGGCAAAAGCTTTTGTAGACACTTCAAGCAGGTGTATGCTTGAACCAAAAATGTTTTGCACTTGGCACTTTTTTTGCCTACGTTTTTGTGTGTGAATCCTTTTTTCATTTGGTTTAGTTTTTGTATGCTACGCATTTTATCTCATTGTCACAATGTCAGCTATTTCTTAACTGTGTCTCGATCTGTGTGTGCCTGGTATCAGATCTCAAAGGAGTCTGAGGAGTTCATTGTGGAGCAGTACAAGCGTCTGAGACAGCGGGACGGCTCCGGAGTCACTAAATCAGCCTGGAGAATCACAGTCCGCCAGCTGGAAAGCTTGATTCGTCTTTCTGAGAGCATGGCAAGGATGCACTGTTGTGATGAGGTGTGTATGAAAAAAAGAGAAAGACGAGAGCATGGTTTTTGTTTCCTGAAATGATTTTGGTCAGCTAATCTCTAAAATAAATATCAATATTAGTTAAAAATGTTGGTAACAATAAGGTCCCATTAGTTAATGCAATTAAAATAAATTAACTAAATAAACTATTTATTATCAGAATAATATAATATTAAAAAATTTATTGGTTACAGGAATATAGTAGTTTTTGTTGATTTAGTTAATAAAAAATTACAGCTGTCATTGTCAGCATGCTCCCTTCAGATAATAATGTTTTAGTAAAAATTATAGATGTGAAACGGATTTCGTAGTCAGGTCTGCTCAAATGTCACCCATACAAATGCACCCACAGATTATTTCAGTTATTTCAAAGGTCCTTGCAACATACGACAGCAAATGAACCAAAACCCAGAAAGACACTCACTAAGCAAACAAGTATGACTAACAACAGGATAAAAATGTCAAGCAATTTCCATGTTTTTCCAGCTAAATTATCTCTTAATTATCAATGGAAAGCACACTTTCGTTCTTCCGCTTTCTCTCTACAATCACACACATACTGTACAGACACACACTCGCACACAGAGACAAAAACATACGCATACCGACTGCCCCATGATTTATTTTTTCAATAAAATTGTTTAAGTGAAAAGCTAAAAGCAGTGGTGGACAGTAACGGAGTATTTTTACTTCGTTACTGTACTTAAGTAAATTTATCAAGTATCTGTAGGGCGAGTTACTGGAGTAGTGTTAGTTTGAGTAACTTTCCTTAACTACACTTCCAACGCATACGATCGTATTTTTTTACTCACACATTTCATAAAACAACATATAGTTACCTTTGTATAATATATCATGTCGCTCGACACGCACGAAGCAGTGTCTGATGCAGTGAACGGAACTGCGTTTCAATTACCCTTTTAAAGCGGTTTCGCAAATCGGAACCAAACGATTCATTAACGAATTAAATGAACGATTGCAGACTGTTTCTAGAGTCGATCACCTCAATGATTCGACAAACATGAAACAGGTTTAGTGCGAGTCTAACAGTGAACGTGAAACTCACAAAGTACGACACCGGGATTCTGTGAGCACGCGCGAGCTGATAATGCTGCTAAAAGTAAGTTATAATGTCGAATTTTAGGAATTCATTATTAAACCGAAAATCATATTTAGGTCAAAAATCTGAGTGTTTTGTGGAACTAAAATCTGCTGAAAGGGTTGATATATTGAAGCCCACTTGAAAATGATTGACTGCAGACCACATCAACATCAGGTCTCTATGTTTAGGTAAAAAAACCAACAATTAAAAACACCAGACTAATAAAATAACTAGGCACGTTCATATTCCCCTGCTGCCGTAACTTTAACAGTTTTATTAAATGTTACGCATAAAACCCCTATGTGACGTCTGTTTTTATGTTGTTTATCAACAGTATACATTTTTATATTGTTAGAGTAGACAGATATGAATGTTTATTTATAACCAAACTGAAAATAAGTAAATATTGTTAGCTGATGCTAACTGTCTAACAAGCTTGCTGGTACTAAGTTGAGGTAATTTTTAGATATAAAGTCCAAATATTTTTATTCAACCACCTAGATAGATTACATCTGGGGGAAAAGAAAGGCTGTGATGTTCAGAACATGGTAACTACAGTAATTATCAAAGTGGGAGGTGATGCCCTCTGGGGGCATTTGGCCGGGGGTGTTTTTACACCACAGACAAGGCTCGAGAAGAAAAAAATCATTATGAAAATAAAAAATATTTTCCTTAAAATGTTCTTCCTAAATTCAGGCCTTATTCTCATGTCATATATAACTGTGATGTTCTGCAAAACAACAAGCTTTAAAACACTTTTTTCTTACTGCTGAAAATCAGATGATCAGATATGTTTTCTCTCAGGTACTTCGCAATGTAAGCTTCACAGTGAACATTACTGCATCACTCTCGTCAACGTAGTCCATATCAACAACAAAAATATATCTTGACTCCAGTGGTTATTTTGGCAGTAGGATAATAAAAAATATGTGCTAATATAAATAAAGTAAGTAGGCCTAAATTAAGTTTAAGTAAGTAAAACTGCAAAACATTAATCTATCGGTATTTTTTACTTAAGTACATAAAAAAATCGAGTACTTATGTACTTTCACTCGAGTAAAATTGAAAAAAAGAGTACTTTTACTTTTACTGGAGTAATATTTTATTATACGTATCTGTACTTTTACTCAAGTACTAGATTAGTGTACTTCGTAAACCACTGGCTAAAAGAATTCTTAGAAGTAAGGTGGTACAGTGTCGCTAATAAGGACTAGGGCTGAACGATTTTGGAAAATAATCTAATTGCGATTTTTTTTACCAATATTGCAATTTAATATGCAATATATTTTTTCTCTTTAAGTTCTGTATTATTCAACAAAGACAAGATATAAATCATTGTATAGTATGACCAACACACTGTTAGATAGATTAAACATAAATGTTCTTTTCTGTAGGCCAGGCCTATATGTTACGATGAAGTTAGGTGATGCATGAATTGATATGAATTACATTTTTTATTTAACAACTACAATCACAGTATGTTGACTGATTTGTTGAATTTCCAACCTTGTAAGAATGTAATAATTGACAACATAAAGCACTTACAAATAATCCTGGTGTAAACATTAATATGAAAGTTAGAAACAAATCCACACTACTTTAGGTCATTCACAGTCACTGTAATAAACATATGTAAACATGTGGACTGCACTTTTTAAACACTGTCTGTTAACTTTAGACCAGTGGTTCTCAAACTTTTTTGGTTGCGCCCCCCTCAGACTACAAAATAATTTCATTAAACATTATGAAAAATTAATGTTTTTTAATTTAAAAAACCTACAGGGGAAAAAAAAAACACCTGCATCACTTGAAAAATAGCATAGAGAGAATAACTTACTATTATTATTCTCTCTCTTTTATTTATTTATTTTTTGTGGGTTTCTTGCTGTCCGCTAAGGCATAGGACACACAGTCTTTCCTCCTCACCAACGATACTAAACACCGTGTCTACACTGGACGCGAGCACCAAAATACAGTAGAACCCATTATAATCAGTGACGCTGTGTACACTGGATGCGACGCGACAAGACAAAACCCGACATTAAACTGATGCCTTGTTCTATTTATGACATACTGACACAAAGTTAAAATGATTTGCAACGGTCGCTTTGTCGCGTCCAGTGTAGAGCTGTTGTGGCGCGATGCGACAACTGTAGCGTCAGGTATAGACAAGGTTGAGTGAAGCCGAGAGCAAGATATGCATCATCATATTTTCTGATTTAGCTGTTAAATGACCAGCACATGCCGGGCTGTACGACTCAATCTATGGATTTTCGCTTCCGCTTTCACAACTGATACCCTCTCCCATTCTAAGTACGTTCCTTTGGCTGTTGACTTGTTCTTGTCTTTTTTCTGATGAGGGCCAGTCGCGCTCGACTTGACTGAGCCGAGCCTGCTTGGCCGGATGTGTGCATGTGTCATCAATCGTACTGAGAGAGCTATAAGAGACCGAGAGGACGTGTCCTGATGCTTTCTCGCGCCGCAGTACTTGGATGCATATCACACGATCTGATCTTCAGTCGCAACACACCTCTTTGTCTAGCCTGTTTCAATTATGCTTTAGTACAATGTGACCGTGTAAGCAGCCTCTGCGATTGAAAAATCGAAATTTTTCAAATCGCGATATTATCGCAAATGCAATTAATAGTTCAGCCCTAATAGAGACTCTGCTGCCGAACACAGTTGAGAGACATTATCACCTTGGGGGTGCATTATTTTTCAATAATTCCAAAGTGCAACACCAATTATTCCATACTTCTGTCTTCCTGTTTCTATCTTTTAGGTTCAGCCAAAGCATGTCAAAGAGGCGTTTAGGCTGCTGAATAAGTCCATCATTCGGGTCGAGACTCCTGATATTAATCTGGATCAGGAGGAAGAGGAGGCCATGGAGGAGGAAGACAACAATCAGATAAATGGTACAGTCATCCTCTGTTTCTGCCTCTAACTAAAGTCATTTTGATAAATCAGTCTAGTGCAACATGTTTCTAAACCAATGGTTATCAACCAGGGGGCCCTGGTTATTTAAATGTAGTTATATTATTCTTACTTAAAAGTATAGTGCACACAAAATTGAAAAGTCTGTCATCATTTACTCAACATTCATGGTGATCCAACCCTGTATGACTTACATTCTTATGTGGAACACCAAAAGATATTTTGAGATGTTTGCGAAGCCGAAAGTGTTTTGGTTATCACACATTCTTCAAAAATATTTCTTACGTTCGACAGAAGAGTGTAAGTCATACCGGTTTGTAACAGGTTGGAAATGTTGACAGGGACTACATTTTTGGCTGGGACTATGCCTTTCAAAATACTACAAAAAACAAAAAAAATGTCATCATTAAACTAATATCATATTTTGAGTTCATTTTATTACAAAGAAGTACCGAGGGACATATAAGCCTAGATAAAGAGGGTCTTAGAGTCAAACAAAGTACAACTGTTCTAAAAAATAATTCGTTGTCGTGATCGTTTTCGGGATCATGAGGCACCGAACGGTGTGAATGGAGTGTTAATGGAGAAGTGAATGGTTCAGTGAGCACACAAATGGTATTAATGGGCACGGGCGTCAACGAAGAAAGCACTAACAACCTTCACTGCGACGCGGCATTTGCGGAGTTACATTAAAGAGACGACTTATCTAAATGAGCACTCTGTACAAGTCTTAGCATAAAGTCCAAGTAATTATTATGCACTTTTAACAATAATAACAACAACATGACATGGTCAGACAAATACAGCCCACAGGAATCTAATTTGTATTGCGCCATTTCTCCTAGCCGAGGATGAGACTGCACTTAAGAAGAGTGAAGTAGTGAACTGGTACCTGAAGGAAATCGAATCCGAGATTGATTCAGAAATGGAACTCATGAATAAGAAGACAATGTTAGAGAAAATTATCTACAGACTGGTTCACTGTGTAAGGAAACAGTTTCATGTGATTTGAATCTCTTTTATGTGTAATGTTGTCTGGAGACTACATTAAGTCTTATATATATAAATAAATAAATTATCCACTTTTATCTTCATCAGGATTATATTTTGATTGAGCTGACACAGTCTGGGCTGAAAGGGTCTGCTGAGTCCAGAGGAACAGAATCTCAGGAGGAAGATGTTACGCTGGTGGTCAACCCCAACTACACATTTGATGACTAGACTTTTTGAACTTTACATTCTCTGCTGTATCAACTCCAAATAAGAGACTGTTAGATAGATGGTGATCAGGAAGTGGTGGTGTCCCTCTTCAGTCTCTTCTCTTTTTGTAAATTGCTTCTGCTCTGGTTTTAGCTTTTTCCCCATAACGTTTTTGCATTGCTTCGAAAGGATGGCTATAAACATCTTAATTTTTAAGAGGATTTGTGACCTTGAAAAAACAAGCTCTTTGTAAATGTGTTTTAGAACATTTTAGAATGTTAGTAATGTTTTGCATATATAGTTTATAATGTTTTATTAAAAGTGCTATCCTTGTGTAATGTTAAAAGAAGTTGTGTTCATTATGAAATACATTTTAATACATGTATTTGCCGAAAAGCAAGTTTTCGTTTATGTTTAAAACAGAAATTAGATGCTAGTCATGTGTGGAAATCACTTCGAATATTCTTGGCCAGTTGTCAGTAGAAACTGCACATTCAAATTTCTTGCATTTTTAAATGGAACATTTGCTTATATTAATAAATATATAAATGTAAAATGTCTAATTTTGGCAAAGCTTAAGTTTGTTTAAAAAAATATATATTTTACAGTTTAGATTAACTTAAAATGAACTAAAGCTTATCAAATTGTGAGAAGTGCGAGTCGATTCAAGCAACTGAATTATTAGATTTTTTGTTTTTAATTTAATTATAGGTAAGCAACCTGTGTAAAACTAAAAAAGATTGTAA